>CM046451.1:40400200-40872700 GCA_025506515.1 Flaveria trinervia
TACTTGGGAAGATCATTAATGAGATCCGCGCATGGTCCAGGGATAGCATTCTGGCTATAGCCACCAGAATCGTCTGTCTGAGCAATTCAACAAAGGGATATTGTGGAAGCCCTTGATGAGGCTGGGGTTGGCAAAAGGTTTGAGATGGCTAAACTCACAAAGGCAAAATTAACTACAAGGATGCTAGATCAACCTTCCCTCCACCCACTCAAACAGATCCTATCCCTCAAATCTCCCAACCAACCTCTAAGCAAAATCCAAACATCCTCTTCTTCAAAACCAATCCCTTCACCACCCCAACCATCATCCAGTGATGTACCCCGAAAAGGAGGAGAAGGGTGCTGAGGATGGAAGAAGAAGAAGAAGAGAGAGATGAAGATGATAGTCTGCCACTCTCTGCTGTTCTGAAGCTACCAAACCCCGAAGTCAATCCATGATCACACCTGACTCTCAAAGGGAAATGGTCAGAGTCAAGATAACAAGAAGAAAGCAGAAACAGCACGATGAGCAACTGTTGAAGATGGTTGACAAGGAATTTCCTCAGTCATCATCTATTCAAGCCATGAAAGGGCATGCTCAAAGCTGTACACTCTCAGGCACACCTTTCATATCAGAAGGAGAGAGTGAGAGTATGGCCAGACCCCAGGGTGAGTTCTAGAATCCATAAAAGAACTATCCCACACAGATACAACGGCCAAGTACGAAAAACATAGAATCTACCATCATGTTGGCCGTTGTAGTCTCACCTTGGGAAATCATTGATGAATTCAAGAAAGCTCACCAAGCAAAGAAAACACCTCAAGCCTTACTAGAAAACAAGATGATTAAGAAGGGGTTGTTATATAAAAAGCTTGAAGACATCCAAAAGAATGAGCTCCAGTTACTCCTTGAAGGCAACCATCCTGATGAATTTGTTATAGGGAGGTAACTACGGTGGAGCTGAAAAAATCAGGACCCTGAAGTACTTATCAGAGTACTATGGTCCAGAGTTCTCTTCGAAGGAGGAGCTGAAGAACTCTCTCAAGAGGAACATTGTTCTCCTTGAGGCCTATGTTCGTGAGTCATACAGACTCATTATGGGGAAGTAAATCTCATGAATGGGATAACAACTCTGTGTCCAGTTCCCCAAAACAGAGTTCCCATTCATACTCTGCCAAACAAATATTTGAGATTTCTTCCCAGGCCGGAGCATACATGGGTCATCTTCTCTACTGATCAGAAGGAAAAAGACCAACATTTTTGCCATCAATAAGTGGGAGTATAAATAAGTTAGAGTTTTTGGCTGCATTGGTTCAGGGGGAGTTTGTTGGACCAAAAGAACCAATGAGCCAAGATCAGAAAATCTCTAAGTCCCACACGGTATCACAACAACTGCTGAAGCCTCATCAGTAGTTTGACAAGTGCTGAAGACTTCAACAGCTGAAGATCAAGTGCTGAAGACCTTAACAGCTGAAGAACCAAAGTGCTGAAGTACAACAGCTGAAGAACACAAGTGCTGAAGCTGAAAGACCAAAGTACTGAAGAACAACAGCTGAAGAGTTCACAAGTGCTGAAGATCAACAACTGATGTACAAAGTCTGAAGACAAAGACTGAAGACATCAGCTGATGATATCTACTGAAGTCATCAGCTGATGAAACACCTGATGGTCAAAGTCTGAAGATCAAGTACTGAAGCCTCAGTAGTTTGTCACAACTGCTGAAGAGTACTTCTTCAGTAGTTGTGATATCAGTAGTTTTTATTTTCTATGTTTCAGTAGTTTGTAAAACGACTGAAGAGCTTGTCTTCAGTCGTTGTAGTTTCAGTAGTTTTATATTTTGTACTTAACTTGCTGATATGTTCTCAGTAGTTGTGACATTTCAGTAGTTTGTTAAGAATTAGTTATTTCTGTATTGGATCTGCCAGTTGTCACTTCGTGATAACAGCAGTAACTGTTGCACTCTATATAAGGAGTGACAACCTATTGTAATCATTGAGTGAAATGAGTAATTGAATGGAATGATTGATTGATTCGATTAGAAATATTCTACATCTATAAACATTCCTAGAAATCAGAATTCATATTCTCTCCCTATAACTGTATGCGATCTTAATGCTCACAATATCGTGGCTTGCTACAATTTGTCTAATTCGTGTTTGTATTCCGCTGCTTTATATTCTGATACGTCAAACTTGTGATCACTGATCCTGTCAACAAGAAAGATACCGCACTTCTTCCAGGTATGACTGAGCCAACGGCTCCTGGTGACATCCCTGTTACCCCACAGGTGAGAACCCACACCAGCAACTACCCCCACTATGCCAAACTACCTTCTCCACCCATCACCATAACTTATCAAGACGCCCCAAACGACCCTTATTCCTCTACTCTGATTGAACAAGCCCCTCCTGTTCAATCCAAAAAGACTCGAGTGGAAACATGGGCTCCCACTCAGTCAGAGGTTTCTCCATCCTTCTCTTTTGACTTAATTTGGGTCTTGAGTCTCCTTAATCTCAGACCCATGAGCCCACAACCCAACTGAAAGCCCTCAGGATGAGTTCTTATACTCTCTTGAGCAGCCAACAAGGGACAGCCCCACTAGAGGCTCAATGCCTGTAGACATTGACCAAAGTCCCGGGTTAGTAGGTTTACCCATCATATCTTTCACTGAACTTTTATTGAAAACTAATGAAGAGATAACATCTCTCCATGGCAATGAAGTTGATCTACAACACCCTCTCCAAGATCAACAGAGCCCGAGAAATCCCTTATTCTAGCCCCCATCAAACCAACTGAGATGAGTCCCACTGATGTGGAGGGGACTCATGTAGATTCAGCTGCCACTACAGAAGGTGCCTCAATGGACCTTGTGGACAGTTGTATCATTTCTCAGACTGAATCTACGGCAACCGAGCCCTTTGATGACTCTGAAAGAGACATCATTGAGCATGGGAAACCAGGGTGGCAAGAAACCACATCTGTGGTGAGGCTGAACGTACTAGGTATGTTACCTCATCTCCCCGTGATTCTTCGAAAGAAGATGAGGGAAGCATGCAACTCCTCATTCAAGATCTTCTTTCTAAAGTCTGAAACCTAGAATCTCAGGTTAGGACTTTAGAGGCAGATCTGCCACTCAGAACTTGAGATTGACAATCTCAAGGCTCAACTAGCTAAGAAACAGACAGAGAGGTCTGTTAGGCATGTACCTATTCAGGTCTCCCTGACTTCCTCCTCCAACTCATCTAGCTCTCAAGATGATGCTACCAAAAAGGGGGAGAATGTTCAAGACAAACACACAAGGAACCACAGAGCCGGCCTTCCACTTCAACATCTTCCTCTCCCATCATCTCTGCACCTGAAACATCTCAAGTCACTCTTTAGATTGATCCAAGGATACTCAATGATCTCTACAGACTCTTCACCAAGTTTCTGTTAAGATCTTCCTTTGAGCATCCAAGTCATGATGTTGCAATGATCTACTTTGGAGCAGAAGAACTTCAAAGGCCGACTGCACCTTCTACCACTATGGAAGAAGTTGGTCAACCTAAGGTCCTCATGGAACCTAAGATTCAATTCGAAGGGGAAATGGGAACTGATGGCCAGAAACTAAAACAGTAAGGACAGAATCTGCATCCTTTAACTTTTGAAGTTGAAGTTAAAGCCTCGAAGAACAAGCTGAATCTTCCAAAGCTGAAATGGAAGCTGCGAAAGTACTGTTTAAAATGTCCGAGAACGATCATCATAGAATATCCTAGAAAGGCATCTAAAATGAGAGCGAGGACTTTCCAATTGCACCTCCAATCTCAGACACCATCTCTGACTCTCTCACAACAGAAACCTCTCTCCAAGAATCACCACAGCCAGGATCATCAAAGGATAAAGGTAAAAGGAAGATGACTGTGGAAGGATTCAAGAAGAGGAGAAGATAGAAAACTTAAGAAGAAAGTGAAGACTTCAAACAAGAAGTGCTAGCTGCCAGCACAAAAGCAGCTGCTTCCAACCAGGAGGTTGTCATCAATAAAAAAAGAGAGCAGATCATTGACCATCTCATTGAAATGGAGCTACCAATGAGAAACACTCTTTGCATACATTAAGAGGAGTTGGTGGATCTGGAGAAGGCAACCAGGCTAAGACTTGAAGAAGAAGCCAGGTTGGCCTTAGAGGAAAAGGAAAAGAAAACAGAAGGAGGATGAATGCAGCTGAGGAGAGACGAATAAACTTCCTACTCCCAGAGGCTTTGATCTTCAAGAACTCTCTACACAATGATGATCGATCCTGTTGGACCAAAAGAACCAATGAGCCAGATCAGAAAACCTCTAAGTCCCACATGGTATCACAACAACTGCTGAAAGCCTTATCAGCAGTTTGACAAGTGCTGAAGACTTCAACAGCTGAAGATCAAGTGCTGAAGACTGCATCAGCTGAAGAACTAAAGTGCTGAAGTACAACAGCTGAAGAACGCAAGTGCTGAAGCTGAAAGACCAAAGTACTGAAGTACAACAGCTGAAAAGTTTACAAGTGCTGAAGATCAAAAACTGATGTACAAAGTCTGAAGACAAAGACTGAAGACATCAGCTATGACATCTACTGAAGTCATCAGCTGATGAAACACCTGAAGGTCAAAGTCTGAAGATCAAGTACTGAAGCCTCAGTAGTTTGTCACAACTGCTGAAGAGTACTTCTTCAGTAGTTGTGATATCAGTAGTTTTATATTCTAGTTTCAGTAGTTTTATGTTTCAGTAGTTTTGTAAAACGACTGAAGAGCTTGTTCTTCAGTCGTTGTAGTTTCAGTAGTTTCTAATCAGTAGTTTTATATTCTGCATCTTAACACTCTGATATGTTCTCAGTAGTTGTGAACATTTCAGTAGTTTGTTAAGATTTAGTTATTTTTGTAATAGATCTGCCAGTTGTCACTTTCCGTGATAACACAGTGATTGTTGCACTCTATTTAAGGAGTGACAACCTATTGTAAATGTGAATGATTGAATGATTTGATTAGAAATATTCTATATCTATAAACATTCCTTGAATCAGAAATATATTCTCTCACTATAACCGTATGTGCTCTTAATGCATACAAGTATCGATAACTTGCTACAATTTGTCTAATTCCTGTTCTTATTCCGCTGCTTTCAACTCTAATACATCAAACTTGTGATCGCTGATCCTGTCAAATGGTATCAGAGCAGGTTAATCATTGATCGATCTAATAATTGATCATTGAAACTGCTATTCAAGATCTAAGTTTGATTGAATTAGCTTTTGTTTTTGCAAGAACGGTTATAGATTGAATTTTCTGTATTTCGTGTCATTCATCCTGAGATCTTTTCTCGGTTTTCATTGAGTTTGTTGTGGTCTGTGTAAACTTTTAAAAGCTTGAATTAATTGTTTTTGAACTGAAAATGACTACTCCCTCCAATGATCCTCACAATACTGGTTCCTCAACCAAGCCACCATGCTAGTTAGGAATGAGTATAACATATGGCAACGACGAATGCTCCATCACCTGTCTGTTAACAGCGCAGGTTGTTGGACATCAGTGGTACATGGTCCACACAAGCCTATGGTGAATAACCCGGAACCAATCAAATGGTTCCGAAGAGAGGGAGCAATACTCAGATGAGGATAAGAAGTTGCTTGAAATTGATGCAAAAGCCCATGGATTCTGGCCATGGCACTGCCCAATGAAATCTACTCTGGGCTAATGCATCATGAAACTGCCTATGACCTCTGGAATGCCTTGAAAACAATTTGGAGGAACAGATGTGGTCTTGGCAAATAATAGAGAAATCCTTGCCCAACAATATGAGACATTCTCTCATAGAAGGGTGAGACATTGACTCAACAATTTGAGCGGTTCTCTTGTTTGATCTCTGAATTAAAAATGGTCAAACTTGAGTACACAAACATTCAATGAATAACAGATTTCTCAATCACTGCCTGAGAGATGGGACACATATACTATTGTCCTACGCTCCAGTGCAAGTTTGGACAAACTATCTCTCACCCAACTCCATGGAAACTGCTCACGTTTGAGAGAGAGATAGAACAGAAGAGAAAGCTGTCTTCATCTGGAAAGCTCACTAAAGACTTTGTACCAGGCAACACTGCCTTGGTGGGTCATGAGTCAGAATATGCTTCATCTGAATGCCAGTATGATGAGCATATTAATTTCTCTTCAAACACTTCTGATTCTGCATTTGTGAGTGTTGATGGTCAGTTTACTGGGTGTAATAATGACAATTTATGCTTCATTATGGATGATCTCAAGGGCATTGCTGATGATGACTTAGAAGAGATGGATATTTTGAGCCAAATGGCCTTGATAAATATCAGATCTCAGAAGTTCTACAAAAGAACTGGAAGAAAATTCCCAGGACTCTCTGGCAAAACCAAGTTGGTTTTGACAAGAGCAAGTTGAGGTGTCACAAATGCAAAGGCTTGGACACTTTGCAAGAGAGTGTAGATCAACTGGATCTAACTCCACTGCACCATTTGTGACTTTTCCTGGCAATAGTCAAAACACAGAGGGCAACATCCTGTCACTTCTAGTCATCATCCTCACAACAATCTCCTGCATATTTTGTCCCTCAGGGTCAATGCCCATATCCTTACCCTTGTTATTACATGCCACAGTCAAATTAAGTTCAAGTTCCTATGGCACCACAACCTCATGCACTACCAGAACCTCAACCATCCCAATCTCATCAACAAACTCAACCTCAACAACACAGCTTCTTCACCCCAGAGTTGTTGACTGGAGCAGTTTACCAGATGACATGTCTGGTCATGACAACTGTTCTCAGGTGCTGGTCAACATGGTGGTGATAGTCCTTTTGGGAATCTAGCTCTTATGGCTTTGGAGTCTGCTGATACTTCATTTTCTAATGCCTCTACACCTCAGTATCACAGGTATCCTCTGAGGAAAAGCCAATTATGTTCTGAACCATGCATAGCAGCATTTGCTTCCATTAGAGAAGCAAATGTAGCTTTAATTAATAAGAACATTGAGCTAGAACAAATAATTTCCAAAAACAAAGCTGAGTTTGAGTCTGTGCTTAAAGATAAAAATGATGAGATTTATAAACTGAAATGCAAATAATTGATGATAAGGCTAGAGAAGAGGTACTTCTAGAGAAGTACAAAGATCTCAAAGAAACCCTTGCAGTTACCCAGGTAGAGTGTGTAGATTGGTACAATCATGCAAGGTTTTGAAATGCTTCTTAGTAAGCAATCTGCTTCCAATGTGAAGTTTGGCATTGGTTACAATCACACTGCTCCACCTACAGATTTTACTCCAAGAGCAAGAAGTAGAATCTGATGGTGAGAGTGATAACCAACCATCACATCATGTGATCTACTTTCTGATACAGCACAATCAGAAGTAGCAGTCAACATCAAGCCCTCTTTAAACCTATCAGCTGACATTGATGGTTCAAATGCTGACACTCACATGATCAATAGTTAATCAACTCAGGAGTTAATTCTGAAGGTCCTGAAAGGACTAGAGAGCAGGATTTAACACCTGAAGTTCAAACTTCAACTGTTGTCCGTACTGATGAGAAGAAACTGCCAGTAGAAAGAGTTTGAAGACTACTAAGAGGCAGTCAAGAAAGCAAACAATGCTTCCAAAGCATTGAAGTACAAGTCTTCAGTTGCTTCACCTCTCTTTAGTTGATGATCACCTAAGATGAAGAAGACCATGTGAAATGTTGTTTGTTCAATCATCTTACAGATGATTGTTGTACAAAAGAGTTCCAAACTCAACAAAAGAAGAAATTAAAGAGAAAATGGTAAAAAGAAACTGAGTTTGAGACCACATTTGTATCAGCAACATCAAATCCTGTAACCCTTAAGTCCTCAAAGAAATCCAAAAAGGAAGGGGTTAAACAGGTGACAGCTGAGAGTGCTTAGAAGAAGAAGGTGTAACATAGGAACTTATCAAACTCCACTTGAAATGTGTCTGATGAGCTTAAAGCTTTATCAGAAAATCAGACACAGCTGGTCATGATGGTTCAACATCTGTTGGGTAGAGTTAACCAACTAGATGCTCCTATGTTGAAACCACAGAAAAGGAGGTCCAAGCCAAAGGATTCCTCTTCTTCACCATCTTCTTCCTCTCAGGCTGTTGTTCCAAATAACCTATTAGTTTACCACTATTGATGAGACCAGGCCCAAAACCAAAAGGTTTGGGTCTCCAAAACTAACTGATTTTTTATTATTGCAGGGTTCTTCAACATGCCAAAGTAGCATCTGGTATGTAGACAGTGGGGGATCTATGCACATGACTTGGAACAGCTCTCTTCTTCATGACTACTCTCAAGGAAAGAAGGGATTTGTTTCTTTTGGCAATGATGCTAGGGGCTACATCATGGTAAGGGCTTTGTCTCCAATGGAGAAATCAAATTTGATGATGTTAATCATGTGGGAAATCTCAAGTACAATCTCTTGAGTGTCAGTCAAATGTGTGATAAAGGCCATGTTGCTCTTTTCACCAGTCAAAACTGTAGGATTCTGTCATCCAAAGTTTTCACTTGATTGACAAGGTGTTGGATGATCACACTCTCCTGATAGCCAATAGGACAGGAAGAGTGTACGCCTTAGATCTTTCCAAGAAATAGATCTCAAAGGCAATCCTTGCCTATTTTCCAAAGCCTCTTCTCAGAATCTAAACTGTGGCACAGAAGGCTTGGTCATGTTAATCTCAAAAACATGAATCAGCTTACCCACAGTAGTTTAGTCAGAGGCTTACCAATAAAGGAGTTCCACTGTGATGAAACCTGCACTGCTTGTTTAAAAGGAAAACAGCACAAAGTCTCATTCCCTCCTATTGAAGTGCCTAAGTCCACTGCCTGCTTGCAATTACTGCATATGGATTTATTTGGTCCTGTGAGAGTAATGAGCATGGCGAAGAAGAAATACTATCTGGTAATTGTGGATGATTACTCTAGATTTCTATGGACTTTCTTTCTACATTCAAAGAATGAGGCTGCTCAGAAGATTATTCACTTTGTGTTGTATATTGAGAAGCAGTATTCCCTTCCAGTCAAGTGTATTAGGAGTGATAATGGAACTGAATTCAGAAATCATACACTTGATGACTTCTATCTTTCAAAGGGAATCAAAAGGCAGTTTAGCATTCCAAGGACTCCAGAACAAAGGAGTAGTGGAAGAAAGAACAGGACCCTCATTGAAGCTGCAAGGTCCATGCTGCTGACTCTGGTTTGCCGCTGACCTTTTGGGTTGAAGCTGTCAACACAGCTTGCTATGTGCAAAATAGAGTTTTAGTAAATCAGAGGTTGATGAAGACTCCATATGAATTCCTCCATCATTTGGCTCCTCTGATTTCATTTTTCAAAGCATTTGGGTGTCCCTGTTTTATTCTCAACACAAAGGATCAACTCCATAAATTTGATCCTATGGTGGATGCAGGGTATTTTGTTGGTTATTCATCTACTTGCAAGGCATACAGAGTCTTCAACTGCAGAACAAAGATGGTTGAAGAAACTCTACATGTTAAGTTCAATGAATCTCCAAAGGACAAGATTCCACAAGCCCTATGGAGTTTTTTGATTTGGACATACTGCAATATGTTCCTTATCAAACTCCTGTTGTTGCTCCTGTCAACAGTTCACCACCTGGTGGTACTGCTGGTCTGCTGATGATGATTGCAGTACTCACCTCTTCAGGTTTAGTGATCAACTGCCTGATTCAGCTAGACCTGATGTTCCTGTAGCTCCAGTAGCACCATCCACAACAAATGCTGATGAGATCTCTTCGAATTCAACTTCTTTTGAATTACCATCCACTGATTGGTTTCAAGGAAATGATTCACCATCACCATCTGTTACTGCTGACCAGCTACAAACACTTGCACAGATCTCATTGTGTATCAAGATCTGAAGAATCACCCTATGTCTCAAATCATTGGTGATATCATTGCTGGAGTATCAACAAGAAGTCAATTGTCAAATTTCTGCTTCTATGCTCTCTTCATCAGTCAGCAAGAGCCAAAGAATTATCACATTGCTTTAAAGGACAATGGATGGTTGATGCCATGCAGCTTGAGCTTCTTCAGTTCAAGAAGCAGCAAGTGTGGGAACTGGTTCCTCTACCTCCAGGTAAGTGTGCAATAGGCACTAAATGGGTGTTTAGGAACAAAACTGATGAAAATGGGCTTATTGTTAAGAACAAGGCCAGACTGGTTGTTCAGGGGTTTGCTAAGAAGAAGGTATTGATTATGATGAAACCTTTGCCCCTGTAGCTAGACTGGAAGCAATTTGATTGTTTTTAGCTTATGCTGCTTATCAAAACCTTAAAGTTTTTCAAATGGATGTCAAAAGTGCATTTTTGTATGGAAAAATTAAAGAAGAGGTTTATGTATGTCAACCTCCAGGCTTTGAGGACAATAAACATCCTAATTGGGTGTATAGCTTGATAAGGCTCTTTATGGGTTAAAACAAGCTCCTAGCCTGGTATGAGACATTATCAAATTTTCTTCTGGAAAATAATTTCACTAGAGGCTCCATAGATAAGACTTTATTCATTAAGAAAGCTGGGCAGCATAATCTACTTGTTCAAATTTATGTAGATGATATCATTTTTGCATCCTCTGATCCAAAGTTGTGTGATGCCTTTACAAAGTTGATGCAACAGAAGTTTGAAATGAGTGCCATGGGAGAGTTACAATTCTTTCTGGGGTTGCAAATCAAACAAAAGGCTATGGAATTTTCATTCATCAGTCTAAATACACAAAAGATCTTTTGCAAAAGTTTGATTTACAAAACTATAAGCCTTGTTCTACCCCCATGTGCACACCACACAACTGGATACAGATCAGAAAGGTAAAGTGGTTGATGAACACTTTACAGATGTATGATTGGGTCCTTGATGTATTAACAGCTTCTAGACCAGATATTATGTTTGCTACATGTGTTTGTGCTAGATTTCAGGCTGCACCTAAAGAGTCTCATCTGATTGCAGTCAAGAGGATCTTTAGATATCTGCAAGGCACTCCATCTCTAGTTTATGGTATTCTACTGGACATTCTGGTAAATTAGTTGCTTTTTCTGACAGTGACTATGCAGGGTGTAAGTTGACCAGGAAATCAACTTCTGGTGGATGTCAATTCCTAGGCAACTGCTTGATTTCTTGGCAGAGCAAGAAACAGACCTCAGTTGCTACATCAACTGCTGAAGCAGAGTACATTGCAGCTGCAAGTTGTACATCTCAGGTACTCTGGCTTCAAAACCAACTTTTGGATTATGGCATTACAGAGACTAAGACTCCATTGTTAATGGATAGTGCTTCAGCTCTTTGCATTGTCAAAAATCCAGTCCAGCACTCTAGGACCAAACATATAAAGATCAGACATCATTTTATAAGGGATTGTTTTGAAAAAGGTCTGATTGATCCTAAGTTTGTGCCTAGTGCTGATGAGCTTGCAGACATCTTTACTAAGCCTTTGGATAGTTCAACTTTCCAAAACCTGGTGTTAAGGCTTGGTATGCTGCAGCTAGAATAAGTGACAACTACTGATGATCTTGGTAATAAGTACTGATGATCATTGGTAACTATGTCACATATAAGTACTGATGCGTTCTTTTACCCTCAGTAGTTTTTATAACTACTGAAGGCTAAATGTCTCACAAGTACTGAAGTACTTCATCTGTTATAAAATACTGATGTAGTTACAACTACTGATGCAGTTACAACTACTGAAATCAGTATACACAGATAAGTATTGATGTCCTATGAAACAACTGAAATCAGCCAAAAAGGCTGATGAATGTGTTGAGGACAGTATGAAACAGCTGAAAAGCTAAGAATTGACGAAAACAGCTGATGAGAAATTTCTCCTCAGTCGTTTGTACAACTGCTGTTTCATTCTAAACAACTGAATCAATACCATGTCTTCAGTAGTTTTATAACTACTGATGACTAATACCAAGTCTTCAGTTGTTTACAACAGCTGATGACAAAACCACTGTCTTCAGTAGTTTCATAACTACTGATGCCAAACACCATGTCCTCAGTTGTTTCATCATCTGAAGTCAAAACCATGGTCTTCAGTAGTTTTCTAACTTCTGATGCCTAACACCACGACTTCAGCTGTTTCAACATCTGAACGGATCATACCATGTCAACAGTCGTTCAAAACTACTGATGACTAACACCACATCCTTCAGTCGTTTTATTACCCGTACTCTATATGTACCCCTGACCTAATAATTCAATGCTTCATCCTCTTCAAACCTAACGTTCCTCTCCAAAACTTCTCTCTTCTCAATGGCGTCCATGCAACTTAAACCGCGACACAACTGTGTTGCCTACCTTACTAAATCGCCTGTCTGGCTAAGTTCGATACTGCTATCGATCTTATGGATTCAGTCCCAATACAAAACGGCATTTCTTCTGAATCCCATACTACATGCCGAATCCCTGCAACAATTTTGGATGAACGTTACTATTACCACTTGGGAGAACAACACACCATCTCTCCAGTCGGTCGTCAACAACAAAGAAGTAGTCATCACTCCTGCAGTTATCCGCCAAATTCTTCATCTGGATGATGCTATTTCTCCTGCTGGATATCCGAAGGGCACCACAGATCTATCCTTTGCCCAACATGGATATCAAGGCAATCTCAGTGCCTCCACTATCATGAAGAACACTTCCATGACGCTGAACGCCGAATTTTTCACATGGTGAATGTATGTTTGGCTCCTAAGACGTCGTCTTGGGATCAAATGTCGACAAAATGGCAGCAGGTAATGTATTCTATTCTTGAGCAACAACCGCTAAACTTTTCAGAAATAATATTTTCGGAGCTCAAGGATATGGCTCAAAAACTAACTGCCAACGTTGGATTCTATATCCACGGTTCATAATGGCCATCATTACAAACCAGCTTAATGCTGAGGGACTTGTTGGCTTGGGAGTCCCTGCTACGGCTGTTCTGCCGGAAGTATACTCCCGGCACAACAACTCTGACCAGACACTCAAAATGGCTGCCAAGCTGCGAAAACCCACGCAGCTGGAACCCACAGCCACCACCTCCAAATCAAAAGTCCCCACCAACCCACCAAAAAGAAACCAAAACGGCTACTCAAGGAATCGAGTCCCCTGAGGATGCCCCTGCACCACAAACGCAGGATATATCCACTAGTCCAAACCCCCTAGTGGATACAACGACTTTCCAGCCATAGCCGCTCGGCCTCCTCTCAACAGGAGCCTGCAGCAACACACAAGGGGTACCTACATATCTGGGATCTTCCTCACTTGAGGAGATTGCCATTGAAAAGCACCAACCTCCCCAGGTGCATACTGCTTCTATCCCTTCACCCCAAACAACCGCCCCTCACAGCCCAACTTTAATAGTTGCACAACTACTGACTCAACTGCACTCCTCACCCCCTCCCCAGAAACCACTTACTACTGGGAACACCTCTACAATTGAGGGGGAGGAACACAGTGCACTAGAGAACCCACAGCACAGGGGTTTACCACTTCTATCTCCTGGTGTAGATAAGGAGCTTAGAATTTCTAGTGAGGCTGCCACCTCTTCTGAATCAGCACATGATCAGAATGCGGCTGGTAACAGTGCTAAGACCACACTAGAGGCAACAGCTGATGATGGACATTGTCCTGAGGCTGGAAGTCCCCAGTACCAAGCACAAGGGGCACATGCAACAACTGGTCTACACCCAGTGCATGTAAATCCTGCTCCAAGCAGGAGGTCAGATGATTCAGCTTCGGCTGATGATGACCTGGGCTTTTTCTACGATGTTCTTGCCCAGAACACAATCCTTGAAGAGAAAGTCAGTAGGCTTTAAAACCTACTTGACCAACTCTCACAAGGAGAAAGACCATCTGCCTCTACCACCACCCAGATGGCACCTTCCCTTGAAGGTTCCCCAAACACTGAGCCACTCCAAACTCAACCACCTGCCTCTGCTTCAGGCCCTATTTCTCAGGAACAGAACCCTCCTGAGCAAATAGGTGTTGTACTTCAAAATTCCCTCCCTCTCATCACACCATAATCACTGATATTGTGACTAAAGCCATTGATGAGAGGCTTTCCTCAACTTTACAACCCTTGATTGATACTGCTGTGCAAAAGACACTTTCTGCGGTACAACCCCTTCCTCCAATGCATCCAAAAAGGGGGAGAGTACTGCAGTGAAGAAAAGAAGAGGAAAAGAACAGAGGAAAAGAAGGAAGAGAAGCAAGCCCAGAGGAGGAGAAAGAAAAGCAACCTCTGCTCACTTACAAGCGAAAGAAAAGTGCTGATGATCATACTGCTGAAGACAAATCCTTGGAATAGCTGGTAAAAGAAGCTGACACTACACACAGCCGATCCATGGATAAAATAATTGAACAACTCTTCAGGCAGGGGTTTGATACAGCCACATGGATAGTGAGATCAGAAGGTTGGAAGTCCAAGAGATTCAGACCCGATGGGCTGGGTATGATGCTCTTGAAAAAGGGAGATTGGAAATAATGATCCGCTTCATCACAAAATACTTAGGAAGATCGTTAATGGAGATTCGCGCGTGGACCAGGGACAGTATTCTGGCTATAGCCACCAGAATCTGTCTGTCTGAGCAATTCAACAAAGGATTATTGTGGAAGCCCTTGATGAGGCTGGGGCTGGTAAAAGGTTGGAGATGGCTAAACTCACAAAGGCGAAACTTACTACAAAGATGCTGGATCAACCTTCCCTTCCACCCACTCAAACAGAGCCTATCCCTCAAATCTCCCAACCAATCTCTAAGCCAAAATCCAAACATCCTCATTCTTCAAAACCAATTCCTTCACCAAACCAACCATCATCCAGTGATGCACCTAGAAGGAGGAGAAGGGTGCTGAGGATGGAAGAAAAAGAGAAGAGGAGGATGAAGATGATAGTCTGCCACTCTCTGCTGTTCTAAAGCTACCAAAACCCCGAAGTCAACCCATGATCACACCTGACTCTCAAAGGGGAATGGTCAGAGTCAAGATAGAAGATGAAGAACAGCAGAACAGCACGATGAGCAACTGTTGAAGATGGTTGACAAGGAATTTCCTCAGTCATCATCTATTCAAGCCATGAAAGGGCATGCTCAAAGGCTGTACATCTCATGCACACTTTTCAGTATCAGAAGGAGAGAGTGAGAGTATGGCCAGACCCCAGGGTGAGTTCTAGAATCCATAAAAGAACTATTCCACACAGATACAATGGCCAGGTCAGAAAAACAATAGATTCTACTATCATGTTGGCCATTGTAGTCTCACCTTGGGAATCATTGATGAATTCAAGAAAGCTCACCAAGCAAAGATGACCCCTCAAGCTTTACTAGAAAACAAGATGATTAAGAAGGGGTTGTTATATAAAAAGCTTGAAGACATCCAGAAGAATGAGCTCCAGTTACTCCTTGAAGGCAACCATCCTGATGAATTTGTATATAGGGAGGTAACTACGGTGGAGCTGAAAAATGGCAGGACCATGAAGTACTTATCAGAGTACTATGGTCCAGAGTTCTTCTTCGAAGGAGGAGTAGAAGAACTCTCTCAGGAGGAACAAGTTGTTCTCCTTGAGGCCTATGTTCGAGAGTCTTACAGACTCATTATGGGAAGTAAATCTCATGAATGGGATAAACTCTGTGTCCAGTTCCCCAAAATAGAGTTCCCATTCATACCCTGCCAAACAAATATCTGAGATTTCTTCCCAGGCCGGAGCTTACATGGGTCATCTTCTCTACTGATCAAGAAGGAAAAAGACCAACATTTTGCCAACAATAAGTGGGATAATAAATAATTTAGAGGTTTTGGCTGCATTGGTTCAGGGGGAGTTTGTGGACCAAAAGAACCAATGAGCCAAGATCAGAAAACCTCTAAGTCCCACATGTATCACAATAACTGCTGAAAGCCTCATCAGCAGTTTGACAAGTGCTGAAGACTTCAACAGCTGAAGATCAAGTGTTGAAGACTGCATCAGCTGAAGAACTAAAGTGCTGAAGTACAACAGCTGAACGCAAGTGCTGAAGCTGAAAGACCAAGTACTGAAGTACAACAGCTGAAGAGTTTACAAGTGCTGAAGATCAACAACTGATGTACAAAGTCTGAAGACAAAGACTGAAGACATCAGCTGATGACATCTACTGAAGTCATCAGCTGATGAAACACCTGAAGGTCAAAGTCTGAAGATCAAGTACTGAAGCCTCAGTAGTTTGTCACAACTGCTGAAGAGTACTTCTTCAGTAGTTGTGATATCAGTAGTTTTATATTTCTAGTTTCAGTAGTTTTATGTTTCAGTAGTTTTGTAAAACGACTGAAGAGCTTGTTCTTCAGTCGTTGTAGTTTCAGTAGTTTCTAATCAGTAGTTTTATATTCTGCATCTTAACACTCTGATATGTTCTCAGTAGTTGTGAACATTTCAGTAGTTTGTTAAGATTTAGTTATTTTTGTAATAGATCTGCCAGTTGTCACTTTCCGTGATAACAACAGTGATTGTTGCACTCTATATAAGGAGTGACAACCTATTGTAATATGTGAATGATTTGAATGAATTGATTAGAAATATTCTATATCTATAAACATTCCTTGAATCAGAAATATATATTCTCTCACTATAACCGTATGTGCTCTTAATGCATACAAGTATCGATAACTTGCTACAATTTGTCTAATTCCTGTTCTTATTCCGCTGCTTTGAACTCTAATACATCAAACTTGTGATCGCTGATCCTGTCAGATCTCTGGCCTACAACAAAGAGCAGGATCAAATGGGAAAGAAAGGAAGAAAGCTACAATGAAAAGGCCAGAGAGAAGAAGAAGAAAGAGAAAGAGGCTAGGTCACTACCTCCAAGAAGCTTACTAAGAAGCCTGGCTGAAGGCTATCTTTAGGCTCATGGCTTCTCTGGTAGGCGGTGGGTCCTATGTCTGAAAGGACACTCCACGGATTGTCAGTGAAATTATGGCTACATTCCGGTTGGGGAAAGGAAAGAGATGTATAAAAGGGTAAAGGGATGACCTTCACTGCTTCTACCCACCACAACTTGAACCCTCACCTCACCATTCACCATTAAACCTGAACCCTTCACCCCTGAACCCACATCATTAACCCACTACTACTCCCTCACCTCAACCTCCTAAACTTCCTATAATCCAACCCAAACACTAGCCAAACCTTTGAACCTAAACTACCCATCACCCTCCAAACCATCCCTTCAGCCTTCTCAACATCTCTCAACATCATCCCCATGTTGAAAGAAATTTCGTCCCGAAATTTAAATCAATACCTTCGTCTGCTGGAATCATCCTTCGAATAGTTGAGGGTACTTAAGCTTCATTTGATCTTCCCGTTCCCATGTGAATTCCGATCCACGTCGCAAATTCCAACGGATTTTAACAATAGGTATCTTGCTTTGCTTAAGTGTTTTCACCTCACGGTCCATCACCTCAACTGGTTCTTCAATAAAACGCAATTGTTCATCCACTTGAATTTCTTCTAGTGGTATGACTGTCGTTTCATCAGTTATGCACTTCTTTAGGTTTGACACGTGAAATACATCATGAATTCCACTTAGCGAATCAGGTAGGGCTAATCGATAGGCTACTGGACCTATTCTTTCCACTATTTCAAATGGTCCAACGTACCTCGGATTTAGTTTCCCTCGTTTGCCAAACCGAACTGCACCTTTCCATGGTGAGACTTTTAAAAAAACCTTGTCACCAACCTGAAACTCTAAAGGTTTCCATCTCTTGTCAGCATAACTCTTTTGCCTGTCTCGCGCTGCAGCCATACGGTTCCGTATCTGCACAATCTTCTCTGTTGTCTCATGAATCAACTCAGGACCTGTTATCTGACTATCACCAAATTCTGCCCAGCAAACCGGTGATCTACACTTTCTCCCATACAGCGCCTCGAAAGGTGCTACCTGTATACTAGTGTGATAACTGTTGTTATAAGAAAACTCCACCAATGGCAGGTGAATTTCCCAGTTATTCCCGAAGTCAATCACACAGCACGTAGCATATCCTCCAACGTCTGTATAGTACGCTCACTCTGACCATCCGTCTGTGGATGATATGCAGTACTCATATCCAAACGTGTACCCAAAGATTTCTGCAATGATTGCCAGAAATGTGACGTGAAACGAGCGTCACGGTCGAGATAATTGAGATCGGTACACCGTGTCTCGAAATGATCTCCTTGAGGTACAGGCGAGTTAATTTCTCCATCTTGTCGGTTTCCTTTATTGCAAGGAAATGAGCAGACTTTGTCAATCGATCCACAATAACCCATATCGTGTCACAACCAGTACTAGTCCGGGTAGCTTAGTAATAAAATCCATGGAGATCTGTTCCCATTTCCACATTGGAATCTTGGGTTGTTGTAACAGTCCGGATGGTTTTTGATATTCTACTTTTACCTTCGAGCAGGTCAACACTTGCTCACATACGTAGCTACATCCGCTTTCATGTTGGGCCACCAATAGTGAGCCTTTAGGTCATGATACATCTTGACGGATCCAGGATGTATAGAATACTTAGATTTGTGTGCCTTGCTCATAACTAAAATCTCTCAGATTTCCATGAACAGGCACCCAAAGTCTATCCATGAAATACCGAATTCAATCCTCTCTTCACCACTAGCTGTTATCCATTCCCCTTAACGACTCAGAACAATATTTTCTGCTTTTAAAGCTTCTATCTGTGCCTCCTTAACTTGTTCGGGCAGTTGGGTACTGATAGTAAGCTGTAAAGCTCGCACCCGTCGGGGTTTAGCTGTTTGCTTTCTGCTTAAAGCATCGGCAACTACGTTCGCCTTTCCCGGATGATACTTAATTGCGCAATCATAATCATTTAGTAGTTACCCCAACGTCGCTGCCTCATATTCAACTCTTTTTGTTCAAAGATATGTTGAAGACTCTTGTGATCGGTGTAGATTGTGCACTTGGTACCGTACAAGTAATGTCTCCAGATCTTTAAGGCAAAAACTACTGCACCCAATTCTAAGTCATGGGTAGTATAGTTCTTCTCATGAACCTTTAATTGTCTCGAGGCGTAGGCTATCACCTTATCTCGTTGCATCAAGACACAACCCAATCCTTGAATGGATGCATCGCAATACACCACAAAGTCATATGTTCCCTCTGGTAATGCTAATATCGGGGCAGTATAGAGTTTTTGTTTTAATAATTGGAAAGCTGATTCTTGACTCTCAGTCCATTTGTATGTCATTCCTTTGTGAGTCAAGGCTATGAGAGGTTGTGCGATCTTAGAAAATCCTTCTATGAATCGGCAGTAATATCCTGCTAATCCTAGAAATTGTCTTATCTCGCTCGGCGTTTGGGTGTAGTCCAATTCTTTATCGCCTCAATTTTGGCAGGATCAACGTGTATTCCTTTCTCATTAACAATGTGACCTAGGAATTGTACTTCTCTTATCCAAAAGTCACACTTTGAGAATTTAGCATACAGCTGCTCATTTTTCAACAGTTCCAAGATCATTCGTAAGTGCTCTTCATGCTCCTCCTTGGTCCTAGAGTATATCAGTATATCATCGATGAACATTATGACAAACTGATCCACATAAGGTTTGCACACGCGGTTCATGAGGTCCATGAAAACAGCAGGTGCATTAGTCAACCCAAAAGGCATGACCAAGAACTCATAATGACCATAACGAGTACGAAATGCAGTCTTGGGAATGTCTTCTTCTTGAACTCTGAGTTGATGATAACCAGATCTCAAGTCAATCTTCGAGTAATAGCTTGATCCTTGAAGCTGATCGAACAAGTCGTCGATACGAGGTAAAGGGTATCGGTTCTTGACTGTTACTTTGTTTAACTCTCGATAATCGATGCACATCCTGAATGTGCCATCCTTCTTCTTAACAAAGAGAACATGAGCTCCCCAAGGTGATGTACTAGGTCGAATAAAGCCCTTATCCAAAAGCTCCTGAAGTTGTGACGACAACTCATGTAGTTCGTTCGGTACTAATCGATAAGGTGCCCTAGCAATCGGAGCTGCGCCGGGAGTCAACTCAATCTGGAATTCCATTTGGCGGTGAGGTGGTAATCCAGGTAGATCCTCTGGGAACACCTCTGGAAAGTCGCGTACTACGGGAATATCCTCCATTCTCTTTTCTTCCTTTTGCTTATCGTTACAAGTGCTAGGATAGCCACACGGCCCTTTGTAACAACTTTTGAGCTTTCATATATGAGATGATGCCTATCACAGCACCACTCCTATCACCATTGACGGTAAGAATTTGATCACCAACCGGGATCCGTATGATCTTCTCATGACATATGACTTCCGCTTGCTTGCTAGAGAGCCAATCCATGCCTATCACAACATCAAAACTCCCCAGCGTAACAGGCATGAGATCTATAGCGAAAGTATGACCAGCAAGTTCTATCTTACAATCTTTAAGGATATGCGTTACATGGATTTGTTTACCGTCGCTAATTCCACAGTGTATTTAGATTCTAAAGCAGAGGGTATATCACTTAAAAGACTACAGAATTTTAAGGACACAAAACTCCTATCGGCTCCAGTATCAAATAGTACCGTAGCAAAACAACCATAACAGGGAATCTACCAGTAACAGTTGTGGATCATTTAGAGCCTCACCTGAGCCAATGACGAAGCTCTCCCCTTGGCTCCATCTTTATTGCCGCCATTTCCAGTGCCATTTCCACCATTGTTGTTATTATTACCATTGTTGTTGTTGTTACCGTGGTTGTTGGTGTTGTTGTGTTGTTGTGTTGTTGTTGCCATTTCCGTCCTCCTTAGTTGTGGGCAGTTTCGCTTGTAATGCCCTTCTTTCCCACATTCAAAACAACCCTTGGGAGTTTCTTGAGGTTGTTGTGGCCTCCTCATCAGTTCACCACGAAAATCCTTCGCAGCGTGTCCAATTTTTCCACAACGTTGACACTTGAAGCTATCACACCTTCCCACATGATGGTAATTACACCGAGTACACTTCGGGTGTCTCCCACCATAACCACTGGGTCCTTGATTATTCGCAGGTGTCTGGTTGGAGTTATGGTTATTGTCAAACCTCCGTTGCTGCTGAACCGGCTGTTGCTGCTGCTGAGATTGAGGTTGACCACTGGAAGATGATGATGCTTTGGTGTTGTTGGCACTGTCCCACTTTCTTTTGTTGTCGGGCACGCTTGCCACAGCGCCCCGTTTAGGTAGACGTCCTTGCTCACGGCTTGGTCAGTTAGCCTGTGAGCTAGCTGGATGGCTTGCTGAATTGTGGCTGGATTGGAAGCAGTTACCATACTCTGGATTTTAGGTACCAATCCCCGTATGTAATGCTCTATCCTTTTATGCACCTCATTCACCATTCCCGTGCACAAAGTTGCTAATTCATGGGTTCTGGTGGTGTAAGCCTCAATTTCCGAGCCCTGCATTTTCAGTTGCCAGAACTCCATTTCTAACTTCTGTACTTCGCTGCGAGGACAGTACTCCTCGGTCATCATTGCTTTGAACTCATCCCATGGAAGTCCATTCGCCATCGCTTGTCCAAGCATCTGGTCTTGCGCGTTCCACCAAGACAGTGCAGCACCCTCTAAAGTCCCGGTGGCATACTTTACTTGATCCGTTGGTGGACAGTTACATTTGGAGAAAATGGACTCAGTCTTCTCGAACCAGCGTACAAGCCCTACAGCACCCTCTGTACCGCTGTAGGTGTGTGGTTTACAGTCCATGAAGGACTTGTATGTACACACTGGTGGTCCTGTTTTAACACAACACACATTAATCAGACATCCCCTACAGTTATAAAGGATATCAGATTTGTTTTTCTGTCATTGTTTACCAGTTGGCTGACCCGCGTGGGCAGCAGCCACTGCCGCCTGAACATGCTCATTAATTAGAGCAGCCAATTCTGCGGGAGTCATGTTAATAGCACCACCACCCTGTTCTCCGGTGCCACGTCCACGTCCGCGTCCACGACCACCTCCACGTCCACGTCCACGGGCGTCCATTCTTTTCACTTACATTCACAAATACAATAATGAGTAACATCAAACATATTAACTCATTGAAGCATAGTAAACAGTAAACATAAAAAATAACGTATCATCACAACCACAATATTCATAACAAAAATAATAACCAAAGTAAATAAGTTGCAAATGAGTCACAATGTATTTAGCAATGTCAAAATTGAAGTTTGTCGTTCATGTGGGGAAACAACCCTTCCCACATAGGATTCAAAAATAAAACACTACGTAGTCTAAGTCATATAAAGAAGTCAATCGACAACATCTGACCCATCACTATCATCCTCCATCTCCTCCGGTTCCTCTTCCTCGGGTCCCTCCTCGGGATCCTCCTCATCCTCAGGGTCTGTTGTAGGAGCAGGAGCTATAGCAATCTGAAGTGCCTCTAGCTGGGCCTCTAAAATGGCAATCCTATTATCGGCTACGGCGTCCCGCTGTTCACGAGCAGTCACGCGTCCTTGGAGTGCCATAACACCATCTTGCATATGGTGACAACCGTTCAGAGTCTTCCCGTGTTCTTCCTCGAGTTCATCCAATTGGTGTCTCAGGTTGTACACCTCTTGCTGTAGTGTACAGACATCACCCGTGAGTCGCCTTACTCGATGCTGTTCAGTATCCAGTGCAGCCATTAGTGCAACAATCAGTTGCTCGTTGGACTGCGCCGTTCGTGGGAGTGAAGGCATGAGTTGATTGGCATTGTTCCTAGTCCTTGGCTTTGGAACAGGTACGCGCTCCCTAAACATGATATGGTCAACAAACCTAGGATAGGAACGCCAGTCTCGCGGAGGGTCACGCTTCATCAATGCAAATGGTTGATCCGAGTCAATCTCCTCTCGGGGATAAGCCAGTCGGGGCCAATCGAATCCATCATCAGGTACAGGTGCGGGAGGTGGGGATTCAGATCGTGTAGGTGATTCGGGTCGTTTACCCTGAGCTCTCGAAGACGATGCCATGCTGCAGAGAGTGTTACGTGTATGCCAATGAGTATACAGTAGATGAGAATAAGGGACAGGTAACTAATTAACTATGTGCAGTTTTAGTCTAGTGTGTATGCAACCTAGTTCCCTATAACCAATGGCTCTGATACCAATCTGTCACACCCTCAAAATCCACTTGCGGAGTTTTACCGCGAGGCGTGTGAACAAACCAAGATCACAGTCAATAGTTACTCAGAACGACTCTATATGCCATAATTTAAACAAAATCAACCAAAATACAAACTTTAAACAATGCGGAAGCATTTGAAAACAACTCAAGGCAATGAAAGTAAACTATGGCAAAACAGGTGCCAACCCAAAAGAGTAAACCATAATTATTAAAATACCCAAATTTCCCCGCTATTCAATATTAACAATTCGAAAGTGTGAGGACTTTTCCATGATATCAACACTATATAATATTATACACAACTTGAATATATAAAGCGTTTGTGATTTACCAGCATGCTATCTCCCCCAAAAGAGATTAAATAAAGAGTGGGGCATGAACTCACCTGATATGCGTATAGATAACTAGGGTTTGACTTGGCAAACAGAATAGACAGACAACCTTCAGAGGTTACCTAGATCATATAAGTGCATGAGTATGTGTAATCAAAGAACATGTGAAACCCTAAATACACTACAACCAAGGACTCAAGATTTCAAACAAAACAGACATGTTGACCTAGTTGACCCGTTTGACCCGTGGTGACTTTATGTGTTGTAAACCATTCAAGTAATCATAACATATGTTATGCATTGTTAACATTCAAATAGATCATATGTATGCTATATCATCCAGGTGTAACACTTAGATCATCATACAACCAAGTATCATACAGGTCATGCGAATCTAGAACATTAACATATCACTAGCTATAACACAACTAACATGTCACACAAAGATCAACCATTCACCACATGCCATGTGAAGCCACTCACGACTTCACATCCTAAACCCTGCCAATCCTACTAAGTAGGGGCCTCAGATTCGCACGCGTGTATGATGATCATAACTATATTCATTATCAATATGCTTTGCATTCAACAACATTCCAACAATCAATTACCAGTCCCAAACATGATGTCCTACTACTAAACCACATCTAAATCATACCTGATCATAAGTGTCCAAATATCATTCATGATTATCCCAACATCACATACAACCAAATTATCATATTCTACCACATTAGAATTCATCCATGATCATACTAACATGCTCCTAACATCCCAAATATGTTCAAACTACCATCTTTCACATTTTGCATAAATGAAGTTCCCTTTTGGGAAAGCACATCCCAAAATCTATCAAATACCCAATATACTCATGGATTCATCAATAACATACCAATTCAAACTCATATCTCATCTAAGCATGATCAACAACATTCAAACATCAGAACTCATCAATTCAAATCCTAAAAGTTACTATCTTTAGTAATGTATGAACTATAACATGTGTTCTTGAATTTCCAATGATCACAACAACAATCTAACATCTAATTATCACCATGAACACATCCATAACATCATATCATCCATAGTTCAACATTACATGCAAATAAAGTTACTATTATTAGTAACCTATGAACACCAATTCCAATTCACCAATTTCTTGCAAAATCAATGTATCCTAACATCCATACAACCTATTAATCATCATACATTCATCAAACAATCATCAACTTCACATAATCAAGCCATTTTCGAATTAGGGTTTGCATACAACCAAAGTTCATGATCAATCCACTAAAAACATATAATTCTTGCAGAATCGACGTTAACTAACATGTATACAATCTAACTAACATACTAACATCATCAAACAACATCCAATTCGACCTAATGAGGGTCAACTTAACATTACCCATTATTATTATGTCACCAACGTTAAACGACAACTAGTGTGTGCTCACGACACGTGTATACAAGACTTAACAGAACTAACAGAGTTTGGTAACGGAAATTTATCGGATGTCACATTATCCCCATGTTGAAAGAATTTTCGTCCCGAAAATTGCGTTACATGGTGAGAGTGATCCATCACTGGTCTACTGCATTGGCACACAGAAATCGAAATCGAGTGAGTTTTGGATGAGTTGTCACAAACATAATCCGCATTAACAATCATTCCAAGATAACACATATTATGCAAATTTTTAATGTCATCAAACCATCACCTAAATCTGCCTTTGAACAACACCAAAACAGCAACAAGATTGAGTTCTACAGCATTTCAGTTGTGAATCACCAACTAACTTGTTCTTCCATAGATGATATACGGACAGAACATTAACTTCTAGTTTCGTAGGGGAAATGAGGACAGAAAATCATTTTCATGTTCTTCCGTAGATGATATACGGACACAAACTTAACTTTGTCTTTCATAGATGATCTATGGACATTGAAATATTTTATTCTTCCGTAGAAGATCTGCGGATAGAGAACATGTGCAGACTGTTTACCTTAGCCATATTTCAAGGAGCTCACTTTTGTGGATGTTTAATACCTATGGATGTTCATTAGTTTAAAAATTCCACATCTACGGATCAAAACAAAACAAAACACAATTAGTTGTTCCAAAATTTTAAAGATCTCTCTTTTGGAACAACATCAAAAACTCTAGGCTTTGGTCAACATTATTCAACACAAACAAGATCAAACTTTACATTGAAAATCTACAATTTAGGGGGAGTATTGTTCGGTCCAGCACCTTTGAAGAAATTGAAGATTTCCAATTTATATTGAACATAAAGATTTGAAGAGTAAGAATCAACAAAGCATTAGTCTATCATTTATGTTGTAAATATTATAAATTTTAGACTAGTATAAATAGCATACTTATCATTCATTTTAAATATGGATGCATCACTACCAAGTGTGAGACTCATATTTCATCACCAACATTACATCATCATCCAACATGGTTGATGAATTCATCATCAAATAAATAAACAATAACATTATTAAACACAACTGTGTTTATCATTATTAAATTTTAGCTTCTAAATATCAACTTTTATTCATATCAATTTAAATCCCAAGATCCAAGCTCAATGATCTCATTCAAATCAAGAACACACAATTTGCATCAGAGCTGGAGTTGTTGGATTCATATTGATTTTGATAAGATTTCACGGTTAGATTGCTAAAATTGGTGGAGATTTGAAGAAAACTTGGAGAAAATGTTTTTGGTGTTCTTCACTAGATCTATGGATTTGAAGGTGAGTCTAATGAAATCAACATTAATTCAATGTTATCTAATCATTTCTATGATAGATTCATCAATTGGAAGGCAAACCAATCAAGTTTGAATCAATTTGATTTGATTTTGGGTTTCTAATAGCATATGAACATCTATACACGATAGTGTGTGTGCTCTTGGTGTTTTCAACAAATTCTCATATTTGAATCATAGAATGGATTAACAATCAAATTCAATTCCGATTTGAGGTGTTACTACATCAATTCAAAAATCAATCAAACAAACAAGGTGAATTTCAAGCTAATCATTGTATTAGTTTTTGGGTTTTTGGTGTTCATGAGGTGATTATTTTGATTCTGATTATGATCTGATTTCGAATCAAAATTTATTTAAATTGATATACAAACAAGTTAGGAATCAATTTAATTCAAATTTTCATAAATATGCAACAATTGGGATTGGGTCTACATGGATCTAAGGGTGTTTCTATGGCTTATTTGCTGAAAAATCAAATCAGTCACTAGAACAACCTCAACATCAGTTTATGTGCAGCCTCTTTACCCAACATAATCCGCATTAACAATCATTCCAACATAACACATATTTTGCAAATTTTTAATGTCATCAAACCATCACCTAAATCAGCCTTGAACAACACCAAAGCTGCAACAACAAGATTGAGTTTCTACAGCATTTCAGTGCGAATCAGCAACTAACTTGTTCTTCCATAGATGATATACGGACAGAACATTAACTTCTAGTTTCGTAGATAAAATACAGGCAGAAAAACATTTTCATGTTCTTCCGTAGATGATATACTGACACAAACTTAACTTTGTTCTTTCATAGATGATCTACGGACATAGAAATATTTTGTTCTTCCGTAGAATATCTACACATAGAGAACATGTGCAGACTGTTTACCTTAGTCAAATTTCATGGAGCTCACTTTTGTGGATGTTTAATATCTATGGATGTACATCAGTTATAAATTCCACATCTACAAATCAAAACAAAACAAAAGACAATTAGTTGTTCCAAAATTTTAAAGACCTCGCTTCCGTAACAACAACAAAACTCTCAGCTTTGGTCAACATTATTCAACAAAAACAAGATCAAACTTCATTTTCACCTCGGAAATCTACAATTTAGGGGAAGTATTGTTCGGTCAAGTACCTTTGAAGAAATTGAAGATTCACAATTTATATTGAAGATGGAGATTTGAAGAACAAGAACCAACAAAGTATTAGTCTAGGGTGTATATTATAAATATTATAAATTCTAGACTAGTATAAGTAGCGTACTTATCTTTCATTGTAAATATGGATGGATCACCATCAAGTGTGGGAATCATATTCCATCACCAACATTATTTCATCATCCTACATGGACGATGAATTCATCATCAAATCAATAAAAAGCAATTATTATTAACACAATTGTGTTTATCATTATTAAATTTTAGCATCTAATCATCAAATTTGAATCCTAATATCCAAGCTCAACGAGCTCGTTCAAATCAGGAACACACAAAATCCATTAGTTTTATGCATAACTCACATAAACTAATAAATATACTATCAAACTAACATAATAGCATCTTCTAACAACATCAATTTCATGTTATGATTCTTTCATTTGAACTATGGTTTGTTCTTAGAATACAAAACATAAAAATTAGTTTAAAACTCACCTTAAACATGTTAATGATCAAGAATTGCAATTGCTATCACGTTGTAACAATAAAAAATAAGCTAAATCAAATGATTGTATGTTTTACGTGAGATTAACATAAAAAAGTGAGAGGTGTAGGATGGGGTTTACGACCAAATGTGGGAATGGGGCTAGGGTTTCATACTTTCCATTCAAATACCCATGTAATTATAGTTTCCCTTTTAACCCCCTTTTAACTTTTATAAATTGTGAATCTTGTTTTTAAGTCACTTTTCATTTCATAGTATTAAAACTTAATAAACCAACTAATATCATGCAAGTCAAATAATAACTACCACTAATGAACATTATATAATTTACATAGTCACATTGTAAAGTGTACGTCATAAAATAACACGTAATGTAACATCCGCCCATTTTCAAAGTATAAACCCAGGCCCGTTTGAGTCAATCTTGTTAATCAAATTCATAATTTGGTCATTTTATTTAATTTTATGTACCAAAAATAATAAATGTGTCACTTAATCAATTTGACTTAAATTCTATAATTTATAAAACCAATTTTATAAATGTTAAAAGGTTATTAATAATCAACTAAAATAAATAATCAAATTACAAGTTCTTGTGAGATTTATAAAGTCTATAAAGGTTTAATAAAAATTGTTCACTTAAATGTAGAGTTTAAATTGTAATTATTATTTTATTTACTTAATTATTTTATTTTATATTTATTTTAAATTCTAATCATAACCCCCTTTTAATAGATTTGTAACTCACCACTAACACCATTCGTAACCTCCTCCTAACCTCAACTTTAAAAGCAACTTTAGGCCTTACTTTTTATTTTCTCATTATCTAAAAATCTGACTCACATATCTTTCTTTCATCCATTGGTTTTAATCAATTTCAAGAATTTCCTTTTAGAAGTAATTTCAAGAAGTTTTAATACTAAGGTAATCTTATTGTTCTTATATTATGTATGTCTATATTGTTTCAATCATCCTAACATCCAATTGTTATCATGACTTTATGTTCTTACTTTTATTATTTCTTCTACTAAATCTCTTTTAGTTTTAATCATTATCATTTTATCATTAACCTTCTAACATTCACTGACCTTATAACAATCTCTAAAATTCCTAAATCAAGCTAACATAAACAATGAATCCTGTTAGCATATGGACGGTTATGTTGCCTCATTCGGTTACTCCATAAGATTATTTCTCTAAGTGATGGCTATGCTGAAGTCTTAGAATATTTTTATATAACTCAAATGAAGTCTAATATATGATATATCAACATAATAAATTTGTTCTAACCTGTTTCATGCTTTAACAATTTTAAAAGTGCACATAAGTGCCTTACTATAATTTTTGCAGAATATAGTTTGACTTCAACTGACCATAACTTGATCATAACAAACTAAATTTGAGTATACTCAGACTCCAATATGAATTTCATTAAATTAACTTTTTCATGATAGTTTATATGTCTTCAAAATCAATCGGACGACTCAACAATAGCCTTCACAAGATAAGTGCCCATTTTAGCACTTTCTGTCTTGTGCTTCGTTTTGACCTATTTACGGATCTTTTCAAAAAAAATTCTGAACGAAAGTTATCCGGGAGACTATAAAACCCTTTGCTATTTTAAAAACTTGTTTAAAAACGTACCAAACATTCTGTCCAGAATCTAGAAATAGTACACTAATCCTTTTTCAATCTTCCATTTGTTTTTTGGCATTCTTTAAACGTCCTAACTTGTTGTAAGGAATTTTGATCTCAAGTTATTATTCTTCTTATTCTTTAGGACATCACCTTTGACTCTTGACATGCAAGCGTTCTTATGTACTCTACAATCATCATATACAATGTGAGTTTTCCATGTGAGTTCTCCATGCCTCTTTTTACTTTAGTTCACCCTTTTTTTGGGGTGAAACATGTTAACCTTATAAACTTACATTTGTAAACATCTTCATACTTGTAAATGCACTTGCAATTCATCTTTAACTTTTTTCATGGTTATTGATATTATTGTGAGTGTTATATGAGATACATTATATGTTGACAGTCGTTAACTATTGCTAGCTAGCGATGTCATAGATCTTTGGGTCTAACAAGTCTATTTGGTGCTAAAGTCGATGTATTGTCGGTTCTTGATAACATATGACTTGTTCATCATAGGAACCAAGTACACTTATCTAATCGTTATAAATTGTAATCTTAATCTTGGTCAAAGTCTGATTGTAGCTATATGTGTTCTATAAAGTTGCATAATTCATAACTGCAGTACCAGTGAAGGGTGGTCACTTACAACACAACAACACAAAAAGGAGAGTAACTTAACTTTATCAAATAGTGAACTAGATTAACCATAAGTAAAGACACTAAGAACACAAGTAATTAAGAGATAGAACACAAGAGCAAGATACACAAGGAGATGGTTTCCAAGGTTGCAGTATATTGCTTTGTCAATGTTCTATTACAAGTGTTACAAGCATAAAATAAAGTTACAAGAACATGAGATACTTATACTACACCCTACAATCGGTCATACTTTGAAGGCTAGCTGGATACAATTGACACAACACAAAAGCAATTGTAGAGTCAAAAGGCAGATTGGCTTTTGACTTGTGACTATGAGATGCTGTAGCTCACATCCTTATCTATTACGAAAAGGATAAAGTGCATGAAGTAGAAAGTTTACAAACTCAAGACCTTAATGTACAGTTACCAAAAGCATGGACCTTTTCACCAACTCATTTAAGTTGGTGACTTTAAAGAGTCACAGCAGAAAAGGGTTCCGCTTTATGGAAAAGTACATCAGATAAAGCATGTTGTTAAAAGTCTTCGAAAGAAATCTATCTTCAAGAGTTGAGCTTCAGAAGACTTTGTCTTTGAAGCATCGGAAGACTTCATCTTTGGCTTCAGAAGATATTGGTCTTGGCTTTGGAAGATTTCAAACATAGAATATTTCTGTTGCATGTGTGAAACATCCGAAGCATTCTTCTTCAGTACTTGTGCAGCATGCATGCAGAAAGACTTTGGGTGTTTGGTTGCTTCAGCCTCTTCATATAATCACTACAAATTCCCCCTAGGATGATCCTACCAAAACACTTAAGACTTCAGATATCAACAGTCCTCATCAGGATAGTGACCATCCCTTTCTTCATATGATGATCAGGATCCTTCATACTATCAAAGTGTTTTCTCATGTCAAAGAGATCATGCAAAGGCAGATTGAACATGTCTTGCCATGGGTAGACATTCTCAATTCCATGATATCTAATGACATGCCACCTTTCCGGATTTGTAGTGTATGTCCAGGACAGGATGGCTCTTTCTAATGCTAGAGGAGCTATTGGAATGGGATATGATGGAGCATCCTCTGGCTGCACATTAGGATGTCCTGACTCATCTGAGGTTTAGAAAAGGATGTTTCTTTCTTCTACTTTGGCTTTGGTTTAGAAGCCATCCTTTTCTCTCTCTTTGTTCTTTTTAACTGAGAAAACTGGCCTGCAGCACCTGATTGACCTTCATTGTCTTTCTCAGTTGGGTCTTTCATTCTCAGAGCTTTAGAATGAGAGGGAGTGTGACCCTGCTATGGATGAGAAGATGAAGCTTGCTAAGATTCAGTAGCAGGTCCAGGTTGTGTTGTCTCTAGTTGTTCAACCTTAACCTCCACTTCAGGTGGAGCTTGACTTGTAGGGGAATGTAAGTCACCAGTTCTCCACTCTTTATCTTTTGCTTGATCACCCTGATATGCTCATCCATAGTGGATAGAGACATGAGGCCAAGTCTCCTTCCAGAGAATCCGTACACCCTCAAAAAGCTCATCATCCTCTTCTTGTCTATAGAATTCTTCATACTCTTCTGGATGATGGCTCTTGACTTAGCAGCTTCTTCCCTTAGCTTTCTTTTGGTTGTCTTTCTTTCCTTGACTATCTCAAGTTCAAGTTGTTCGAGATACTCAAACTCAATATAGTCAAAGGATAAGGGAAGAAGTGCATCTGCCTGATAGAGGCCTGTGGCACTCAGGTAGTTGATCATCTTGATCCTTTCTTCTTCTCTGTCTACCTGAGGTTCTTATGGAACCACATCCTCATGTGCAAGACTTTCTTGAACTGGGGAGAGAGTAGGCACATGCTTATACAATCTTTTCTTTCTTCTGCCTTCTTTGATTTGTACCGGTAGCTCTGCATCTTCTGCCTCTTTCTTCTCTTTTGACCTTTCCAAGTAAACCAGTTCATTCAATTCCTCTAAGGGGAGAGAAATGACACTGTCTATGTCATAGTTCCTAGTTTGTAGGTAGTTTATCCTGAATGTCCTTAACTCATCATTTTGAGTATCTAGTCTGGGGGCAGCCCAGATAGCAGACTCCATGAGTCTTGTAGACTCAAAAGATGAACTTTCTCCTCTCAGCTTCATTTTGCTCTCTCTCTTCTCCTCCTTAATCTCCTTAAAAGTCATTTTTCTTTTCCCTTTGTCACATACAAACCTTTGTGACTCAGGGAGGAGAGAGCTTTGGCCTATATTGCTTAGTATAGCTTCCAAGTTCTAGCCAGAGAGAGGTTGAGAAGCACCTTCACCAACAGGTGTCTCAAAAAGGGTATTGACCTCTGTAGCAGTTGTTCGTGATGAGACAGGGCTCTCAGGTTCTGTCACTGGGCCTTTAGTCAAGGTTTCCCCTATGAAACTAATCTTAGGGTCTGCCTTAATATCCAGTTGACCGATGACATTGCCTGATTGCCTAGTCTTCTTCTAAGGCTAAACTCTGTAGTGATCCGGTCTTGGATTCTTGAGCCAACTTGTCAGCTTGTTTGATTAGCTTGATTGACAAGTGGCATGCTGATAAATCTAGACGTCATTGAAGGTTCAGGTGTGGAAGTTGAAGATCTCTTATTGCCCTTGAACTCGAATGATGTAAGGGCTTTTTCTTTCCATGTTAATGTATACCTCCACTAATGATGTGATTGAAAACTGGTGGGTAGGTCAATCACATCAACAGGTTCTTGTGTTCCTAGTTGAGCCAGTCTTCAAGGTCTCTCAGCAGTTTTTCCTTAAGATATGAAATCTCAAGCTAGATCATGACCCTATCTATAAGGTAGTCACTGAGATTCAAGGTGACTAACCTAGAGACTAAATAGGTGCATGTTTGAGACAGGTTTTTGCACCTTTAGTCTAAATTCCCCTTATTTCATCAGAAGAATCAATAGGGGATGAGATGATTGGACCAGAGTCCTCACTCTTACCACCAGCTTTAGGTCTGGCTGCTGGATTTTCTCTGCACTAGCAATCTCAGTTGAGATGTCAGTGGGCTGAGTGCCATGGTTAGGTCTTAATGATGTAATCATTCAAAAGTAAGAGCTCTTCCATATGGACATCCTGAATAGGTTCAGAAGTGTCCACCTAGTAGTAGGTGACTGATGGTGGCTAGAATAGGAGCCTCAAAAGCACTCATTCTCTTTGAGTAGGTGAAAAGAAGAGAGAATCATGGTACTCACTAAAACCTAGATCTTCATCAGTATAAAAGTCAAGGTTAGGATTGGTTGGTTGAGTCTAAAGGCCAGGGATGGTAATGTCCCTAAGGGATCACTGAGTGTTGAGACTCAGAGTGATGGCTTAAGGCAGTTTGGCTTATGAGCTCATCAGGCTGAGCATGAAGAACCTCAGCACTGATCCTTGAAGAGTTAGAGTGGTCTGCTCCTCAGGAGAAGTGGGTGCTCAGTGTTCACTTCTTCCGTATGGGTGAGTGTACGGGGCCTGCATAGACTGAATAGACTGAGTAGGGGTTGTTTGGATTTTATTGTGAGGTAGGGGATTGTGGCTTGTTAGGTGGTTCGGATGTAGAGGTGTGGGTTCAACACTAGCTGGGCTGCTAGGTTGTCACCTTGAGCAAAAAGCTCTAATATTTTGGGACCAGGGCTATTTTACCCTAGAGAAGCCAAAGTGGGCTTTCTCAGTATTTTAAAAATGTCATGGCTCATCTTGTCCTAGTGTTAGAATGTTAGTGTTCCCCTTAACTGTGAGCCCAGTTCACAATTAAGAATGTCTGGACATATCTAGGGAACATGTATATTCTGAGGAGTCCAATTTGCAAGCAGTAGTATAAAAAAACTAAGAAACCTGAACTGACCCTATGAAACCATTCCATGGACAATGAAGGAGAGATCCTCAGGAATCTAGTCCCATCCACCATGCTTGGTTGATAAGCTGTGAATAACACATGGAGTAGGAATTCCATGGGATGAGACCCTTCCTTTGAAGGTCTGACAGAGTAGTGTTCCAAAAACCAATGAGCCAAACAGAAAATCTAACACACGGTATCACAACAACTGCTGAAAGCCTCATCAGTAGTTTGACAAGTGCTGAAGACTTCAACAGCTGAAGATCAAGTGCTGAAGACCTTAACAGCTGAAGAACAAAGTGCTGAAGTACAACAGCTGAAGAACACAAGTGCTGAAGCTGAAAGACCAAAGTACTGAAGTACAACAGCTGAAGAGTTCACAAGCTGAAGATCAACAACTGATGTACAAAGTCTGAAGACAAAGACTGAAGACATCAGCTGATGATATCTACTGAAGTCATCAGCTGATGAAACGCCTGAAGGTCAAAGTCTGAAGATCAAGTACTGAAGCCTCAGTAGTTTGTCACAACTGCTGAAGAGTACTTCTTCAGTAGTTGTGATATCAGTAGTTATTTTTATGTTTCAGTAGTTTTGTAAAACGACTGAAGAGCTTGTTCTTCAGTCGTTGTAGTTTCAGTAGTTTTATATTTTGTACTTAACTGCTGATATGTTCTCAGTAGTTGTGAACATTTCAGTAGTTTGTTAAGATTTAGTTATTTCTGTATTGGATCTGCCAGTTGTCACTTTCCGTGATAACAGCAGTGACTGTTGCACTCTATATAAGGAGTGACAACCCATTGTAATCATTGAGCGATATGAGCAATTGAATGGAATGATTGATTTGATTAGAAATATTCTCCATCTATAAACATTCCTAGAAATCAGAAATTCATATTCTCTCCCTATAACCGTATGCGATCTTAACGCTTACATATATTTTGCTTGCTACAATTTGTCTAATTCGGTTGTGTATTCCGCTGCTTTACTTCTGATAACATCAAACTTGTGATCACTGATCCTGTCAAATGGTATCAGAGCAGGTTAATCATTGATCGATCTAATAATTGATCATTGAAACTGCTATTCAAGATCCAAGTTTGATTGAATTAGCTTTTGTTTTTGCAAGAAACGGTTATAGAGATTGAATTTTCTGTATTTCTGCTCATTCATCCTGAGATCTATTCTTGGTTCTCATTGAGTTTGTTGTGGTTTGTCTAAAACTTTTAAAACTTGAACTAAACTGTTTTTGAACTGAAAATGACCACTCCTCCAATGATCCTCACAATACTGGTTCCTCAACCAAGCCTCCTATGCTGGTTAGGAATGAGTATAACATATGGCAAAGACGTATGCTCCATCACCTGTCTGTTAACAGCGCAGGGTGTTGGACATCAGTGGTACATGGTCCACACAAGCCTATGGTGAATAACCCGGAAACCAATCAAATGGTTCCGAAGAGGAGGGAGCAATACTCAGATGAGGATAAAAAGTTGCTTGAGATTGATGCAAAAGCCCATGGAATTCTGGCCATGGCTTTGCCCAATGAAATCTATTCTGGGCTAATGCATCATGAAACTGCCCATGACCTCTGGATTGCTTTGAAAGAACAATTTGGAGGAACAGATGAGGTCTTGGCAAATAATAGAGAAATTCTTGCCCAACAATATGAGACATTCTCTCATAGAAAGGGTGAGACACTGACTCAACAATATGAGCGGTTTTTTGTTTGATCTCTGAACTAAAAATGGTCAAACTTGAATACACCAATATTCAGATGAATAACAGATTTCTCAGATCACTGCCTGAGAGATGGGACACATATACTATTGTCCTACGCTCCAGTGCAAGTTTGGACAAACTATCTCTCACCCAACTCCATGGGAAATTGCTCACTTTTGAGAGAGAGATAGAACAGAAGAGAAAGCTGTCTTCATCTGGAAAGCTCACTGAAGACTTTATTCAAGGCAACACTGCCTTGGTGGGTCATGAGTCAGAATATGCTGCATCTGAATGCCAGTATGATGAGCATATTAATTTCTCTTCGAGCACTTCTAATTCTGCATTTGTAAGTGTTGATGGTCAGTTTACTGGATGTAATAATGACAATTTATGTTTCATTATGGATGATCTCAAGGGGATTGCTGATGATGACTTAGAAGAGATGGATATTTTGAGCCAAATGGCCTTGATAAATATCAGATCTCAGAAGTTCTACAAAAGAACTGGAAGAAAATTCCCAGGACTCTCTGGCAAAACCAAAGTTGGTTTTGACAAGAGCAAGTTGAGGTGTCACAAATGCCAACGGCTTGGACACTTTGCAAGAGAGTGTAGATCAACTGGATCAAACTCTACTGCACCCTTTGTGACTTTTCCTGGCAACAGTCAACAAAACAGAGGGCAACATCCTGTCACATCTAGTCATCATCCTCAACAACAATCTCCGGCATATTTTGTTCCTCAGGGTCAAATGCCTTATCAGTACCCTTGTTATTACATGCCACAGTCAAGTCAAGTTCAAGTTCCTATGACACCACAACCTCATGCATTACCAGAACCTCAGCCTTCCCTATCTCATCAACAACCTTCATCTCAACAACACAGCTTCTTCACCCCAGGAGTTGTTGACTGGAGCAGTTTACCAGATGACTTGTCTGGTCATGATCAACTGTTCTCAGGTGCTGGTCAACATGGTGGTGACAGTCCCTTTGGGAATCTAGCTCTTATGGCTTTGGAGTCTGCTGATACTTCATCTTCCAATGCCTCTACACCTCAGGTATCACAGGTATCCTCTGAGGCAAAAGCCAAATTATGTTCTGAACAATGCATAGCAGCATTTGCTTCCATTAGAGAAGCAAATGTAGCTTTAATTAATAAGAACATTGAGCTAGAACAAGAAATTTCCAAAAACAAAGCTGAGTTTGAGTTTGTGCTCAAAGATAAAAATGATGATGAGATTTATAAACTGAATTGCAAAATAATTGATGATAAGGCTAGAGAAGATGTACTTCTAGAGAAGTACAAAGATCTCAAAGAAACCCTTGCAGTTACCCAGGTCGAGTGTGATAGATGGGTACAATCATGCAAAGGTTTTGAAATGCTTCTTAGTAAGCAATCTGCTTCAAATGTGAAGTTTGGAATTGGTTACAATCACACTGCTCCACCTACAGATTTTACCCCAAGAGCAGAGGTAGAATCTGATGGTGAGAGTGATAACCAATCCATCAAGTCATGTGATCTACCTTCTGATACAGCACAATCAGAAGTAGCAGTCAGTATCAAGTCCTCTTTGAACCTATCAGCTGATGTTGATGGTCCAAATGCTGACATTCACATGATCAATAAGTTGATCAACTCAGGAGTCAATCCTGAAGGTCCTGAAAGGACTGGAGAGCAGGATTCAACTCCTGAAGTTCAAACTTCAACTGCTGTCAGTACTGAAGAGAAGAAAACTGGCAGTAGAAAGAGTTTGAAGACTACTAAAGATGCTGTCAAGAAAGCAACCAATGCTTCCAAAGCATTGAAGAACAAGTCTTCACCATCTTTAGTTGATGATCAACCTAAGATGAAGAAGAAACCATGTGAAGTATGTGGTTTGTTCAATCATCTTACAGATGATTGTTGGTACAAAAGAGGTTCCAAACTCAAACAAAAGGAAGAAATTAATGAGAAAATGGTAAAAATGAAAATGAGTTTGAGACCACATTTGTATCAGCAACATCAAATCCTGTAACCCTTAAGTCCTTAAAGCAATTCCAAAAAGAAGGAGTTAAACAGGTGACAGCTGAGGGTGCTCAAAAGAAGAAGGTGCAACATAGGACCTTATCTAACTCCACTAGCAATGTGTCTGATGAGCTGAAAGCTTTATCACAAAATCAGACACAGCTGGTGATGATGGTACAACATCTGTTGGGTAGAGTTAACCAACTAGATTCTCCTATGTTGAAACCACAGAAAAGGAGGTCTAAGCCAAAGGACTCCTCTTCTGCACCATCTTCTTCCTCTCAGGCTGTTGTTACAAATAAACATGCTAGTTTACCATCTATTGATGAGACCAGGCCCAAAACCAAAAGGTTTGGGTCTCTAAAACTAACTGATTGTTTATTATTGCAGGGTTCTTCAACATGCCAAAATAGCATCTGGTATGTAGACAGTGGGGATCTATGCACATGACTGGGAACATCTCTCTTCTTCATGACTACTCTCAAGGAAAGAAGGGATTTGTCTCTTTTGGCAATGATGCTAGGGGTTACATCATCGGTAAGGGCTTTGTCTCCAATGGAGAAATCAAATTTGATGATGTTAATCATGTGGAAAATCTCAAGTACAACCTCTTGAGTGTCAGTCAAATGTGTGATAAAGGCCATGTTGCCCTTTTCACAAGTCAAAACTGTAGGATTCTGTCATCCAAAGTTTTGCCCTTGATTGACAAGGTGTTGGATGATCACACTCTCCTGAAAGCCAACAGGACAGGAAGAGTGTATGCCTTAGATCTCTCTAAGAAGATAGATCTCAAAGGCAATCCTTGCCTATTTTCCAAAGCCTCTTTTCAAGAATCTAAACTATGGCACAGGAGGCTTGGTCATGTTAATCTCAAAAACATGAATCAGCTTAGCCACAATAGTTTAGTCAGAGGCTTACCAATAAAGGAGTTCCACTGTGATGAAACTTGCACTGCTTGTTTAAAAGGAAAACAGCACAAGGTCTCATTTCCTCCTATTGAAGTGTCCAAGTCCACTGCCTGCTTGCAATTACTGCATATGGATCTATTTGGTCCTGTGAGAGTAATGAGCATGGCAAAGAAGAAATACTGTCTGGTAATTGTGGATGATTACTCCAGATTTGTATGGACTTTCTTTCTACATTCAAAGGATGAGGCTGCTCAGAAGATTATCCACTTTGTGCTGTACATTGAGAAGCAGTATTCCCTTCCAGTCAAGTGTATTAGGAGTGATAATGGAACTGAGTTCAGAAATCATACACTTGATGACTTCTATCTCTCAAAGGGAATCAAAAGGCAGTTCAGCATTCCAAGGACTCCGGAACAAAATGGAGTAGTGGAGAGAAAGAACAGGACCCTCATTGAAGCTGCAAGGTCCATGCTGGCTGACTCAGGTTTGCCATTGACCTTTTGGGCGAAGCTGTCAACACAGCTTGTTATGTGCAAAATAGAGTTTTAGTAAATCAGAGGTTGATGAAGACTCCATATGAAGTTCTCCATCATTTGGCTCCACTGATTTCATTTTTCAAAGCATTTGGGTGTCCCTGTTTTATTCTCAACACAAAGGATCAACTCCACAAATTTGATCCTAAGGTGGATGCAGGATACTTTGTTGGTTATTCATCTACTTGCAAAGCATACAGAGTCTTCAACTGCAGAACAAAGATGGTTGAAGAAACTCTACATGTTAAGTTTAATGAATCTCCAAAGGACAAGATTCCACAAAGTCCTGTGGAGTTATTTGATCTGGACATACTGCAATATGTCCTTATCAAACTCCTGCTGTTGCTCCTGTCAACAGTTCACCACCTGGTGGTACTGCTGATGATGATGATGATTGCAGTACTCACCTCTTCAGGTTTAGTGATCAGCTGCCTGATTCAACTAGACCTGATGTTCCTGTAGCGCCAGTAGCACCATCCACAACAAATGCTGATGAGATTTCTTCGAATTCAACTTCCTTTGAATTACCATCCACTGATTGGTTTCAAGGAAATGATTCACCATCACCATCTGTTGCTGCTGAACCGGCTACAAACACTTGCACAGATCTCATTGTGTATCAAGATCTGAAGAATCACCCCATGTCTCAAATCATTGGTGATATCACTGCTGGAGTATCAACAAGAAGTCAATTGTCAAATTTCTGCTTCTATGCTCTCTTCATCAGTCAGCAAGAGCCAAAGAATTATCACATTGCTTTAAAGGACAATGGATGGGTTGATGCCATGCAGCTTGAGCTTCTTCAGTTCAAGAAACAGCAAGTGTGGGAACTGGTTCCTCTACCTCCAGGTAAGTGTGCAATAGGCACTAAATGGGTGTTTAGGAACAAAACTGATGAAAATGGGCTTATTGTTAAGAACAAGGCCAGACTGGTTGTTCAGGGGTTTGCACAAGAAGAAGGTATTGATTATGATAACCTTTGCCCCTGTAGCCAGACTGGAAGCAATTCGATTGTTTTAGCTTATGCTGCTTATCAAAAACTTAAAGTTTTCAAATGGATGTCAAAAGTGCATTTTTGTATGGAAAAGTTAAAGAAGAGGTTTATGTATGTCAACCTCCAGGCTTTGAGGACAACAAACATCCTAATTGGGTGTATAAGCTTGATAAAGCTCTTTATGGGTTAAAACAAGCTCCCAGAGCCTGGTATGAGACATTATCAAACTTTCTTCTGGAAAACAATTTCACTAGAGGCTCCATAGACAAGACTTTATTTATTAAGAAAGCTGGGCAGCATAATCTACTTGTTCAAATTTATGTAGATGATATCATTTTTGCATCCTCTGATCCAAAGTTGTGTGATGCCTTTACAAAGTTGATGCAACAGAAGTTTGAAATGAGTGCCATGGGAGAATTACAGTTCTTTCTGGGGTTGCAAATCAAACAAAAGGCTGATGGAATTTTTATTCATCAATCCAAATATACAAAAGATCTTTTGCAAAAGTTTGATTTACAAAACTGTAAGCCCTGTTCTACTCCCATGAGCAGCACCACACAACTGGACTCAGATCAGAAAGGTAAAGTGGTTGATGAAACACTTTACAGATGTATGATTGGGTCCTTGATGTATTTAACAGCTTCTAGACCAGATATTATGTTGCTACATGTTTGTGCTAGATTTCAGGCTGCACCTAAAGAGTCTCATCTGATTGCAGTCAAGAGGATCTTTAGATATCTGCAAGGCACTCCATCTCTAGGTTTATGGTATTCTACCAACCATTCTGGTAAATTAGTTGCTTTTTCTGACAGTGACTATGCAGGGTGTAAGTTGACCAGGAAATCAACTTCTGGTGGATGCCAATTCCTAGGCAACTGCTTGATTTCTTGGCAGAGCAAGAAACAGACCTCAGTTGCTACATCCACTGCGGAAGCAGAGTACATTGCTGCTGCAAGCTGTACATCTCAGGTACTCTGGCTTCAAAACCAACTTTTGGATTATGGCATTACAGAGACTAAGACTCCATTGTTAATGGATAGTGCTTCAGCTCTTTGCATTGTCAAAAATCCAGTCCAGCACTCTAGGACCAAACATATAGAGATCAGACATCATTTTATAAGAGATTGTTTTGAAAAAGGTCTGATTGATCCTAAGTTTGTGCCCAGTGCTGATGAGCTTGCAGACATTTTTACTAAGCCTTTGGATAGTTCAACTTTCCAAAACCTGGTGTTAAGGCTTGGTATGCTGCAGCTAGAATAGGTGACAACTACTGATGATCTCAGTAATTCATATTGATGATCATGAGTGCCTGTCACATATAAGTACTGATGAGCTCGTTTAACCTCAGTAGTTTTTATAACTACTGAAGGCTAAAAGTTCTCACAAGTACTGAAGTACTTCATCTTCTAAACTACTGAAGTAGTTACAACTACTGATGTAGTCATAACTACTGAAATCAGTAAAAACAGATAAGTACTGATGTCCTATGAAACAACTGAAATCAGCCATAAAGACTGATGAATGTGTTGAGGATAGTTTGAAACAGCTGAAAAGCTAAGAATTGACGAAAACAGCTGAAGAGAAATTTCCCTTCAGTCGTTTGTACCACTGCTGTTTCATTTTAAACAACTGAAGCAAAACCACGTCTTCAGTAGTTTTATAACTACTGATGACCAATACCAAGTCTTCAGTTGTTTACAACAGCTGATGACAAAACCACTGTCTTCAGTAGTTTCATAACTACTGATGACAAACACCATGTCCTCAGTTGTTTCAATCACCTGAAGTCAAAACCACGGTCTTCAGTAGTTTTCTAAACTACTGATGCCTAACACCGCGACTTCAGCTGTTTCAACGTCTGAAAGGATAATACCATGTCAACGGTCGGTTAAAACAACTGATGACTAACACCACATCCTTCAGTCATTTCCTCACCCGTACCCTATATATACCCTTAACCTGAGCTCTCCATACTTCATCTTCTTCAAACCTAACGTTCCTCTCCAACAAATTTCCATGGCGTCTTTGCAAATTAAACCGCGACACAACTGTGTTGCCTACCTCACAAAATCGCCGATCTGGACTAAGTTCGATAATGCTATCGATCTTATGGTTCAGTCCCCATACAACAAGGCATTCCTTCTGAACCCCGTTTTACATGCCGAATCCTTGAACCAATTTTGGATGAACATTACGGTTACAACTGAGGAGAGCAACACACAATCCCTCCGGTCTGTAGTCAACAACAAAGAAGTAGTGATTACTCCTGCAACAATCCGAAAAATTCTTCACCTGAGTGATGCTACCTCTCCTGCTGGATATCCGAAGGGCACATAGATCTATCATTTGCTCAGCATGGATATCAAGGTGATCTCAGTGCCACCACCATCATGAAGAAACATTTAATGACGCTGAGCGCCTGATCTTTCACATGGTCAATGGTTTGGCCCCTAAGACATCGTCTTGGGATCAAATGTCCACCAAATGGCAGCAGGTATTGTATTCTATCCTTGAGCAACAACCACTGAACTTTTCAGAATTAATATTTTCAGAGCTCAAAGATATGGCTCAAAAATTAACTGCCAACCGTTGGATACTCTATCCACGGTTCATCATGGCCATTATAATAGACCAGCTTAATGCTGAGGGACTTGTTGGCGTGGGAGTCCCTGCTACGGCTGTTTTGCCAGAAGTATACTCCCGGCACAACTCTGACCGGACACTAAAATGGCTGCCAAGCTGCGAAAACCCACGCAGCTGGAACCCACAGCCACCACCTCCAAATCCAATGTCCCCAACAAAACCACCAAAAAGAAACCCAAAAAGGCTACTCAGGGAATTGAGTCCCCTGAGGATGCTCCTGCACAACAAACGCAGGATATATCCACTAGTCCAAACCCCCTAGTGGATACAATGACTCCTCCAGCCACAGCCGCTCAGGCTTCCTCTCAACAGGAACCTGCAGCAACCCAAGGGGCACCTACTTATCTGGGATCTTCCTCACTTGAGGAGATTGCCATTGAAGAGCACCATCCACCCCAGGTGCACACTGCTTCTTCCCCTGTACCCCAACCAACCGCCCCTCACAGCCCAACTTTAATAGTTGCACAAGTGCTGACTCAATTGCACTCCTCACCCCTCCCCAGAAACCACTTACCACTGGGAATACCTCTACAATTGAGGGGGAGGAATACAGTGCACCTGAGAACCCACAGCACAGGGGTTTAACTGTTCTATCTCCTGGTGTTGATATGGAGATAAGAACTTCTGGTGAGGCTGCCAACTCTTCTGAATCAGCAAATGATCAGACTGAGGTTGGTAACATAACTAAGACCTCACCAGAGGCAACAGCCGATGAAGGACAACGTCCTGAGGCTGGAAGTCCCCAGTTCCAGGACAAAGGGGCACATGCTACATCTGGTCTACACCCAGAGCATGTATATCCTGCTACAAGCAGGAGGTCAGGTGATCAGCATATGCTGATGATGACCTGGGCTTCTTCTATGATGTTCTTGCCCAGAACACGATCCTAGAGGAGGAAGTCAGTAGACTGCAAAACCTACTTGACCAACTCTCTCAAGGAGTAAGACCATCTGCCACCACATCAACCCAACAGATGGCACCTTCCTCTGAAGGTCTCCTAAACACACAACCACTCACAAAATCTCAGCCACCTGCCTCTGTTTCTGGCACCATTCCTCAGGGACAGAACCCCCTGAGCAACTGGCTGCTATCCTTCAAAATCCCCTATCTCTCATCACCCCCAGCTAACTGAATTGGTGATCAAAATGTTGATGAGAGACTTTCTTCTGTATTACAACCCATGGTGGAGAATGTTCTGAGCAAACAACTTTCTGCTACTCAATTCCCTGCAACCAATGCACCCAAAAAGGGGAGAGTTCAGCAGTGAAAGGTAAAAGAAAGAGGAAGAGAAAGAGAAAGAACAGAAGAGACAGTAGTGGAAACTGAGGAGTGGTTGAGGAGACTGAGAAAGAGAAGGAAAAAGAGAAGGAGGAGGCTACCATGGAGAAAGTGACTGAAAGTTCAAAAGACTTTCATGTCACATACAAGAAAAAGAAGAAGGATGAAAAAGAGAAAGCCTTGGAGCTGATGGTGAAAGAGGCTGATGCCGAACACAGCAGATCAATGGATAACATCATTGATCAGTTGTTTAGGCAAGGCCATGACACTGAAAAACTTGATTCTGAGATCAGAAGACTAGAGATTGAAGAAATCCAATCAAGATGGTCAAGTTATGATGTGTCAGAAAGAGAAAGGCTGGAGATCATGATCAGATTTATAGCAAAACATCTTGGAAGATCATTGATCGAGATCAAAGCTTGGTCCAGGGACAGTATCTTGGCAATAACACCAAGATCTGTTCGTCTGAAGAATATACAAAAGGTTTAATTGTTGAAGTTTTAAATGAAGCTGGTGCTGGGAGCAGGACTGAACTAGCCAAACAGTCAAAAGCCAAACTCACATCAAAAATGCTAGAACAGCCTGTCAACATTCCCACATCAAAACTACCAAAACCACAACCCACAAAACCAATTCCCTCACCCTCTAAACCAACAGCCGATGATGCACCCAAGAAGAAGAAGAGAAGGGTGTTGAGGCTAGAAGAAGTAGAAGAAGAGGATGAAGATGATAGTCTGCCACTCTCTGCTGTTCTGAAGCTACCAAAGCCCCAGAGTCAATCCATGATCACACCCGACTCTCAAAGGGAAATGGTCAGAGAAGTATAGAAGAAGAAGAAAACAGCAGAAACAGCACGATGAAACTGTTGAAGATGGTTGACAAGGAATTTCCTCAGTCATCATCTATTCAAGCCATGAAAGGGCATGCTCAAAGGCTGTACACTCTCAGACACACCTTTCAGTATCAGAGGGAGAGAGTGAGAGTATGGCCAGACCCCAGGGTGAGTTCTAGAATCCATAAAAGAACTATCCCACACAGATAAACGGCCAAGTACGAAAAACAATAGAATCTACCATCATGCTGGCCGTTGTAGTCTCACCCTGGGAAATCATTGATGAATTCAAGAAAGCTCACCAAGCAAAGAAGACACCTCAAGCCTTACTAGAAAACAAGATGATTAAGAAGGGGTTGTTATACAAAAAGCTTGAAGACATCCAAAAGAATGAGCTCCAGTTACTCCTTGAAGGCAACCATCCGGATGAATTTGTATACAGGGAGGTAACTACGGTGGAGCTGAAGAATGGCAGGACCATGAAGTACTTATCAGAGTACTATGGTCCAGAGTTCTTCTTCGAAGGAGGAGCTGAAGAACTCTCTCAAGAGGAACAAATTGTTCTCCTTGAGGCCTATGTCCGTGAGTCATACAGACTCATTATGGGGAAGTGAATCTCATGAATGGGATAACAACTCTGTGTCCAGTTCCCCAAAACAGAGTTCCCATTCATACTCTGCCAAACAAATATTTGAGGTTCTTCCCAGGCCGGAGCGTACATGGGTCATCTTCTCTACTGATCAAGAAGGAAAAAGACCAACATTTTTGCCATCAATAAGTGGGAGTTTAAATAAGTTAGAGGTTTTGGCTGCATTGGTTCAGGGGGAGTTTGTTGGACCAAAAGAACCAATGAGCCAAGATCAGAAAATCTCTAAGTCCCACACGGTATCACAACAACTGCTGAAAGCCTCATCAGTAGTTTGACAAGTACTGAAGACTTCAACAGCTGAAGATCAAGTGCTGAAGACCTTAACAGCTGAAGAACCAAAGTGCTGAAGTACAACAGCTGAAGAACACAAGTGCTGAAGCTGAAAGACCAAAGTACTGAAGTACAACAGCTGAAGAGTTCACAAGTACTGAAGATCAACAACTGATGTACAAAGTCTGAAGACAAAGACTGAAGACATCAGCTGATGATATCTACTGAAGTCATCAGCTGATGAAACGCCTGAAGGTCAAAGTCTGAAGACCAAGTACTGAAGCCTCAGTAGTTTGTCACAACTGCTGAAGAGTACTTCTTCAGTAGTTGTGATATCAGTAGTTTTATGTTTTATGTTTCAGTAGTTTTGTAAAACGACTGAAGAGCTTGTTCTTCAGTCGTTGTAGTTTCAGTAGTTTTATATTTTGTACTTAACCTGCTGATATGTTCTCAGTAGTTGTGAACATTTCAGTAGTTTGTTAAGATTTAGTTATTTCTGTATTGGATCTGCCAGTTGTCACTTTCCGTGATAACAGCAGTGACTGTTGCACTCTATATAAGGAGTGACAACCCATTGTAATCATAGAGCGATATGAGCAATTGAATGGAATGGATTGATTTGATTAGAAATATTCTCCATCTATAAACATTCCTAGAAATCAGAAATTCATATTCTCTCCCTATAACCGTATGCGATCTTAACGCTTACATATATTGTTTGCTTGCTACAATTTGTCTAATTCGTTTGTGTATTCCGCTGCTTTACATTCTGATAACATCAAAAACTTGGATCACTGATCTTGTCATTTGCTTCAGAAGAAATTGTCTTTGAACAAGTATAAGTGCCAAAGGGGATGCTTCGAAATATATTTCGAAATCTTCCAAATGTAACAATACTTGGGCATTAGTTGTTTTTAAAAAGCATAAGTTCTTCCAGAATTTAAAAACATAACTTCCGAAGGATCAAAATTATCATAATCTAAGAAAAATCTCAAAAAGTTTTACGTCCAAGAAAACAAGAGCTATGAAAAGTGATGAACTAGAAACTTAGGATACACATATTTTAAGAATAATAAGAATTAGTATTAAGAAGAACCAACTAAAAGTTGATCATCCCAATAGTGATATTAGATATTTAAATCTCTGTTCAGCAAAAGCCTTTGTAAATAGATCAGCATATTATTCATCTGTGTGAACTTTGACTAATTTATTAATCTTTTTCATAGTATCTCTTATTAAATGATACCTGATATGATGGTTTCGTCCTTGAGTGCTGCACAGGATTCTCTGTGATTGAGATAGCACTGTTGTTGTCTATGTGAATGGGAGTCTCCTTGAAGTATTACCCATAGTCCAACATCTGATTCGGAATCCAAAGCACTTGAGCATAGCAGCTTGCAGCAGCAATGTATTCAACTTCAGCTGTTGATGCAGAGACACGGATTATTTCTTACATTGCCATGAGACAAACCCTTCCATCAAGAAACTGACATCCCCCAGATGTAGACTTTGTAGTCATGTGCAACACCATAATCACTATCTGTGTAAGCATACAGATTGAAGTTATATTTTTAGGATACATAAACCATGTTTTGAAGCACCTTTAAGGTATCTTAGAATCCTTTTGACAGTGATAAGGTAAGACATCTTAGGGTTGGCTTGATATCTTGCACAGATGCAAGTTGTAGACATAATATCTGGCCTGCTAGCTGTAAGATACATAAGAGACCCAATCATAGCCCTGTATAAGTGTTCATCTACACACTCCCCCTCAAGATCAGGTCCAAGGGAGTGGTTTCTAGCTATGGGTTCCTTAGCAATCTTACAATCACTCATGTTGAACCTCTTGAGTATGTCTTGAACATACTTTGACAGACTTATGAAGATGCCATCTTCAACTTGCTTCACTTGAATTTCCAGAAAGAAATTGAGTTCCCCCATGGCACTCATTTCAAATATGTCCTTCATCAGCTTCTCAAAGTCTTTCCAGAGCCTTGGATTAGTTGAACCAAAGATAATGTCATCCACATATACATGAACTAGCAATATGTCATTTCCCTGTCCTTTGATGAAGAAAGTTCCATCTATAGTACCTCTCATGTATCCGTGTTTGCAAAGATACTAAGATAAGTCTCATACCAGTTCCTTGGTGCCTAATGCAGCCTATAAAGAGCTTTGTAAAGCTTGTCAACATAATCAGGATGAATAGGATCTACAAAACCAGGTGGTTGTTTGATATACACCTCTTCATCAATCACACCATACAGAAAAGCACACTTTACATCAAGCTGATAGACCATGAAGTTCTTGGATGCAAAAAATGCCATGAATATTCTAACAACTTCCATTCTTGCTACATGAGCAAAGACATCAGTGTAGTCAATTCCTTCTTCTTGTGTGTATCGTTGAACAACTAGTCTAGCTTTGTTCTTGATGATAAAGCCTCTATCATCCTTCTTACTCCTAAACACCCATTTGGTTCCAATGGTAGTCTTCCCATGAGGAAGAGGACATAGGTTCCAACTTTGTCTTTTGAATTGAAGCAGCTCTCTTACATAGTTTCAACCCAACTTCCATCATTCAAAGCCTCATCAACTTTCTTTGGCTCTATCTAGGATAAGAAACAAGAGTGAAGACAAACATTTGCTTCATAGGTTTGTCATCTTGTTCTTACCCCTGTGACAACATCTCCAATGATGTTTGTGGTGGGGTGAGACTTGTGGATCCTTAGCTGAGGGATCACAAAAAGTTGCTAAGAATGATCTAAATTAGAGAAATTTAGATCTGGCATAGATGTTTCTCCCACCATATCAGCACAGTTATCAAGAGAGACTTGATCCAAGGAGTGTGTGACATCATTAATGTTGTGATCTATGGAGTGGTTATCAACATCAAGAAAGTCTTGATCACCATCACCACTACCATCATTGTCTTCTACATTTGAAGTATCTTTATCTGGTTGTGGAGCCTCTGAGCTGGAATTTGAAGGCATACCAGATGTATCAGCTGAGTGTGTCATTATGGTGCTGATAGAGACTTCATTTGCAGAAGTAGTCCCAACTGGAGCTGAAGATGTGTTACTAGAAGGTCTTCTCAGCTCAAATCTTGGATTAGGATTACCTGTATTTATATTCTGCAGATCCTGAAACAATCTCACAAGATTTGTTAAAACAGTTGGTAACTAAATCAAGATCAAATAGCCAATTAGGACCAGAACCAGCCACATAGGGTGTGTGTTCATTGAAAGTCACGTTGGCTGACTCCTCAACAATTCTAGTTCTGACATTATATACTCTATAAGCCTTAGCTTGGGAAGAGTATCCAATAAAGTGTCCATCATTGATTTCTCAGCAAATTTGGTAATTTGATATTTGGTTTTCAAGATGGTGCAAGGACAACCAAATGAGCTGAGAAAACCAATGAAAGGTTTCCTCTTATGCAAAAGTTCATAAGGAGTCTTGCCATGAGTCTTAACCACTAAAACTATGTTCTGCACATAGCAGGCTGTGTTGACTGCCTCTGCCCAAAATGTGATGGGCAGCTTAGAGTCAGACAACATAGTTCTTGCAGCTTCAATCAGTGTCCTGTTTGTCCTCTCAGCAACACCATTTTGCTGAGGAGTCCTGGGAGCATTGTATTATCTTGTAATACCTTTTTCATCACAAAATGCATCAAGGTTCTTGAATTCAGTTCCTTGATCACATCTATTGATTTTGACCTTATGATCAGATTGATTCTCAATCTTCAAGATGAAATTCTTTAGAATCTCAGGAGTCTCATCCTTAGTTCTAAGGAAGAAGACCCAAGTGAATCATGTAAAATCATGCGTGATCACCAAACAATAAGAGGTCCTTCCTAGACTCATTACACTAGTGGGGCCAAAGAGATCCATATGCAACAAGTGTAGGGGAGTAGTGATGGAGTTCCTTTCCTTAGGCTTGTGAGATACCTTATGTTGCTTCCCGTTCAGGCATGCAACACAATGGTCATCACTTGTAAACTCTTTCTTTGGCATTCCAATTACCAAATCATTCTTAATCAGTTTATTCATATTCTTAAAGTTTACATGCCAATAGGAATGACTCATCACTATTTGCTTTAGATAGAAAACATGAAACTTCTCCTGAGGGAGATTTTTCTTGCGAACCATCTTGTACATGTTCCTTTTCGTGGGGGCTCTAAGCAGAATATGCTCATGAGGAATGACCACCCGAGCTTCAGAACAATGCACTCATGCTCAGTAAAGAGCATATTATGACTCTGATCACAAAATTGAGATACACTCAGAAGATTGTACCCAAGCTCCCTGACAAAGTGTACCTTTTCAATCCTGAGCTTACCATTTGTGACCTTGCCCTTCCAGAAATGTAACCACCTTCATCTCCTCTAAACACAACTGGCCCTCCATCAATCATTTCAAAGTTCTGGAGTAGTGACCTATTGCATGTCATGTGCCTGGAACAGCCACTGTTAATGATCCTGACATTTCTATTTGTCTTGAGCTACCCCTGCACAAAGAAATGATTAGTTACATCTGGAAACCCAAACCTTACTTGTTTTGGGCTCACTAAGTGAAACAGAAGGTAATGCAACAATAATAGATCCTATGGTTGTGCTTGGAGGATCTTGAGCTGTATTAATGGAAAATTCTCAGTCACTTGGTCTTTGGTAGACTTCCCACCACCTTGGAGTCTTGGACTTGACCTTTAACACTTCGAAAGCTTTTGAGACTTCAGAAGGATTGATGACTGGACTTTCAAAAGATTCTGATAACACTGTGGTAGACTTTAGTGCTTCGGAAGTATTCCTTCCTTCCGAGATCAACTTTTCTTCCGAAGGCAATCTTCCACTTGCCTTCTTCTTGTTTTAGATCTTCCAAAAGAAACAAATTTCATTCTGAAGCTTGAATCTTCTTAGAACTCTTGGAAGTCTTTGGTTTGATCATATGAAGAGTACCCTTAGGATTGTATGGAAATCCTTAGCAAGATGAGCAGTACTTTCACATATAACACACTCCATTTTCTTCTTCCCAAGAGCCTTCTGGACACAAGACTGACTTTGGTCGCATCCTTTCTCCACCCTCATCTTTGCATGCTGAGACATTCCTTTTAGGCTGAGGACTGTTCTTGGAGTTTGATGGCCAGGCTGGTAGCAGTTACACAGCATATCAACTTCTTCTTGGTACTGAGATGATTTGAACATGAACCAGAACTCTTACCAGAAGAGTTGAGGTTGATGTTTTCAGTCTTTACCACTTCAAACCCTGCAGAGATAAGACTTGTTTCTCTGCTTGGAGTCAAAAGTAGCCTTGATCTCTTGAGCCTTCCTTTCTTTCCTTTTGCTCTTTCAGATTAAGTTCTTTCTCATTGACTTGTCATCACATCTTCTTCTTCTCCTCAGAAGGATAGTGGCCCTTCTTAGAATCCTCCTCTTCACTCTTCTCAGAGGAATTCTTCACTATCACTTCTTCATCCTCTTCACTCAAAGGATGTGTGAGAGAAAGTTCATCTTCACAAGTTTCACATCTAGGTGATCTTATAGACAAGACAAGGGGCAAACCCATGAAGCAATGTTTGTCTTCACTCTTGTTTTCTATCCCAGTTAGAGCCAAAGAAAGTTGAGGAGGCTCTAAAGAATGGAAGTTGGGTTGAAGCTATGCAACAAGAGCTGCTTCAATTCAAAAGGCAGAAGTTTGGAACCTTTGTCCTCTTCCTCATGGGAAGACTACCATTGGAACCAAATGGGTTTTTAGGAATAAAAAGGATGATAGAGGAATCATCATCAAGAACAAGGCAAGACTAGTTGTTCAAGGATACACACAAGAAGAAGGGATTGACTACACTGATGTCTTTGCTCCTGTAGCTAGACTAGAAGCTGTTAGAATATTCCTGGCATTTGCTGCATCCAAGAACTTCAAGGTCTACCAACTTGATGTAAAGTGTGCTTTCTTATATGGAGTGATTGATGAGGAGGTTTATGTCAAACACCACCTGGTTTTGTAGATCCTGATCATCCTGATTATGTCTGCAAGCTTGACAAAGCTCTCTATGGGCTGCATCAGGCACCCAGGAAGTGGTATGAGACACTGTCTGAGTATCTCTGTAAACATGGTTACAGGAGAGGTACTATAGATGGAACTCTCTTCATCAAAGGACAGGAAACGACATTCTGCTAGTTCAAGTATATGTGGATGACATCATCTTTGGCTCAACCAATTCAAGGCTCTGCAAAGACTTTGAAAAGCTGATGAAAGATAGATTTGAAATGAGTTCAATGGGAGAACTTAATTTCTTTCTGGGAATTCAAGTGAAGCAGGTTGAAGATGGCATTTTCATAAGTCAGTCAAAGTATGTTCAAGATATACTCAAGAGGTTCAACATGACTGATTGTAAGACTGCTAAGACACCCATAGCCAGAAACCACTCCCTTGGTCCAGATCTTGAGGGGGTGTGTAGATGAGCACTTATACAGGGCTATGATTGGGTCTCTTATGTATCTTACAGCTAGCAGGCCTGATATCATGTTTGCTACATGTATTTGTGCAAGATATCAAGCCAATCCTAAGATGTCTCACTTAATCACTGTGAAAAGGATTTAAAGATACCTCAAAGGTGCTTCAACACTTGGTTTATGGTATCCAAAGAATTCTAATTTCAATCTGTATGCCTATACAGACAGTGATTATGGTGGCTGCAACATGACTGCCAAGTCTACATCTGGGGGATGTCAATTCCTTGGTGGAAGGGTTGTCTCATGGCAATGCAAGAAAACAAACCTGTGTGTCCTGCATCAACTGCTGAGGCTGAATACATTGCTGCTGCAAGCTGCTGTGCTCAAGTGCTCTGGATTCAAAATCAGATGCTAGACTACTACGGATTAACTTCAAAGAGACTCCTATCCACATAGACAACAACAGTGCTATCTCTATCACTGAGAACCCTGTGCAGCACTCAAGGACCAACACATCAACATCAGGTATCATTTAATAAGAGATAACTATGAAAAGGGGTTAATTAAACTAGTCAAAGTTCACACAGATGAACAATATGCTGATCTGTTCACAAAAGCTTTTGATGAACAGAGATTTAAGTATCTGATATCAGCTATTGGGATGATTAACTTTGAGTAGACTTTTTCTTAAAACTAATTCTAATTATTTCTTCTTAAAATATGTGTGTCCTAAGTTGTCTAGTTCATCACTTTCATAAGCTCATGGTTTCTTTGAATGAAAAACTCTTTTTGAAGACTTTCCTTAGATTATTAAAAAAATTCTGATACTTCGGAGATAACATTTTACCTTCGGAAGAAAATATGTCTTCAAAATAAATGACTGTCTAAAGAATTTTTACCTTCGGAAGAAGTCAAAATTTATCTTCCGAAGCTTAAAATTCTTAACTTAGACACTTATTCATTTTTAAGGACTTTTTCCTTCCGAAGCAAAAAAAAAATACTTTCGGAAGCTTGTTCATTCTTATACAAGCATCCAAAGTTTATTTCTCTTCCGAAGCATAAATCTTTAAGACTCTCAGGAAAATTCTTCCGAAGTCACTTTAGCTTCGGAAGCTTTTTCAATCACAACTTCCGAAGACAAATTACTTTCGGAAGCTTTAGAATTCCAAGAAAACTACTTTTTGAGCAAAAAGGTAAACTACTTTTTCAGAGGTGGGACCGACATACGGATTTCAAAGTTTATCCTCTTTCATTAACTTTATCTGAAATCCTTCTCTCTCATATAAACCCAACGGTTTCCCCCTCTTCTATCATCTGCTTTTCTTCCATACCTAAAACCCAAAGCTTTCTCTCTGAAATTTCCTTCCCATTCTTTTCTCTTCATCTCTGAGCTACCTCACAATGGCTGACCTTACACACAGAAATGATCCTCACTTTGCCATGCAGATACACAGACAACACAATCAGGTTGCTCTGTTATGCTCTGACAAAGATCCTCATTTCTCAGAGGTTTGCCGTTTCTTGTCTTTGTCTCACTACTACTTCACCTCCCTAACCATTGATCCTCCTCTATATGAGGATCATTGCTTGAATTCTGGAAGACCTGCCAGAGGTCATTATGGATGGGGAGAAGGCACTGTCTGCCACAGTGCAGGGGAGAACAATTTTCATCACTCCGGCCATCATCACCGACATCTTCAGCTGGATGATGAAGCAGGTGAAGTGTTCTTCCCAAAAGAAGCGTTAATCATTCCTTCGAGCAGATGGCTATGAAGGAGATTTCTCTGTAAAGACCTTCAGGAAAGGGAAGGTCTCATCCCAGTGAAATACCTGCTCCATGTGGTTATCCACAGCTTATCAACAAGCATGGTGGATGGGACCAGATTCCTGAGGATCTCTCCTTTATAGTTCATGGGATGGTTCAGGGGGTCAAGTTCAGGTATTCACAATTTGTTTATACTAATTTACTTGCAAACTTAGACTCCTTAGAGTATTACATGTTCCTAGATATGTTCAACACATTCTTAACTGTGAACTGGGCTCACAGTTGAGGGAAACAGGCAATATTCTTAAACTGGGACAGATGAAGCCCGGCATCTTTAAAATTATGAAGAAGCCAAGTAGGTCTCAGGGGTGGAAACAGCCCTAGTCCCAAAATGTTAGAGCTCATTGCTCAAGGTGACAACATAGCAGTCCAAGCTAGTGTTGAACCCACACCTACTGCTCTCCTACCCTCTTCACAACCTCCAATATTCATCACCTACAAAAGAAAATCCCAATGAACCCCTGCTCAGGCTATTGAGTCTGTGCAGGCCCCCAAATCCTCAACCTTACAGGAAGAAGGGACTCCAGAGCTCCCACTTCTCCTGAGGAGCAAACCACTCCCATTACTTTACCTATCAGGGCTGAGGTTCCTCAAGCTCAACCTGATGAGCTCATTAGCCCAACAACTGTAGCTTTCACTCTGAGTCTCACACTCAAGTGAACAACCTTCAGGGGATAGCTACCATCCCCAGCCTTTGGATCTGAACCAACCAATTCCCAACCTATCCTTTTACACTGATGAAGACTTAGGATTCAGTGAGTACCATGAGTCTCTCTTCTCCTCCCCTACTCAAAGAGAGATGAGTACCTCTGACTCTCCTCAGTCTATCCCTCATCAGTCACCTATTACTGAGGTGGACACATCTGAACCTGTTCAGGATGTCCATATGGAAGAGGCTCTCACTTTTGAAAGTGATTACATCATTAAGACCTCAACCATGGCAACTCAGCCCATTGGCATCTTAATTGAGGTTGCCAGTGAGCAGAGGAAAACCAGCAGCCAAGAAACTCAAGCTGGTGGTGAGAGAGAGGACTTTGGTCCATCCTCTCATCCCCCAGTGATTCTTCTGATGAAGATGAGGGGAATTTGAGACTAAAGGTACAAAAATTGTCACAAACATGCACCTATCTAGTCTCTAAGGTTAGTCACTTGGAATCTCAGGTGACTACCCTGCAAAACAGGGTCAATGATCAGCAACTCCAATTTCATATCTGCAGGAAAAACTAGCTGAGAGACCTTTAAGGAGAGCTCAACCAGGAACACAAGACTGTGGAAGTGACTGATTTATCCTCCAGCTCACCTATGCAAGTGGGTGATGCTACCAAAAAGGGGGAGAAAGTTATCACAACCACAGAACTGGGAGGAGGTCTTCAAAGAGAATGGACATAGGGACTCACCATCCTCACTTGCTGTTGTGCATTCTCAGCAACTTCCTCAAGTTCACATTAATGTGGACTCTATAGACTCTCTCATCAGGACTCTTTTGAGGAAGGTATACCAAGGGCTGTCTCATCTCCACCACACATGGAACTGGCAACTACATCGTCAGATGGAGGTATGATGATGACAGAAGAGCCCTCATACTTCACAGAGTTCAAGGCCAACAAGAAGTCTTTCAGTTCCCAAGCCTGAGCTTCTATGAAGGACTGGATTTAGTCAACATGCCACTTGTCAATCCAAGCAAATCTAGACAAGCTGACAGGCTGGCTCAAAGAATCCAAGACAGGATCCTTGCAGAGTTCTCTCTAAGAAGGAGACTTAGGCAATCAGGCAATGTCATCGGTCAACTGGATGCTGAGGTGGACCCTAAGATTAGTTTCATAGGGGAAACCTTGGTTGAAGGCCCAGTGGCAGAACCTGAGACCCTTGTCTCACCATCACAACTGCTGCAGAGGTCCAAACTCCATCTGAGACACCTGCTGGTGAAGGTGTTTCTCAGCCTCTCTCTGGCCAGAGCAGGAAGCTACACCAAGCAATGAAGGCCAAGCCTCAATCCACCCTGAGTCACAAAGGTCTGTTGGTGACAAAGGAAAAGGATAATGACTCTTGAGGAAATTAAAGGAGGAAGAGAGAGAGAGGAAAAGGAGGCTAGGGGAGAAAGTTCTTCTGGGTCATCAAAATTCATGCAAGCTGCAATCAGGGCTGCCCCCAGACCAAATACTCAAAATGATGACAAAGGGCAGTCAGGATTAATTATTTACAGACCAGGAACTATGATGTTGATAAATCATCTCCCTCCCCTTAGAAGAGTTGAATGAACTGGCTGACATGGAAGTGTTAAGAGAGATAAAAGGAAAAGAGGATGCAAGGTTACTTCTCCATTCAAAGAGGAGAGGAGACAGAAAAGACTTCACAAGCATACTCCCACTCTCTCTCCAGTTCAAGAAAGTCCTGCACAGGAAGATGTGGCTCCCAAGAACCTCAGGTAGATAAAGAAGAGGATACAATCAAAATGATAAACTACCTGAGTGCCACAGGCTTCTATCAGGCAAATACACTTCTTCCCCTGTCCTATGACTTCATTGAGTTCGAGTACTTAAAGCAACTTGAGCTTGAGCTAGTCAAAGAAAGAAACAACCAAAAGGAAGCTAAGGGAAGAAGCTGCAAAGTCAAGAGCCATCATTCAAAAGAATGCAAAGAAGTCTGCTGACAGACAAAGAATGATGAGCTTCTTGAAGTCATATGGATTCTCCGGAAGGAGACTTGGTCCCATGTCTCTATCTACAATGGATGAGCATATAAGGGTAATCAAGCAGAAGATTAAAAGTGGTGAACTCATTGACTTGCACTCTCTTCCAAGTCAAGTCACACCTGAAGTGGAGGTCAAGTTTGAACAACCAGAGACACCTGAACCAGAACCTCCAGCTGAGCCTCAGCAAACTTCATCTTCTGATCCAAGGCAGGGTCAAACTCCCTCTCCTTCTGAACCTGTGAGGGAGGAACACCCAACTGAGAAAGACACTGATGATCAACATGGTGCTGCAGACCAGTCTTCTCAGTTAAAGACATTAAAGAGAAGAAGAAAATGGCCTCTAAACCAAAGACTAAAAGAAGAAGCCAAAGTCATCTACCTCTACACCCCAGGCTGAATCAGATCAACCTGAGGAAGTGCATGATGAGGCAGCCCAATCAACTCCTATGCAAGTGGCTCCTCTAGCAACTGAGACACCCATCTTATCCTGGACTTACTCTACCAATCCAGAAAGATGGAATGTTATCAGAGATCAAGGTGTTGAAAATGTCTACTCATGGCAAGACATAATCAACTTACCTCTGCATGATCTCTTTGAAATGAGAAGATACTATGAGAGTCTTGATGATCCTGACCATCAAATGAAGAAAGGATGGTCTTGATTATTCTGAAGACTACAAACATTTAAAGATCTTCTAAGTGTTTTGGTAGCATCAGCCTAGGGGAGTTTGTAAGGATTCCTGAAGTCTGATGCAACCCAAACTGCCTAAGTGTTTCAGCAACATGCACTAAGTACTGAAGTGAAGAATGCTTCGGAAGAATTACACAAAGCATTAGAAAATACTCTAAGTGTAATATCTTCCGAAGCCAAGACCATATCTTCCGAAGCCTAACATGAAGTCTCCCGAAGCTTGAAGAGACAAAGTCTTCCGAAGCTTCACCTTATGAAGACAGATTTCTTCCGAAGACTTTTAGTACACATGCTTTATCTGATGTACTGTTCCATAAAGCACCTTTTCCGCTGCGTCTCTGATAAGTCACCAACTTACAAGAGTTGGTGAAAAGGTCCATGCTTTTGGTAACTGTACATTGAGTCTTGAGTCTGAAACTTTCCACTTTATGTACTTTATCCTTTTTGTAATGTATAAGGATGTGAGCTATGGCATGTCATAGTCACAAGGTCAAAAGGCAGATATGCCTTTTGATCCTACAATTGATTTTGTTAGTGTCTAGTCAATTGTATCCAGCTGGCTTTCATAGTATAGCTGGCTGTAGGTTGTAGTATAAGTATTCCAAGTTCTTGTATCTTTCTTTATGCTTTGTAACACTTGTAAAAGAACTTGAGAAAGCAATATACTGCTCCCTTGAAAACTATACTCTCTTGTTCTGTCTCTTGCTTTACTTGTGTTCTCTGTATCACCTTTGGTTACCTAGTTCACTGTTGATTAAAGTTTAGTTATCTTCTCATTGTGTTGTTGTGTTGTAATTGTGTTCAAACCCTTAAACGATCCTGCATTATGTGTGGAGGAGCTATCTCATTTGATTCAGTCCCTACTTGTTTTGATAGCACACCTTGTTATGCAGGGATGAGGATAACATGTTCTTGAAGGTCTCTTCTTCAAGAACACACTTGTCTACCCTGGCTTTGTTGATCATAAGCTCAGCCTGGCACTTAGTCATCTTGGTTATGAGATCTTTGATTTGAGTCCTAAATTCTGTATGCTCATGTTTTATAACTGAAATAGTTTTCTCTAAGTCCTTTATCTTCAGTTTATAATCTTTTTCAGACTTTCTAAAATCAGCTTTTAAAATGTTTAAGGACTCAAGATCAGATCTCATTTCTAAGTTATAGCACCTGTATCTATTAACTTTAGCAATGCATTTAGGGGTACATAGATGTTCCAATACCTGGATTCATCATGATCTGCCATCAGTGCTAGGTTTGGAGAAGCATCTTCCACCTAAAAGCTCCAGTCAAAGCCTCCATCTTCAACAGCAACAGCAGCCTGCTGCTTTGGCTTCTTATTCTGGGGTGCCTTGTCAGTGTAGTTGGGTCTGGACTGTGTTTGGCCACCATTTTTTCTAGGTACCTTACACTCCCTGCAAAGTGGCCCATCATGTTACAGTTGTAACACTTGACTTTGCCTTTGTCCAGGCCAAACTTTCCACTGGTTGCACTGCTGGGAAACTTCCTTCTAGTCTGCTTGTAGAACTTCTTGGCTCTATGAGTGCGAAGAGCCATCTGCTAGACTATCTCCATGTACTCCAGAGCATCTAGATGGATACAGTCCAGGTCTTTAAGGGTGAAAAAAAAGCTTGTCTCTTGGAATGGGCTTCCTTGAGTGTAGTTCTCCCTTGGTGTCTCTTGGAAGGTGATGAGAGGATCCTTTGGCTAGTTGTTAGGGTAGCATATGAGATGATGTTAGGGTTCTATGCTGTCCCTTTCAACCACATGAATGGCTGAACCCATTTGATTGTTGGAGTTGCCACATGACCTATTGCATGTTCATCTCCATCTGGTAGCCACTAAGAATCCCATATAGCTCTGTTAGAATGAGAGTTTTGAGATTCTCAGTCCTCTTGATCACCACAAAGTAGTGTGTCCACTGCCTAGGACGTGAGGACATGAACTTCCTTACAATGTCTTTGTTATGAAGAAGAACTCCTCCATCCATAAGGGTATCCACAATCTCAACATACCAGAAGTATTGCTAAGTTATGGTTTCACCTGCTTTGAAGGTGAAGTTTTCAAACTGCTGCTTCAAGAGATCCTTCTTGTTCTCCTTGGCTTCAGAGGAACCCCCATACATCGGTTTCAATGCATCCCACAACTGCTTAGCTATTTTGCATTTCTTGAAACCTTTGTATACAGAGTTGGGAAGAGTAGTCTAAAGGGCTATCATGACTTTTCTATCAATCTCTACTCTATTCCTATCTTCATCAAAGTAGTTTGCCACAGCCTTAGGGATCATACCACCACCCGTAGCAGAAGGGGTGCTTGGTATGTAAGGTCTATTCTTAACAGATTCCCATATTCTTGAATCTAGAGACATGATGAAACCTTCCATTCTCAGGCACAAGGTGTCAAAGTCATCAAGAGTTATTAGTGCGGATTTGTTCATGGTTCCAATTTCCATATTAGTTTTGGAAATGGCTGCCATTTGAAAAGTTTAGTATTTATGTGAGTGAGGGATCTTATGATGGTGAGATCTTATATCAAGAGCCTGAAAGCTCTGATACCAAATGTAAGACCGTTGAAGGGTGGTCAAACACAACACGACAACACAAAGAGGAGAGTAACTAAACTTAATCAAACAATGAACTGCATTAATCATAAGTAAAGATGCTAAGAACACAAGTAATTAAGAGATAGAACACAAGTAATTAAGAGACAGAACACAAGAGCAAGATACACAAGGAGATGGTTTTCAAGATTGCAGTATCTTGCCTTCTTAATATTTTATTACAAGTGTTACAAAGCATAAACGAAAGTTACAAGAACATGAGATACTTATACTACATCCTACAGCCGGCCATACTATGAAAGCCAGTTGGATACAATCGACTAGACATAACATAAAATCAATTATAGAGTCAAAAAGGCAGATTGCCTTGTTGACTTTGTGACTATGACATGCGATAGCTCACATCCTTATCTATTACAAAAAGGATAAAGTACATGGAGTAGAAAGTTTACAGACTAAAGACCTCAATGTACAGTTACGAAAAGCATGGACCTTTTCACCAACTCATGTAAATTGGTGACTTTACAGAGTTGCAGCGAAAAGGGGCCCACCTTTATGGAAAAGTACATCAGATGACGCATGTTGTTAAAAGTCTTCGGAAGAAATCTATCTTCAAGAGTTGAGCTTCGGAAGGCTTTGTCTCTGAAGCTTCAGAAGACTTCATCTTTGGCTACAGAAGATATTGGTCTTGGCTTCGGAAGATTTCACACTTAGAATATTTCTGTTGCTTCTGTGAAACTTCCGAAGCATTCTTCTTCAGTACTTGTGCAGCATGCATGCAGAAAAACTTTGGTTGCTTCAGCCTCTTCAAATATTCTTTACAGAGTTGCCAGATGAACTTTGCATGTTCATCTCCATCTGGTAGCCACTGAGAATCGCATATAACTCTATCAGAGTGAAAGCTTTAAGGTTCTCAGTTCTCTTGATCACCACACATTAGTGTATCCATTGCCTAGGAAGTGAGGATATGAACTTCCAAAGAATGTCTCAGTTCTCAAGAGCAACTCCTCCATCCATAACAGTATCCACAATCGTAGCATGCCTGAAGTATTGCTGAGTCATGGTTCACCTGCTTTGAAGGTGAAGTTTTGAAACTGCTGCTTCAGGAGATCCTTCTTGTTCTCCTTAGCTTCAGAGGAACCCTCATACATCAGTTTCAATGCATCCCATAGCTGCTTAGCTATTTTGCATTTCTTGAAGCCTCTGTATACAGAGTTTGGAAAAGCAGTCTTAAGGGCTGTCATGGCTTTTCTATCAATCTCTACTCTCTTCCTGTCTTCATCAGAGTAGTTTGTCACAGCCTTAGGTATCATACCACCACTAGTAGCAGAAGGGGTGCCTCGTATGTAAGGTCCATTCTCAATAGACTCCCACATTCTTGAGTCTAGAGACCTAATGAAACCTTCCATTCTCAGGCACCAAGTGTCAAAGTCATTAAGAGTGATTCGTGGGGATTTGTTCATGGTTTTAGTTTCCATATTAGTCTTGAAAATGGCTGCCATTGGATAAGTTAAGTATTTGTGTGTGTGAGAGATCTTAAGATGGTGAGGTCTAATATCAAGAGCCTAGAAAGCTCTACTACCAAATGCAGGACCGGTGAAGGTGGTCACTTACAACACAACAACACAAAGAGTAGAATAACTTAATTTAATCGAATAGTGAACTGGATTAACCACAAGTAAAGACATTAAGAACACAAGTAATTAAGAGACAGAACACAAGAGAAAGATACACAAGGAGATGGTTTTCAAGGTTGCAGTATATTGTTTTCCTAATGTTCTATTACAAGTGTTACAAAGCATAAAATAAAGTTACAAGAACATGAGATACTATACTACATCCTACAACCGGCCATACTTTGAAGGCCAGTTGGATACAATTGACTAGACATAACACAAAATCAATTGTAGAGTCAAAAGGCAGATTGTCTTTTGACTTGTGACTATGACATGCCATAGCTCATATCCTTATCTATTACCAAAAGGATAAGTACATGAAGTAGAAAGTTTACAGACTCAAGACCTCAATGTATAGTTACCAAAAGCATGGACATTTTCTCCAACTCATGTAAGTTGGTGACTTTATAGAGTCTTAGCAGAAAAGGGGTCCAGCTTTATGAAAAAGTACATCAGATAAAGCATGTTGTTAAAAGTCTTCGGAAGAAATCTGTCTTCAAGAGTTGAGCTTCGAAAGACTTTGTCTCTGAAGTTTCGAAAGACTTCATCTTTGGCTTCGGAAGATATTGGTCTTGGCTTCGGAAGATTTCACACTTAGAATATTTCTGTTGCATGTGTGAAACTTCCGAAGCATTCTTCTTCAGTACTTGTGCGGCATGCATGCAGAAAGACTTTGGGTGTTTGGTTGCTTTAGCCTTTTCATATAATCTCTACAAGAACCATTGACATGAATTGCTACTTGTATCATATGATTTTAATATCAAGAAAACTCAATACATTTAGAATGAAACACAATATGAAATTATGATAAAATTGATTCATAATTTGTAAATTGATTAATAACAAACCATTAACATTAGCATTCATATTGAAAAGTGTTCCAAACACAACTAAATACATAATTGTTTCAAACAAGAGCATAAAAATACAAATAAAAACAAATGAAAGTACTTAACAATCAAAACTAAACTTATCATTAGCCTATGCAAGTATCACAACTATGTTCATTGTGACAGCACACTTAGTAGAAGTGATAGTTGTGCTTTACATTGACAATCATCTTAGATTTTTTTATATCTATTAATTCCAAAACAAACTTCTTCCTTATATTATTGAACCTTTTACTAGTCGTAAAGAGTTGATGGAGTCATTGTTGTTAGGACTTAGCCAAATAGACTTACCATAGATGTGATAAACCATAAAAGCATAAATATTCTTCCATCATTCCGATCTTTATGCAAGTAGTATTAAAGTTTTGCAATAGTCCATGGTGTTGACAATGTCTTGCCATGTCTCAAACTATTACCACTATGTGTCATATCCTAGTGATTTTACTTAACTACGCAGACTAAGAACAATTGGATTAAAGGACTAAAGATAAAAGAAACCAAGTTAATAAATGTTAGTCCATTGAGATTAGTAAACATAAAGATTAAAGTAAAATTAACTAGAAGATAAATGTTTTTTTATAAATTACTCTATACTATCACTAACAGATGTGTTTTTTTCATATAATCATTTGTTGACAAAATGACAATGTTATGAATTTCGAATGAGTTCAAAGTTACTCGTACTTTTTTCTATAAATATATGTTTTACGTAAATGTAAAATGAAGTATTTGTTGATCTCGAGTTTCTTAAAATCAAGTTTCTAAGTCTCTTCACATCCAAATTTAAAACAAATTATATGCCTACGGATTCATACATTTTTTTCCGTCTCTTACATCAGTATTATAACTTAATCTAGCATAAATTTGTAGATAATAATAAATCTATATTTTGGGTAGATGTTAACTTCACAACATCGCATATAAACACAAATCGAGTGGGGATACCAACAAATATGGTTTTGGTAAAGCATAGAAATTCTAAGTATGAATGCATATTTTATTTACTTATATAAAAGGGGGCTTTTGCTTTATGAAAAGGGCATATAAAAGCAATGGAAACCACCAAAATAGATCAAAGATTCCGTATATTGTTCACATAAGCTTTCACAATCTGTGTGCCACGTCTTATATGACACCATAACTGAAAAGAGTTGATTAAAGTAGTCATAAAGATACATGTGATATATATATACACACACACGTGTATATATATATAGATTATGTATATATATACACGTATACGCATGCATATATATATATACACACACGTATATATATATACACACACATGTGTATGTATATGTATGTATATATATATACACACACACACACGTACGTGTATGTGTGTGTGTATATACGTATATATACATACATATATATATACGTATATACATACGTATATATACATACATATATATATACGTATATATACATATACATATATATGTATATATACATATGTATATATACGTATGTATATAGGTTTATATATACGTATGTATATGTGTGTGTGTATATATACATATACATATACATACATATATATATATACACACACACACGTATGTATGTATATATATATACGTATATATATATATACATATGTGTATATATATGTACGTATATCTATTATATATATATATATATATTATATATATATATATATATAATATATATATATATAATATATATATATATATATATTATGTATATATATGTATATATATATGTATATATATATGTATATATATATATATGTACGTACGTATTCATTATATATATATATATATATACATATATATGTACGTATGGGTATATATATATGCTCCTGCGAATGATCCAGTTTCATGTGTTTACAACATATCAGGTGTATTACATTAAGCCTAGACTATTCGACAAGCGACGGACACACTATATATGACAATATATGCTCCAACAAATTCCCCCTTGGACGTTGCTTGCGAATAGTAGATAACACCTCTTACAATCTTCAGTCAATCTTTGCTCTGGTTTCTAATAGAATCAAACGAAAAACCATATTAGCCAACGTTGTTGATCCGTCAGGTTGCTACAGTATTCCTGAAAATGAACTTAGGCACAATTGCTTTCGTTTACTTTGTAGAACACCATCATAGCGGCAAGATTCCCCATATGACTGATTTTTCCAGATAATGACATGAACAATTTCCATTGCTTCAATCTTCACACTGCCAGCAAGATTCTCTCTTTTGTGTTCTAACTACAATCACCTATACAATGAGTAATGGGGTATCCATCGAACTTATTTGATAAAAGAACCTCAAGGTCAATGTGCTTCGCTCATCCTCAAATCTGTGCAAAAGGTAGTTCCAGAATTTTTTTGGTCTGGAACACCGTTCATTCGTATAACATGAAGTACAATTATCACATTTGTGTGAGTGGATAATACAAATGATATCTTCATGAGACTGGTCATAAGACTGGACGAGTAGCATGACTGGTCATAAGACTGGTCCAGTCACATGGTCCAGTCGTACAAATGGTCCAGTAGCATGGTCCAGTCATACGAATGGTCCATTAGCATGGTCCAGTCACACGAATAGTCCATTAGCATGGTCCAGTCGCACGAATGGTCCATTATCATAGTCCAGTCGCACGAACGGGTCTGCACACAAATTTTCAGATCTGCAGCCGCCATGGTTGCCAAAAACCCTAATCTTATGAATTTTACATGAACCAAACAAAAATAGACATCATAAGATTCATAAGGGTGATTAGAACATGGTTTCGGGTTTGATTTTAACCAGGAAACAACATACGTGACAAGATCTAAGCAAAACACGAAGAACACGAAGTGGGTTTAACGTCAAAGAACCTAAAATCGATCCAGAATTCAAGAGCTCGGTTGCTGGTATGATTGATAGATCATTCTAGTAGTAACGGCTCTGATACCAATTGTGAAGGCGCTGGATTCGTAGATATCCGAGCGTGTTTTTGACAGAAGGAAACAAAACCAAAACCAAAAGGCAAACAATAACACGAACTATAATAAAATGGTTTCATTGATAAAACTTAATGATTACAAGTTGTTATAACATAAGAATCATGACTCTTGGCAAGGGGAGATCGAGCATGATCTCTCCTCTCATCCGGCAGCACCTAGGTCCCGGGCACACTCCTTTTACTTTCTACACAATGAAACTGGTATTTATAGGCCTTAGCCCATATCAGATGCGACTGGGCCCATTCGTACGATGGGCCATGCATATGATTCAATCGTACGGGACAATACTTATGGTTCAGTCTTACGAATAGCCCAATTGCATCTCTCAGTCGCACGACTGGTCAATTAGCATGGCTTAGTCGTACGACTGAGTCTCATTCGCATATGCTCCTACGAATGACCCAGTTTCGTGTGTTTACAACATATCAGTGTATTACATTAAGCCTAGAATATTCGACAAGTGACGAACACACTATATATGACAAGATATGCTCCAACAATATATATATACATATATATATATGTGTGTGTGTGTGTGTGTGTGTGTGTTTATATATATATATATGTATGTATATATAATATATATATATATGCATATGTACGTAAATATATGTACGTGTGTATACATGTACGTGTGTGTATATATATACATATACATACATATATATATATATATACACACGTACGTATATCTATATGTATGTGTGTATATATGTACGTGTGTGTGTGTATATATATACATATATATACACATATATCTATATATGTATGTATGTATATATATATGTATATATATATATATATCAATACTAATAAAAGAAAGTTTTTGTATGTCACTTGTCACAATTCTAAATTTTTTAATTTTTATTTTTTCGTTTCTCTCTCTTAATAAATATCATATTATCAACAAATATAATTTAATTCTTTTCATATTACAAATATATATATATATCCTGTCATTTTTAAACATCTAAAAATCAATTTTTCTTTTAAAAGAATATTATAGTAATTTAAATACTCATATAAATTTATCTCTCTTATTAAAATCTTATTTATTGTTATGTATCTCTCTCTTATCTAATTTTAAACATATCAAACAATCTTTCTTAGAATAGATTCTATGAAGCAAATTAGAAATCACATCTTCAAATCAAAATCTAAATAACAATAAACAAAAGTTTATATAATATGAAATTTTTTAAAACACTAAACATTATTAAACAAAATATTTTAGGTCGTTTTGTTTTAAAAAAAATATAAACAGGTGAAATACTTAAATTAATCTTATTAAAATAACCAGAATAATTACAAATCTGATTTTTTTAAAACATGGTTTTTGTAAAAAAAATATAATAAATCTTGAGATGAATGTTTAAAGATGAATCTTTTTACATAAGAGAGTTAGAAAATGGTATAATTGTTTTATTTCTTGAACTAAAGTATATATAACTTTAATTATATGTTGCATTTAAATATTGTACTTAAAGTAGATATTTATACATAATTAAAATCATATATAATCTTCAAGCATGATTTTATAATGCATAAGTTTTTATTAATACTAATCTCATATTTTGTTTATTTAATCTGTGTATTACGTGAGGACTAACCTAGTATATATATATATATATATGATTAGTAGATTAATACCCATGTATTACACGTAAATAGTAAATAAAATATTAGATAGTTAATAATAAAAATGTGTGCATTATAAAATCATAAGTATAATTATAATTGCGTATGAATAGTTAATTTAACTAAATAAATAATAATGTATTTTTCTTAAACATTTGTTTTATAAAAATATTTTTTAAATATTTTGTTTTAAAAAATGTTTTTTTAAAAAGTTTGTTGGATTTTGTATTTGATAAATTTTTTTAAAAAGTGTGTTTTTTACTAAAAAATATGTTTTTAATTTATTAAAATACATTTTTTAATTAAAAATGGTATGAGTTATCTTATTAGTATTCAATATCATTATTATATAGGGAAATGAGAAAATTAGTATGATAATTTTTATAAATTTACATGTTTTTTTAGTTTTTTATAGATTGATAGATCGGTTGAAACCCATTAATTAATGAATTATAGTTAGTAATAAACTAAATAATTATAATATTATATTTTAATATAAATATAATTAAAATTATATATCCCTAATAGTTCAAGATATAAAATATATGCTATTTTTTATCTAACTTATTTAAATAGTTTTCAATTTTCAAACTTCGTTTAAGATTTTTATTAAAAAACTATTTTTTATAAAAATCCTTATTTTAATAAAATCTGATTTGTAATTATTCTGATTTTTCCCATTATATTTAATTACTAAATATACTTTTCTAGGCAAAATGACAAAAAAGGAATCATACGAACAACTGATAATAAAAATTTCAGGATCGTTGAAGGGTGAGTTACAACACACAACACAAGAGGAGATTAACCAAACTTTAATTAAGCAGTAAACTGGATTAACCAAGATAAGACACTAAGAACACAAGTAATGAAAGAGACAGAACACAAAGAACACAAGTATATGGTTTTCAAGAATGCAGTATATTGCTTTCTCTATGTTCTATTACAAGTGTTACAAAGCATAAATAAAAGTTACAAGAACATGAGATACTTATACTACATCCTACAGTGGCTATACTTTGAAAGCCAGCTGGATACAATTGACTAGACACAAACAAAATCAATTGTAGAGTCAAAAGGCAGATTGCCTTTTGACTTGTGACTATGACATGCCATAGCTCACATCCTTTTCTATTACAAAAAGGATAAAGTACATAAAGTAGAAAGAATACAGACTCAAGACCTCAATGTACAGTTACCAAAAGCATGGACCTTATCACCAAACCATGTTAGTTGGTGACTTGCAGAGTTGCAGCAGAAAGATGTCCAGCTTTATGGAACAGTACATCAGATAAAGCATGTTAAAAGTCTTCGGAAGAAATCTGTCTTCATGAACTTGAAGCTTCGAAGACTTTGTCTCTGAGGCTTCGGAAGACTTCATCTTTGGCTTCGGAAGATGTTGGTCTTGGCTTCGGAAGATTTCACACTTAGAGTATTTCTGTTGCACATGTGAAACTTCCGAAGCATTCCACTTCAATGCACTTGTGCAGCATACAGGAGAGACTAAAGATGTTTAGGTTGCATCAGCCTCTTCATTAATCTCTACAAACTCCCCCTAGGCTGATGCTACCAAAACACTTAGAAAACTTCAGATATTAACAGTCCTCATTAGGATGATCACCATTCCTTTCTTCATAAGTTGATCAGGATCCTTCAGGCTGTCAAAGTGTCTTCTCATGTCAAAGAGATCATGCAGAGGCAACTGAAACATATCTTGCCATGTATAAATGTCTTCAATGCCTTGATCTCTAATAACATGCCATCTTTCTGGATTTGTGGTGTATGTCCAAGACAAGATGGGTCTTCCTGATGCTAGAGGAGCTACTAAAGTTGGAGTTGGTTGAGCATCCTCTGGCTGCACATCCTCAGGTTGTTCTGATTCATCCTGAGGTTCAGAAGAGGATGCAGGCTTCTTCTTCTTCTTAGACTTTGGTTTAGAAGCCATCCTCTTCTTTCTCTTTCCAAATTTTAACTGAGAAGACTGGCCTGCAGCACCAGATTGATCTTCACTGTCTCTCTCAGTTGGGACTTCCTCTCTCTCAGGCTCAGAAGGAGAGGGAGGTTGACCCTGCTATGGATCAGAAGATGAAGCTTGCTGAGCATTAGCAGGAGGTCCGGGTTGTGTTGTGTCTGTTTGTTCAACCTTAACCTCCACTTCAGGTGGGGCCTGACTTGGAGTGGAGTGTAAGTCAGTGAGCACTCCACTCTTGATCTTCTGCTTGATTACCCTGATATGCTCATCCATAGTGGATAGTTCCGGAGAATCCATACAGCTTCAAGAAGCTCATCATCCTCTGCCTATCAGCAGACTTCTTCATGCTCTTTTGGATGATGGCTCTTGACTTTGCAGCTTCTTCCCACATCTTCCTCTTTGTTGTCTTTCTTTCCTTGACTAGCTTAAGCTCAAGTTGTTTTAAATACTCAAACTCAACATAGTCATGAGGTAAGGGAAGGAGTGCATCTGCCTGATAGAGACCTGTGGCACTCAGGTAGTTGATCATCTTGATTCTGTCTTCTTTCTTATCTACCTGAGGTTCTTGTTGAACCACATCCTCTTGTTCAGGGCTTTCTTGAACTGGTGAGAGGGTAGGCATACCTCTGTACAGTCTTTTTCTTTTTCTTTCTTCTTTGATCTGTACTAGGAGTTCTGCATCTTCTGCCTCCTTCTTCTCTCTTGACCTTTCCAGATCAACCAGCTCATTCAATTCATCCAAGGGGAGAGAAATGATATTATCTATGTCATAGTTCCTAGTCTGCAGATAGTTAATCCTGACTGCCCTTAACTCATCATTCTGAGTATCTGGTCTGGGGGCAGCCCTGATTGCAGACTCCATGAGTCTTGGAGACTCAGTAGAAACCTTCTCCCCTTAGCCTCCTTTTCCTCTCTCTCTCCTCTCCTCAATCTCCTCAGATGTCATTTTTCTTTTCCTTTGTCACTCACAGACCTTTGTGACTCAGGGTGGAGAGAGCTTTGGCCTTCATTGCTCATTGCAGCATCTGAGCTCAGGCCAGAGAGAGGTTGAGAAGCACCTTCACCAGCAGTGTCTCAGAAGGAATATGGATCTCTGCAGCAGTTGGAGATGATGAGACAGGGCTCTCAGGTTCTGTCACTGGGCCTTCAGTCAAGGTTTCCCCTATGAAGCTAATCTTAGGGTCTGCCTCAACATCCAGTTGACCGATGACATTGCCTGATTGCCTTAGTCTCCTTCTTAGGCTGAACTCTGCAATGATCCTGTCTTGGATTCTTCTAGCCATTCTGTCAGCTTGTCTTGATTGGCTTGGGTTGACAAGTGGCATGTTGACTAGATCCAGACCTTCATAGTAGTTCAAGGTCTGAAAATTAAAAACTTCTTGCTGTCCTTGAACTCTTATGATGATGAGAGCCTTCCAGTTGTTGTCATACCTCCATCCAATGATGTGATTAAAGGATGATGAAGGTGACATGGCTCTTGGTATCCCATCCTCAAATAGACTCTGTATGAAGGAGTCTGTGTAGTCCACATCAATGTGATCTAGAGGAGGTTGCTGAGAATGCACAGTTGCAAGTGAGGATGGTGAGTCCTCAATGTCCATTCTCTCAGAGGAACTCCCAGGTTCTGTGGCTGTAAAGACTTTCTCCCCCTTTTGGTAGCATCACCCACTTGCATAGGTGAGCTGGAGGATAGATCAATCACATCCAGGTTCTTGTGTTCCTGGTTGAGCTCTCCTTAAGGGTCTCCCAGCTAGTTTTTCCTTAAGATATGAAATCTCAAGTTGCTGATCATTGATCCTATTGTTAAGGTAGTCACCTGAGATTCAAGGTGACTGACCTTTGAGACTAAATAGGTGCATGTTTTGGATAGTTGTTGCACCTTTAGTCTCAGATCCCCCTCATCTTCATCAGAAGAATCACTGGGGTGGAGAAGATTGGACCAGAGTCCTTTCTCTCATGACCAGTTCTAGTTCTTGGCTACTGGATTTCCTCTGCTTACTGGCAGTCTCAGTTGAGATGTCAGTAGGCTGAGTTGCCATGGTTGAGGTCTTAATGATGTAATCACTTGCAGAAGTGAGAGCCTCTTCCATATGGACATCCTGAACAAGTTCAGAAGTGTCCACCTCAGTTGTAGGTGACTGATGTGGGATAGATGTAGGAGACTCAGAGTATTCATCTCTCTTGGAGTAGGGGAAAAGAAGAGAGACTCATTATACTCACTGAAACCTAGATCTTCATCAGTGTAGAAGTCAAGGTTGGGAATTGGTTGGTTGAGATCTATAGGCTGGGGATGGTAACTGTCCCCTGAAGGTTGATCACTTGAGTGTTGAGACTCAGAGTGATGGCTTAAAGCAGTAGGGCTAATGAGCTCATCAGGCTGAGCATGAGGAACCTCAGCACTGATTCTAGAAAAGATGGGAGTGGTCTGCTCCTCAGGAGAAATGGGAGCTCCAGTATCCACTTCTTCCAGTATTGGTGAGTATATGGGGGCCTCCTCAGACTGAATAGTCTGAGCAGGGGTTCGTTTGGATTTTCTTTGGTAGGTGATGGATATTTGAGGCTGTGTAGGTGGTTGAAAAGCAGCAGGTGTGGGTTCAACACTAGCTTGTGCTGCTAGGTTGTCACCTTGAGCAATGAGCTCTAACATTTTTGGGACTAGGGCTGTTTCTACCCCAGAGAATCCAACAGTGGACTTTCTCAATGTTTTAAAGATGCCGGCTTCATCTGTCCCAATTTAAGAGTGTTACCTGTTTCCCTTAACTGTGAGCCCAGTTCACAGTTAAGAATGTACTGGACATATCTAGGAAACATGTAGTACTCTAAGGAGTCTAAATTAGCAAGCAAATTTGTATAAACAAATTGAGAGTACCTGAATTTGACCCCTTGAACCATTCCATGGACTATGAAGGAGAGATCTTCAGGAATCTGGTCCCATCCACCATGCTTGTTTGATAAGCTGTGAATGACCACATGGAGCAGGAATCTCCATTTGGATGAGACCTTCCCTTCCTGAAGGTCTTTACAGAGAAATCTCCCTCGTAGCCCATCTGCTCAAAGGAATGATTTACAGCTTCCTTTGGAAGAACACCTCACCTTCTTCATCATCCAGCTGAAGATGTCGGTTGATGATGGCCGGAGTGATGAAGATTGTTCTCCCCTGCACTGTGGCAGACAGTGCCTTCTCCCCGTCCATAATGACCTCTTGGCAGGTCTTCCAGAATTCAAGCAACTGATCCTCATAGAGGGGAGGATCAATGGTTAGGGAGGTGAAGTAGTGGGACAGAGACAAGAAACGGCAAACCTCTGAGAAATGAGGATCTTTCTCAGAGCATAACAGAGCAACTTGATTGTGTTGTCTGTGTAGCTGCATGGTAAAGTTGGGATCATTTCTGTGAGCAAGGTTAGCCATTGTGAGGTAGCTTAAGAACGAAGAAAGAAGAAAGAAAGAAATTTCAGAGAGAAATTTTGGGTTTAGGTTTGGAGGAAGAGCAGATGATAGAAGAGGGGAAACCGTTGGGTTTATATGAGAGAGAGGGATTTCAGATAAAGTTTAATGAAAGAGGATAAACTTTGAAATCCGGATGTCGGTCCCACCTCTGAAAAAGTAGTTTACTTTTTGCTCAAAATAGTTTTCTTGGAAATCAACAAGCTTCCGAAGGTAAATTATCTTCGGAAGTTTTAATGAAAAAGCTTCCGAAGCTAAAATGACTTCGGAAGAATTCCTGAGAGTATTTGATGATTTTGCTTCGGAAGAAAAATTAAGACTTGAGTGCTTTGTATAGAGATCAACAAGCTTCCGAGAGTTAATTATTGCTTCGGAAGGAAAAGGTCCTTGAAAATAAGTAAGTGTCTAAGATAACTATTTAAGCTTCGGAAGATAAATTGAAATTTCTTCCGAAGGTAAATTTCTTAGACAGTTAAATTTTGAAGGTGTGATTTTCTTCCGAAGTTAAAATGCATAACTTCCGAAGTATAAAATCATCAATTAATCTAAGGAAAGTCTTCCAATCCAAGAGAAAAACATGAGCTTATGAAGATGATAGACTAGACAACTTAGAACACACATTTTAAGAAATAATAAGAATTAGTTTTAAGAAAAATTTACTCAAGGTTGATCATCCCAATAGCTGATATTAGATATTTAAATCTTTGTTCATCAAAAGCCTTTGTAAACAAATCAGCATATTGTTCATCTGTGTGAACCTTGACTAGTTTAATTAATCCCTTTTCATAATTATCTCTTATTAGATGATACCTGATATTGATGTGCTTTGTCCTTGAGTGCTGCACAGGGTTCTCTGTAATTGAGATAGCACTGTTGTTGTCTATGTGATTGGAGTCTCCTTGAAATTTAACCCATAGTCTAGCATTTGATTCTGAATCCAAAGCACCTGAGCACAGCAGCTAGCAGCAGCAATGTATTCAGCTCAGCAGCAGTTGATGCAGAGACACAGGATTGTTTCTTGCATTGCCATGAGACACCCTTCCACCAAGAAATTGACATCCCCCAGATGTAGACTTTGCAGTCATATTGCAACCACCATAATCACTATCTATAAGCATACAGATTGAAGTCAGAATTCTTGGGATACCATAGACCAAGTGTTGATGCACCTTTGAGGTATCTTAGAATCCTTTTGACAGTGATAAGATGAGACATCTTAGGGTTGGCTTGATATCTTGCACAGATGCATGTAGCAAACATGATATCAGGCCTACTAGCAGTAAGATACATAAGAGACCCAATCATAGCCCTGTATAAGTGTTCATCTACACACTCCCCCTCAAGATCAGGACCAAGGGAGTGGTTTCTGGCTATGGGTGTCTTAGCAATCTTACAGTCAGTCATATTGAACCTTTTGAGTATGTCTTGAACATACTTTGACTGACTTATGAAGATGCCATCTTCAACTTGCTTCACTTGAATTCCCAGAAAGAAATTGAGTTCCCCCATGGCACTCATTTCAAATCTGTCTTTCATCAGCTTCTCAAAGTCTTTGCAGAGCTTTGGATTAGTTGAACCAAAGATGATGTCATCCACATATACTTGAACTAGCAATATGTCTTTTCCTTGTCCTTTGATGAAGAGAGTTCCATCTATAGTACCTCTCCTGTATCCATGTTTACAGAGATACTCAGATAGTGTCTCATACCACTTCCTGGGTGCCTGATGCAGCCCATAGAGAGCTTTGTCAAGCTTGCAGACATAATCAGGATGATCAGGATCTACAAAACCAGTGGCTGTTTGACATAAACCTCTTCATCTATCACTCCATATAAGAAGGCACATTTCACATCAAGTTGAAAGACCTTGAAGTTCTTGGATGCAGCAAATGCCAGGAATATCCTAACAGCTTCTAATCTTGCCACTAGAGCAAAAGACATCAGTGTAGTCAATCCCTTCTTCCTGTGTGTATCCTTGAACAACCAGTCTAGCTTTGTTTTTGATGATAATGCCTCTATCATTCTTCTTGTTCCTAAACACCCATTTGGTTCCTATTGTAGTCTTCCCTGAAGGAAGAGGACAAAGGTTCCAAACTTCTGTCTTTTGAATTGAAGCAGCTCTTGTTGCATAGCTTCAACCCAACTTCCATCCTTTAGAGCCTCCTCAACTTTCTTTGGCTCTATCTGGGATAGAAAACAAGAGTGAAGACAAACATTTGCTTCATGGGTTTGTCCTCTTGTCTTTACCCCGAAGACAACATCTCCAATGATGTTTGTGGTAGGATGAGACTTGTGGATCCTAAGCTGAGGAATCACAGCAAGTTGTTGAGAAAGATCTAAATTTGAAAATTTAGATCTGGCATAGATGTTTCTCCCACCACATCAGCACATTTTTCAAGTGAAACTTGATCCAAGCAGTGTGTGACATCATTGATGTTCTCATCTATGGTGTGGTTAGTGGCATCAAGAAATCCTTGGTCACTGTCACCATCACCATTGTTGTCTTCCACAGTTGAGGTGTTCTTATCTGGTTGTAGAGCCTCTGAGCTGGAATTTAAGGCATACCAGATGTATCAGCTGAATTTGTCATTGTTGTGCTGATAGAAACCTCATTTGCAGAAGTAGTTCCAACTGGAGCTGAAGATGTATGACTTGAAGGTCTTCCTAGCTCAAATCTTGGGTCAGGATCACCTGTATTTAAATTTTCTGCAGATCCTGAAACATTCTCACAAGATTTATTAAAACAGTTGGTAACTAAATCAAGATCAAATAGCCAATCTGGACCAGAACCAGCAACACATGGTGTGTGTTCATTGAAGGTCACATTGGCTGACTCCTCAACTATTCTAGTTCTAAGATTGTACACTCTATAAGCCTTAGCTTGGGAAGAGTATCCAATAAAGTGTCCATCATCTGATTTCTCAGCAAACTTGGCAATTTGATCTTTGGTATTCAAGATGGTGCAAGGACATCCAAATGACCTGAGAAAACCAATGAAAGGTTTTCTCTTGTGCCAAAGTTCATAAGTCTTCCATGAGTCTTAACTACTAAAACTCTGTTCTGCACATAGCAGGCAGTGTTGACTGCCTCTGCCCAGAAGGTGATGGGCAGTTTAGAGTCAGACAGCATGGTTCTTGCAGCTTCAATCAGTGTCCTGTTTCTCCTCTCAGCAACACCATTTTGCTGAGGAGTCCTGGGAGCACTAAATTGTCTTGCAATACCCTTATCATCACAAAATGTATCAAGGGTTTGATTCTTGAATTTGTTCCTTGATCACATCTTATGATTTTGACCTTGTGATCAGACTGATTCTCAATCTTTAAGATGAAATTCTTCAGAATCTCAGGAGTCTCATCCTTAGTTCTAAGGAAAAAGACCCAAGTGAATCTTGTAAAATCATCTGTGATCACTAGACAGTATGAGGTCCTTCCTAAACTCATTACACTGGTGGGGCCAAAGAGATCCATATGTAACAAGTGTAGGGGTGTAGTGATGGAGTTCATTTCCTTAGGCTTATGAGATACCTTATGTTGCTTCCCTTTCAGGCATGCAACACAGTGATCATCACTTGTAAACTCTTTCTTTGGCATTCCAGTTACCAGATCATGCTTAATCAATTTATTCATGTTCTTAAAGTTTACATGGCACATTCTTTTATGCCATAGGAAAGATTCATCACTATTGGCTTTAGATAGAAAGCATGAAACTTCTCCGGAGGGAGAGGTTTCTTGCAAGTCCATCTTGTACATGTTTCCTTTCCTGGGGCTCTAAGCAGGATATGCTCATGAGGAATGACCACACCAGGCTTAAGAACAATGCACTCATGCTCAGTAAAGAGCATGTTATGACTCTGATCACAAAATTGAGATACACTCAGAAGATTGTATCCAAGCTCTTAACAAAGTTTACCTTTTCAATGCTGAGCTTACCATTTGTGACCTTGCCCCTTCCTGAAATGTAACCACCTTCATCTCCTCCAAAGCAACAGGTCCTCCATCAATCCTTTCAAAGTTCTGGAGTAGTGACCTATTACCAGTCATGTGCCTGGAGCAGCCACTGTCTATGATCCAAACATTTCTGTTTGTCTTCAGCTGTCCCTGTACAAAAGAGAATGATTAGTTACATCTGGAAACCCAATCCTTGCTTGTCTTGGGCTTATTTACAGAAGGTAATTCAACAGTGATAGATCCTATTGTTGTACTAAGAGGATCTTGAGCTGTTGTAGATGGAGAAATCTCAGTCACTTGGTCTTTCTTAGACATCCACACCACCTTTGGAGTCTTGGACTTGACCTTCAAAACTTCGGAAGCTTGTTGAACTTCGAAGTTTTGATGACTGATACTTCGGAAGATTCTGCAGACACTGCAGCAGATTTCAGTGCTTCGGAAGAATTCCTTTCTTCCGAGACCAATATTTTCCCGAAGGTAATTTTCCATTTCCCTTCTTTTTAGATTTGAGACTTCCGAAGGAAACTGGTTTTCCTTCTGAAGCCTGAATCTTCTTGGAACTCTTTGAAGCCTTTGTTTTGGCCATGTGGACAGTACCTTTAGGATTGAAGGGACAATCCTTTGCAATGTGAGTAGTGCTGTCACACATAACACAATTCATCTTCTTCTTCACAAGAGCCTTTTCATGAGAATAAGACTGTTTTTGGTCACATCCCTTCTCCACCTTCATCTTTACAGATGCTGAGACAGTCCTCTTGGGCTGAGGACTGTGCTTGGAGTTTGATGGTCCAGGCTGTGCAGCAGTGGTACACAGCAAATCAGTCTTCTTCTTGCTACTGAGATGAGTTGAACAAGAACCAGAACTCTTAGCAGAAGAGTTTTGGTTGATGTCTTCAGTCCCTACCACTTTAAACCCAGAATAAAAACTTGCTGCAGTTAGTTTAGAGTCAAAAGCAGCCTTGATCTCTTGAGCCTTCTTGCCTTTCTTTTGCTCTTTCTGATCAAGTTCTTTCTCATGGACTTGGTCATCACAGTCTTCACTTTCTCCTCAGAAGGATAGTGGCCCTTCTTGGAATCCTCCTCTTCACTCTTAGTAGAGGGATTCTTCACTATCTCTTCTTCATCCTCCTCACTCATAGGATCTATGAGAGGAAGCTCATCTTCACAAGTTCCACACCTAGGGGGTCTTACAGACAAATTGTGTGTGGAGGAGCTATCTCATTTGATCCCAGTCCCTGTCTGTTTTGATAGCACACTTTGTTGTGCAGGGATGAGGATATCATGTTCTTAAGGTCTCTTCTTCAAGAACATTCTTTTCTGCCCTGGCTTTGCTGATCACAAGCTCAGCCTGGCACTCAGTTAGCTTGGTTATGAGATCTTGAATTTGAGTTCTAAAATCTGTGTGTTCATGTTTTAGAACTGAAATGGTTTTCTCTAAGTCCTCTATTTTCAGCTTATAATCATTTTCAGACTTAAAAATCAGATTTTAAAATATTTAAGGACTCAATATCATCTCTCAATTCCAAGTTATAGGACATGTACCTATTAACTTTAGCAATACATTCAGGAGTATAGAGATGTTCCAATACCTTGGCTTCATCATGATCTGCCATCAGTGCTTGGTTTGGAGAAGCATCTTCCACCTGAAAGCTCCAGTCAAAGCCTCCTTCTTCAACAGCAACAGCAGCTTGCTGCTTTGACTTCTCATTATGAAGAGCTTTGTCAGTGTAGTTTGGTCTGGATTGTGTTTGGCCACCATTGGTTCTAGGTGCCTTACACTCTCTGGCAAAGTGGCCCATCAAGTTACAGTTGTAACACTTGACTTTGCCTTTGTCCAGTCCAAACTTTCCACCGGTTGCATTGCTTGGAAACTTCCTTCCAGTCCTCTTGTAGAACTTCTTGGCTCTGTGAGTGAGAAGAGCCATCTGCTGGACTATTTCCATGTACTCCAGATCATCTGGATGGATACAGTCCAAGTCTTCAAGAGTGAAAAGAGAGTTGCCACTGCTTTCATCAGAAGACACAAATGCTTGAGAAGAGCTTGTCTCTTGGAATGGGCTTCCTTGAGTGTAGTTCTCCCTTGGTGTCTCTGGGAAGGTGATGAAAGGACCCTTGGGTGAGTTGTCAGGGTAGCATATAAGATGATGTTTGGGTTCTATGCTATCCCTTTCAACCACATGTAGGGCTGAACCCATTTGATTGTTGGAGTTGCCAGATGAACCCTGCATGTTCATTTCCATCTGGTAGCCACTGAGAATCCCATATAACTCTGTCAAAGTGAGAGTTTTGAGATTTTCAGTTCTCTTGATCACCACACAGTAGTGTGTCCATTGCCTAGGAAGTGAGGACATGAACTTCCTTACAATGTCTCTATTCTCAAGAGCAACTCCTCCATCCACTAGGGTATCCACAATCTCAACATACCTGAAGTATTGCTGAGTCATGGTCTCACCTATTTTGAAGGTGAAGTTTTCAAACTGCTGCTTCAGGAGATCCTTCTTGTTCTCCTTGGCTTCAGAAGAACCCTCATACATCAGTTTCAGTGCATCCCACAGCTGTTTAGCTGTTTTGCACTTCTTGAAACCTCTGTATACAGAGTTTGGAAGGGCAGTTTGAAGAGCTGTCATGGCTTTCCTGTCTATCTCTACTCTCTTCCTATCTTCATCAGAGTAGTTAGCCACATCCTTGGGGATCATACCAGCACCAGTAGCAGAGGTGTGCTGGGTATGAAAGGTCCATTCTCAATAGACTCCCACATTCTTGAATCGAGAGACCTGATGAAACCTTCCATTCTTAAACACCAGGTGTCAAACTCATCAAGAGTGATCAGTGGGGACTTGTTCATGGTTCCAGTTTCCATATCGGTTTTGGAAATGGCTGCCATTTGAAAAGTTTGGTATTTGTGTGTGTGAGGGATCTTAAGATGGTGAGATCTTATATCAAGAGCCTGAAAGCTCTGATACCAAATGCAGGATCGTTGAAGGGTGTGTTTTACAACACAACAACACAAAGAGGAGATTAACCAAACTTTAATTAAGCAGTAAACTGGATTAACCAAGATAAGACACTAAGAACACAAGTAATGAAGAGACAGAACACAAAGAACACAAGTATATGGTTTTCAAGAATGCAGTATATTGCTTTCTCTATGTTCTATTACAAGTGTTACAAAGCATAAATAAAAGATACAAGAACATGAGATACTTATACTACATCCTACAGCTGGCTATACTTTGAAGCCAGCTGGATACAATTGACTAGACACAAACAAAATCAATTGTAGAGTCAAAAGGCAGATTGCCTTTTGACTTGTGACTATGACATGCCATAGCTCACATCCTTTTCTATTACAAAAAGGATAAAGTACATAAAGAAAGATACAGACTCAAGACCTCAATGTACAGTTACCAAAAGCATGGACCTTTTCACCAAACCATGTTAGTTGGTGACTTGCAGAGTTGCAGCAGAAAGATGTCCAGCTTTATGGAACAGTACATCAGATAAAGCATATGTTAAAAGTCTTCGGAAGAAATCTGTCTTCATGAACTTGAAGCTTCGGAAGACTTTGTCTCTGAGGCTTCGGAAGACTTCATCTTTGGCTTCGGAAGATGTTGGTCTTGGCTTCGGAAGATGTTGGTCTTGGTTTCGGAAGATTTCACACTTAGTATTTCTGTTGCACATGTGAAACTTCCGAAGCATTCCACTTCAATGCACTTGTGCAGCATACAGAAGACTAAAGATGTTTAGGTTGCATCAGCCTCTTCATTAATCTCTACAAAAATCTTTTTCCATTATATACTATATAAAATATCTCTAATTTTCTCCTTTATTGTAAAAAGATTATATTGTATTTTTCACAAAGCATTACGATAATTTATCACATACTTAGTGGTAATTGTAGGACAGGGATATATACGATTGCATTTTGTAAAATCTAACAAGAAAAATAGAGTCAACATACCTTTTTTTCGTAAAAGACATCCTTGAAAATTTTGATTTTAATTTAATGAAATTAGTATTTATTATTGTTTAAAAGTTATGCGCAAACAACGAATACAACTAGATCAAATAATTTTTTTCCTAAAAATACGACGCGGTTGAATTTGGAATCACATAATAATATGTGGGGTCAGTTTTGCCTGTTCTGTGGTATCGGAGTGTTGCTAATTTTGTGGTTGAAATATGTGTTGGGTTCGCATTCTTTATGTTGCATCTTCGCCTCAATAAATTGATATAATAATCAGAGGGCTACATGTTCCCGTTTCAAATGTTTTCATTTCAATTACAATGCTATTTGATCCACTTGTAGGGGTTTAATAATGGGGTATTTACATATTTTTTGTTATAAATTATTAATGAAATGAAATGGGAAATATGTAATTGATTTTTTTATTGAAAAATATATAATTTATGTTTTTAGAAAGAAAAAATATGTAAAAATCTCTTTAATAATTTATAAGTATGGGTGTAAAATTTTAAAATAATATGATTTAACATGAAATTTACATGTTTTAGTTTAGTTTGAACAATTTTATGCTAATACTAGTCGACCCGTGAAGTTTAACTAATCAAATGAGACCACAAGGTTTCATGAATTGCCCTATTTAAAAGTTTATTTTCTATAAATTAAATAACAATTTGATCTGATGTTGTAAAAGAAAACACATGAATAGAACATAACTTTTTTCTTTGGTGGTAATTTAGTATATTAGAGAATTATATGTCAATAATAATATAAAGTAAAATTATCAAATTAAACGGCTTATGTTCATGTTACGGGTGAAAAGTATGATGTCATGTTCAAATTCATAAACAAAACATGATTATCATATTTGTGTCATATTCAGATTCATTTTAATTTTCGAATTTTTACATCAACATGTAAACAGACAACCAATATGATACCCTATGTAACTTGTTTCTTTATTTTATCTCTAACGAGAAACTAAAATACAGATACGTAGATTAACATTATATATTGATCATATTAGCTTTTATAGAAAGTAAAGTATCCATTTAAAAGGTGAAAAAGTAAAATACATTACTTTAATTCATTGTTTGTTAGAATAATAAAATATTTACCTTTCGTAACACTTCTTTCATAAGCAAAGCATCCTCTTCTTACTATCCACATTAATTAGTTATTATTATTGTAGTCAATTCATAAGTATTAAAAAAACAATTCAAAAATAGCATAACCGGGGCGCCGTTCCACATCATTAGTATTAAATTTTAGTTCAATAGTGTAATTTTGACCCGGTGATATAAATTTTTAAATAAATATCGAGTTCGTTCCCCCTAAAAAATTACCCCCCCATGATAATATTCAAGCTCCGCCTCTGGAGCGAAGTGTACAAAAACAATTACACAAAAAGAAACATTACAGTGTAATTATTACGCAAGTTTTGTAATTAATCATGTATAATTAAAATTATCACATGAAGTTAGAATTATTATATAAGAATTTATTCTTATGTTATAATACAATCTCTGCATTATAATCACGCTTAATTTATCTGCTTGATTATTAGTTGTTATTGCATAATATTTTCTCCCCCGCATTTGTATACACACTTCTCACGCAAAGGCCATTGTGTATAATAAACTCTCTATATTTAAACCACTAAAGTCAAGAGCCAATCTATATTCTGCTCATATTTAATATAAATTTAAAAAATAGTATCCTATAACAAAACTAATTTGTTGATCAGTTTAGCATAACAGTTGTTCACATAGCCCTACATACATATTAACTATTTGGGAAAATATCACAAAATAGTAACCAAATTTTAAAAGTGTTTTAATTTAGTCACTCATGCATAATTTTCTCAAATTGGACCTCCAAATGATCAAATCGAGTCATTTCCAAATTTTATTATGACTAGAAAGTAATGATGGAAAAGACATTAGAGTTACAATTTTCAATATATAAAATTATATTAAAAAATAAAAAAAACATGTTAATTATGAAAAAAAATAAAAAAGGTGCCTAAAATTTACGTCAATGTTCTATATCAGCTTTAAAAAATAGAAAAAAATATTTTCTAACTGAATCCAAAAGTATAACATGCTAAAAAATATGTTATGACATTTAATTTGTATAAAATATAAAAATGAGTGATCTAATTGTAACACTTTTAAAACTTAAGTTACTTAATTGGAACACTTTTGAAAGTTGGTTACTATTTTACAAAGTTACCCCTAACTATTATCCTAATTGTAAATTTTGTCATTGATTTCATGTTTCTCGTGTACATTGAACAAATTTAGTAACTGTGACATAACAAATTAATTTGGAGGAACTTTTTTTGTAAAACATGAAGTGCTTTGGCTTGTATAGTAAGTATAAATACTTTCAAGTATATATTATTTCTCTTACAAAATTTATTTAGTGCTATATTCTAATGCCTAAAATAAGTTATCTAATGCTAGTTTTTTTTATATGTGGTTTGACAAGCCTTGTTATGGGGAAGAGGAACCCTTATGAAAGGTGCTGATAATGAATTTAAAGTTATTTGATCGTGATGTTGAGGTGACCTTAATACATCAAAAGATATAAGGAGTACTAATGAAATGCAAGAACCTGAAGCAAGCTACGAGGTCGAAGACATGGTGCGGTGGTTTTTCTTTTAACAGTTGAGTTACAAGTTAGAAGTTAATACACTAAGTTAGTAATTATTCGCCAATGTATGGTTCGAATCTTGGATCTTTTAACGACGAGATAAAAATATATCATAATGACTAAATCATTAGTCATAAATTAATTAGCTTAGGTGAGAAAAACCAAATATATCATCCGTATGTCAGGATTTCAGAGGCTTCGACCCTATCAACAAGACTCGAGGACTAAAGAAGATCAAGAAATCTTTCCTCGTTAATTAGTCATGTCAAAGGTTAGGAACCTCCAAAAAGTTTGTTCCTCATAATGAGAGCACTTCATTACCACCACATAATAGGAGTTGAAAAGAGTTAGCTAGTATAAATAAAGATTACCTAATCTGATATAAACCGCATCGCAACTCAACAAAATGCTTTAAAGCTCCCTTCATAAAGTTTTACGTATATAATAAATACATAAGAAGATGCAAGTAGTTCAAGTCCGAATGCTTAAGGTGAGTTACATTAATCTTTTATTAAAATTTTGGTTGGTTCAACGATTATGGGGCTTTAGTGAAACAAACTTTTGGGACCCTCGTCTATATTTAATTATAAAAAATCTGCGCCTCGAAGCTAGCGGCGACATAAACAAAATTGATTATGATAGAATCCTAAAAGATTAGCATTTTAGTCTTTAAATAAGTTTTTGTCATAGTATAGGGACTTATGATGTAAATATATGTTTCTTTTTGTTTTTTGTTATTAGTATAAATATGATTGCTTGTATTTGTGCAGATTAAAATTTTAGATATTATTTTCTCTTAATTTCACTTTGTAATCCTTCTAATATTAATAAAAACTCTATGAATTTTTCTGATATTTGTTTTGTATTTGTTACATTGTTCATATTATTGTCAATTGCTTGATATCAAACATAGATTGATCCTTTTGAACTTATCAGATTATAATTTTGTAGAAAACAATCTAGAGAAGAAAATAACTTATCTATCTGAAACAAAATCAAATGCAAAAGAGCTAGTAAATAAAAAAACAACAATAGATTAAAGTTAAAAAATCAATTTAAATACAGATTACAATAAAAACAAACAATAAAACAATAGATTAAACCTGACAAAAGAATAACAGTATATTTGAATAATTGAGCATGAAGGAATATCATTCAATAATAATTAGTATATTAGGTAATTGGGTAGGGTTATACTAATAATAATATTTGTAGAGAATATGTATAGAGGCTGAAGCAACCAAAGTCTTTCTGCATGCATGCTGCACAAGTACCGAAGAAGAATGCCTCGGAAGTGTCACACAAGCATCATAAATATTCTAAGTGTGAAATCTTCCGAAACTAAGACCAATATCTTCCGAAGCCAAAGATGAAGTCTTCCGAAGCTTCAGAGACAAAGTCTTCCGAAGCTCAACTCTTGAAGATAGATTGCTTCCGAAGACTATTAACAACATGCTTTATCTGATGTACTTTTCCATAAAGTTGGACCCATTTCCGCTGAAACTCTGTAAAGTCACCAACTTACATGAGTTGGTGAAAAGGTCCATGCTTTGTTAATTGTACATTGAGGTCTTAAGTCTGTAACTTTCTACTTCATGTACTTTATCATTTTTGTAATAGATAAGGATGTAAGCTATGGCATGTCATAGTCATAAAGTCAAAAGGGCAATCTGCCTTTTTGACTCTACAACTGATTTGTTTTGTTTCTAGTCAATTGTATTTAGCTGGCATTCATAGTATAGCCGTTGTAGGATGTAGTATAAGTATCTCATGTTCTTGTAACTTTATTTTGTGCTTTGTAACACTTGTAATAGAACATTGAGAAAACAATATACTTCAATCTTGAAAACCATCTCCTTGTGTATCTTGCTCTTGTGTTTTGTCTCATACTTACTTGTGTTCTTAGTGTCTTTACTTATGGTTAATTCAGTTCACTGTTACCCTCCTCTTTGTGTTGTTGTATTGTATTTGACCACCCTTCAATGATCCTGCATTTGGTATTAGAGCATTCAGGCTCTTGATATAAGATCTCAGTATCTTAAGATCCCTCACTCACACAAATACTAAACTTTTCAAATGGCTGCCATTTCCAAAACTGATATGAAACTAGAACCATCAACAAGTCCCCACTGATCACACTTGATGACTTTGATACCTCGTGCCTGAGAATGGAAGGTTCCATCAGGTCTCTAGACTCAAGATATGGGAGTTTGTTGAGAATGCACCTACATACCAAGCACCCCTTCTGCTACTAGTGATGGTATGATCCCCAAGGTTGTGGCAAAGTACTCTGATAAAGACATGAAGAGAGTAGCGATTGATAAAAAAGTCATGACAGCCCTTCAGACTAATCTTCCATACTTTGTATACAGGGGTTTCATGAAATGCAAAACAGCTAAGCGGCTGTGGGATGCATTAAAACTGATGTATGAGGGTTCCTCTGAAGCTAAGGAGAACAAGAATGGTCTCCTAAAGCAGTAGTTTGAAAACTACACCTTTAAAGCAGGTGAAACCATGACTCAGCAATACTTCAGGTATGTTGAAATTGTTGATACTCTTATGGATGGAGAAGTTCCTATTGAGAATAGAGACATTGTAAGGAAATTCATGTCCTCACTTCCTAGGCAGCTGACACACTACTGTGTGGTGATCAAGAGGACTGAGAATCTCAAAACTCACACTCTGACAGAGTTTTATGTTATTCTTAGTGGCTACTGATTGAGATGAACATGCAAGTTTCATCTAGCAACTCCAACAATCAAATAGGTTCAGCCCTTCATGTAGTTGAAAGGGATAACATAGAACCCCAACATCATCTCATATGCTACCCTGACAACTCATCAAAGGGTCCTTTCATCACCTTTCTAGAGACACCAAGGGAGAACTACACTCAAGGAAGCCCACTCCAAGAGACAAGCTCTTCCAAGCTTTCGTGGTTTCTGATGAAAGTTGTGGTAGCTTTCTGTTCACCCTTGAAGACCTGGAGTACATGGAGATAGTCCAACATATGGCTCTTCTCACTCATAGAGCCATCCGGATGATCTGGAGTACATGGAGATAGTCAAACAGATGACTCTTCTCACTTATAGAGCCAAGAAGTTCTACAAGCGGACTGGAAGGAAGTTTCCCAGCAATGCAACCAGTGGAAAGTTTGTCATGGACAAAGGAAAAGTGAGTGTTATAACTGTAACTTGATGGACCACTTTGCCAAGGAGTGTAAGGCACCTAGAACAACTGGTGGCCCAAACCTAACTACACTGACAAAGCTCCCCATAATGAGATGCTAAAGCAGCAAGCTGCTGTTGCTGTTGAAGATGGAGGCTTTGATTGGAGCTTTTAGGTGGAAGATGCTTCTCCAAATCAAGCACTGATGGCAGATCATGATGAAGCCAAGGTATTAGAACATCTCTGTACCCCTGAATGCATTGCTAAAGTCAATAGATACAAGTCCTATAACTTGGAAATGAGATCTGATCTTGAGTCCTTAAATATTTTAAAAGCTGATTTTAGAAAGTCTGAAAATGATTATAAACTGAAGATAGAGGACTTAGAGAAAACTATTTCAGTTCTAAAACATGAGCATACAGATTTTAGGACTCAAATCAAAGATCTCATAACCAAGCTGACTGAGTGCCAGGCTGAGCTTGTGATCAGCAAAGCCAGGGAAGACAAGTGTGTTCTTGAAGAAGAGACCTTCAAGAACATGATATCCTCGTCCCTGCACAACAAAGTGTGCTATCAAAATAATCAGGGACTAGGATCAAATGAGATAGCTCCTCCACACACAATCTTGTCTGTAAGATCACCTAGGTGTGGAACTTATGAAGATGAGCTTCCTCTCATAGATCCTTTGAGTGAGGAGGATGAAGAAGTGATAGTGAAGAATTCCTCTACGAAGAATGAAGAGGAGGATTCTATGAAGGGCCACTATCCTTTTGAGGAAAAGAAGAAGACTGGGATGACCAAGTCAATGAGAGAGAACTTGATCAGAAAGAGAAAAAGGAAAGCAAGGAAGGCTCAAGAGATCAAGGCTACTTTTGACTCCAAGCTGAAATAAGTGTTTATCTCTGCAGGGTTTGATGTGGTAAAGACTGAAGACATCAGCCTTAACTCTTCTGCTAAGAGTTCTGGTTCATGTTCAAATCATCTCAGTACCAAGAAGAAGCCTGATCTGCTGTGTACCACTGCTACACAGCCTGGACCATCAAACACCAAGAACAGTCCCCAGCCCAAAAGGACTGTCTCATCATCTGCAAAGATGAGGGTCTAGTAGGGATGTGATCAAAGTCAGTCTTGTTCCCAGAAGGCTCTTGGGAAGAAGAAAATGGAGTGTGTTATGTGTGAAAGTACAAATCATCTTGCTAACTATTGTGCATACAATCCTAAGGGTACTCTTCAAATGATCAAACCAAAGACTTCGAAGAGTTCTAAGAAGATTCAAGCTTCGGAAGGAAAATATGTTTCCTTCAGAAGCTCTAAAACCAAGAAGAAGGCAAGTGGAAAATTGCCTTCAAAAGAAAAGTTGGTTTCGGAAGGAAGGAATACTTCCGAAGCACTGAAGTCTGCCGCAGTATTAGTAGAATCTTCCAAAGGTCCAGTCATCAAAACTTCCAAAGTATCAAAAGCTTTCGAAGTGTTGAAGGTCAAGTCCAAGACTCCAAAGGTGGTGTGGAAGTCTAAGGAAGACCAAATGACTGAGAATTTTCCATCAATAATAGCTCAAGATCCTCCAAGCACAACAATAGGATCTATTACTACTGCATTACCTTCTGTTTCATTTAGTGAGCCCAAGACAAGTAAGGCTTGGGTTTCCAAAGGTAACTAATCATTTTCTTTGTGCAGGGACAGCTCAAGACAAACAAAAATGTCTGGATCATTGACAGTGGTTGTTCTAGGCACATGACATGCAATAGGTCACTACCTAGAACTTTGAAAGGATTGACGGAGGGCCAGTTTCCTTTGGAGGAGATGAAGGTGGTTACATTTCTGGAAGGGGCAAGGTGACAAATAGTAAGCTCAGCATTGAAAAAGTAAACTTTATCAGGGAGCTTGGAGTACAATCTTCTGAGTGTATCCCAATTTTGTGATCAGAGTCATAACATGCTCTTTACTGAGCATGACTGCATTGTTCTAAAGCCTGGGGTGGTCATTCCTCATGAGCATATTCTGCTTAGAGCCCCCAGGAAAGGAAACATGTACAGGATGGATATGCAAAAAACATCTCCCTCTTGAGAAGTTTCATGCTTTCTGTCTAAAGCAAATATTGTTGAGTCTTTCCTATGGCATAAAAGAATGTGCCATGTAAAATTTAAGAACATGAATAAACTGATTAAGAATGATATGGTAACTGGAATGCCAAAGAAAGAGTTTACAAGTAATGACCATTGTGTTGCATGCCTGAAAGGGAAGCAACACAAGGTATCTCACAAGCCTAAGGAAATGAACTCCATCACTACTCCCCTACACTTGTTACATATGGATCTCTTTGGCCCCACCAGTGTAATGAGTCTAGGAAGGACCTCATATTGTTTGGTGATCACAGATGACTTTACAAGATTCACTTGGGTCTTTTTCCTTAGAACTAAGGATGAGACTCCTGAGATTCTGAAGAGTTTCATCTTGAAGATTGAGAATCAATCTGATCACAAGGTCAAAATCATAAGATGTGATCAGGGAACTGAATTCAAGAACCAAATCCTTGATACATTTTGTGATGAAAAAGGTATTACAAGACAATATAATGCTCCTAGGACTCCTCAGCAAATGGTGTTGCTGATAGGAGAAACAGGACACTGAATAAAGCTGCAAGAACCATGTTGTCTGACTCTAAACTGCCCATCACCTTCTGAGCAAAGGCAGTCAATGCTGCCTGCTATGTGCAGAATAAAGTTTTAGTGGTTAAGTCTCATGGCAAGACTCCATATGAACTTTGGTACAAGAGGAAACCTTTTATTGGTTTTCTCAGGTCATTTGGTTGTCCTTGCACCATCTTGAATACTAAAGATCAATTGCCAAATTTGCTGAGAAATCAGATGATGGACACTTTATTGGATACTCTTCCTAAGCTAAAGCTTATAGAGTATACAATCTCAGAACTAGAATTGTTGAGGAGTCAGCCAATGTGACTTTCAATAAACACACACCTCGTGTGGCTGGTTCTAGTCCTGATTGGCTTTTTGATCTTGATTTAGTTACCAACTGTATTAAAAAATCTTGTGAGACTGTTTCAGGATCTATAGAAAACTTAAATACAGGTTATCCTGATCCAAGATTTGAGCTGAGAAGACCTTCAAGTAACACATCTTCAGCTCCAGCTGGGACTACTTCTATAAATGAGGTTTCTATCAGCACCATAATAACAAACTCAGCTGATACATCTGGTATGCCTTTAAATTCCAGCTCAGAGGCTCCACAACCAGATAAAGGTGCTTCAATTGCAGAAGACAATAATGGCAGTGGTGACAGTGATCAAGACTTTCTTAATGCTGATAACCACTCCATAGATGACAACATCAATGATGTCACACACTTCTTGGATCAGTCTCTCTTGATAAGTGTGCTGATGTAGTGGGAGAAACACCTAGGCCAGATCTAAATTTCTCTAATTTAGATCTTTCTCAGCAACTTGCTGTGATCCCTCAGCTAAGGATCCACAAGTCTCAACCCACCACAAACATCATTAGAGATGTCGTCACAGGGGTAAGAACCAAAGGACAAACCCATGAAGCAAATGTTTGTCTTCACTCTTGTTTCTTATCGCAGATAGAGCCAAAGAAAGTTGATGAGGCTCTAAAGGATGGAAGTTGAGTTGAAGCTATGCAAGCGGAGCTGCTTCAATTCAAAAGACAGGAAGTTTGGAACCTTTTCCCTCTTCCTCATGGGAAGACTACCATTAGAACCAAATAGGTGTTTAGGAACAAGAAGGATGATAGAGGATTCATCATCAAAAACAAAGCTAAACAGTTGTTCAAGGATATACACAAGAAGGAGTTGACTACACAAATGTCTTTGCTCCTGTAGCAAGACTGGAAGCTGTTAGAATATTCCTGGCATTTGCTGCATCCAAGAACTTCAAGGTCTATCAGCATGATGTAAAGTGTGTTTTTCTATATGGAGTGATTGATGAAGAGGTGTATGTCAAACAACCACCTGGTTTTGTAGATCCTGATCATCTTGATTATGTCTGCAAGCTTGACAAAGCTCTTTATGGCCTGTATCAGGCACCCATGAAGTGGTATGAGACTCTATCTCAGTATCTTTGTAAACATGGATATAGGAGAGGTACTATAGATGGAACTCTCTTCAGTAAAGGACAGGGAAATATTGCTAGTTCAAGTATACGTGGATGACATCATTTTTGGTTTAACTAATCCAAAGCTCTGTAAAGACTTTGAGAAGCTGATGAAGGACAGATTTGAAATGACTGCCACGGGGAAACTTAATTTCTTTCTAGGAATTCAAGTGAAGCAAGTTGAAGATGGAATCTTCATAAGTCAGTCAAAGTATGTTCATGACATACTCAAGAGGTTCAACATGACTGATTGTAAGATTGCTCAGACACCCATATCTAGAAATCACTCCCTTGGACCTGATCTTGAGGGGGAGTGTGTAGATGAACACTTATACAGGGCTATGATTGGGTCTTTTATGTATCTTACAGCTAGCAAGCCTAATATTATGTTTGCCACTTGCATATGTGCAAGATATCAAGCCAACCCTAAGATGTCTCACCTTATCACTATCAAAAAGATTCTAAGATACTTTAATGGTGCTTCGACACTTGGTTTATGGTATCCTTAAAATCCTGACTTCAATCGTATGCTTATACAGATAGTGATTATGGTGGTTGCAACATGACTGCAAAGTCTACATCTGGGGGATGTCAGTTTCTTGGTGGGAGGGTTATCTCATGGTAATGCAAGAAACAATCCTATGTCTCTGCATCAACTGTTGAAACTGAATACATTGCTGCTGCAAGCTGCTGTGCTCAATTCAAAATTAGATGCTGGATTATGGGTTAAACTTCAAGGAGACTCCCATTCATATAGACAACAACAGTGCTATCTCAATCACAGAGAACCCTATCAGCACTTAAGGACCAAACACATCAACATCAGGTATCATTAAATAAGAGATAATTATGAAAAAGGATTAATTAAACTAGTCAAAGTTCACACAGATGAACAATATGCTGATCTGTTTACAAAGGCTTTTTATGAACAGAGATTTAAATATCTAATATCAGCTATTGGGATGATCAACTTTGAGTAGGTTTTCTTAACTAATTCTTATTATTTTGTAGAATACATGTGTCCTAAGTTGTTTAGTTCATCACTTTCATAAGCTCTTGTTTTTTTTTGGATGAAAAACTTTTTGAAAATTTTCCTTAGAACTATGAAAATTTTGAACTTTCGAAAGTTATGTTTTTAACTTCAGAAGAAACTTATGCCTTTAAAACAACTAACTTCCCAAGTATTTTACCTTCGGAAGATTTTCTGAAATATCTTCCAAAGCTTAAAATCTCCTTGGCACTTATATGTTTTCAAGGACAATTTTCTTCCGAAGCAAATTAACTCTTAGAAGTTTTGTTCTTTTAAACAAAACTCCCAAGTCTTAATTTTTCTTCCGAAGTCAAAATTCTCAGAATTCTTAGGAATTCTTCCGAAGCCATTTAAACTTCGGAAGCTTTTTCATTAAACTTCCGAAGATAATTTACCTTCGGAAGCTTTTTGATTTCCAAGAAAACTACTTTTGAGCAAAAGTAAACTACTTTTTCAGAGGTGGGACCGACATTCAGATTTCAAAGTTTATCCTCTTTCGTTAAACTTTGTTTGAAATCCTTTTCACATATAAACCCAACGATTTCCCCCTCTTCTATCATCTGCTTCTTTTCTCCAAACCTAAAACCCCAAATTTCTCTCTGAAATTTCTTTCTTTCACCTTTCTTCATCCTTAAGCTCTCTCAAAATGGCCAACCCTCAATACAGAAATTATCCGAACTTTACCATGCAGTTACACAGGCAACATAACCAGGTTCCTCTATTAAGCGCCGAGAAAGATTCTCATTTCTCAGAGGTTGTCGACTCTTAGCTCTATCGAACTACTTCACCTCCCTAACCATTGATCCTTCACTCTATGAGGATCATTTTCTAGAATCCTAGAAGACCTACCAAGAAGTCATACTAGATGGGCAGAAGGCACTATTTGCCATAGTGTAGGGGAGAACAGTCTTCATCACTCCGACCATTATAAACATGCATCTTCAGCTGGATGATGAAGAAGGTGAGGTGTTCTTCCCAAAGGAAGCTGTTAATCATTCCTTTGTGCATATGGGTTATGAGGGAGACTACTCTGTCAAGACCTTCAGGAAAGGGAAGGTCTCATCCCAATAGAGATTCCTGCTCCATGTGGTTATCCACAACTTATCAAACAAGCATGGTGGATGGGACCAAAATCCTAAGGATCTCTCCTTCATTGCCCATGGAATGGTTCAAGGGGTCAAGTTCAGGTATTCTCAGTTTGTTTACACTAATCTACTTGCAAACTTGGACTCTTTAGAATATTATATGTTCCCTAGATATGTCCAGTACATTCTTAATTATGAAATGGGCTCACAGTTAAGGGGAATAGGTAACATTCTTAAACTGGGACAGATGAAGCCCGACATCTTTAAAATACTGAGAAAGCGCATTGTTGGCTTCTTTAGGGTAGTAACAGCCCTGGTCCAAAAATGTTAGAGCTCATTACTCAAGGTGGCAACCTAGCAGCACTTGCTAGTGTTGAACCCACACCTTCTACATCCTAACCACCTAAACAGCCTCAAATCACCCTCACCTACAAAAGAAAATCAAACGAACCCCTACTCAGGATATTTAGTCTATTGAGGCCCCTATACACTCACCCATATAGGAAGAAGTGGACACTAGAGCTCCCACTTCTCCTGAGGAGCAGACCACTCCCATCTCTTCAAGGATCAGTGCTGAGGTTCGTCATGCTCAGCCAGATGAGCTCATAAGCCAAACTGCCTTAAGCCATCACTTTGAGTCTCAACACTCAAGTGATCAACCTTTAGGGGACAATTACCATCCCCAACCTTTAGATCTCAACCAACCAATTCCCAACCTTGACTTCTACACTGATGAAGATCTAGGTTTCAGTGAGTACTATGATTCTCTCTTCTTTTCCCCTACTCAAAGAGAGATGAGTGCTTCTGAGGCTCCTATTTCTAGCCCACATCAGTCACCTACTACTGAGGTGGACACTTCTGAACCTATTCAGCATGTCCATATGGAAGAGGCTCTCACTTTTGAAAGTGATTACATCATTAAGATCTCAACCATGTCAATTGAGCCCACTGACATCTCAACTAAGATTTCCAGTGAGCAGAGGAAATCCAGTAGCCAAGAACCTGAAGTTGGTGGTGAGAGTGAGGACTCTGGTCCAATCATCTCATCCCCCAATGATTCTTTTGATGAAGATGATGGGAATTTAAGACTAAAGGTGCCAAAACTATCTCAAACATGCACCTATTTAGTCTCCAAGGTTAGTCACCTTGAATCTCAAGTGACTACCTTGCAAAACATGGTCAATGATCAGCAACTTGAGATTTCATATCTTAAGGAAAAACTAGCTGGGAGACCTTCAAGAAGAGCTCAACCAGGAACACAAGAACCTGTGGATGTGATTGACCTAACTCCTAGCTCACTTATGCAAGTGGGTGATGTTACCAAAAAGGGAGAAAAAGACATTACAATCATAGAACCTGGGAGTTCTTCAGAGAGAATGGATACTGAGGACTCACTATCCTCACTTGCAGTTCTAAATTCTTAGCAACCTCCTCAAGTTCACATTGATGTGGACTACATAGACTCCTTCATACAAAGTCTGTTTGAGGAAGGGATACCAAGGGCTATGTCATCTCCACCATCTTCCAATCACATCATTCGGTGGAGGTATGACAGCAACAGGAGGGTAATAATCATCATTAGAGTTCAAGGGCAACAAAAGATCTTCAACTTTCAGACCTTGAACTTCTATGACAGTCTAGATTTATTGAGCATGCCACTTGTCAATCCAAGCCAATCAAGACAAGCAGACAAGTTGGCTTAAGGAATTCAAGAATAGATCACTGCAGAGTTCAACCTTAGAAGAAGACTATGGGAATCAGGCAATTTCATCAGTCAACTGGATGTTGAGGCAGACCCAAAGATTACTTTCATAGGGGAAACCTTGATTGAAGGCCTAGTGATAGAACCTATCATCAACAACTGGTACAAAGATCAATTCTCTTTTTGAGACACCTACTGGTGAAGGTGCTTCTTAACCTCTCTCTGGCCAGAGCTTGGAAGCTACTCCAACTAATGAAGGCCAAAGCTCTCTCCACCCTGAGTCACAAAGGTCTATGCGTGATAAAGGGAAAAGAAAAATGACTTCTAAGGAGATTGAGGAGGAAAAGAGAGAGAGGAAAAGGAAGCTGAGGGGAGAAAGTTCCTCCTCTGAGTCTGCAAGACTCATGGAGTCTGCTATCAGGGCTGCCCCCAGACCAGATACTCAGAATGATAAGTTAAGGGCAGTAAGGATAAACTACCTACAGATAAGGAACTATGATATAAACAATGTCATTTCTCTCCCCTTGGAGGAACTCAATGAACTGGTTAGTTAAGGGAGAAGAAAGAGGCAGAAGATGCAGAGCTACTAGTAGAAATCAAAGAAGACAGAAAAAAGAAAAGAATATACAAGCATCTGCCTACACTCTCCCAGTTCAAGAAATTCTTGCATATGAGGATGTGGTTCAACAAGAACCTCACGCAGAAAAAGAAGAAGAAAGGATCAAGATGATCAACTACCTGAGTGCCACAGGCCTCTATCAGGCAGAAGCACTTCTTCCCTTATCCTTTGACTATATTGAGTTTGAGTATCTCGAACAACTTGAACTTGAGATAGTCACGGAAAGAAAGACAACCAAAAGAAAGCTAAGGGAAGAAGCTTCTAAGTCAAGAGCCATCATCTAGAAGAGTATGAAGAATTCTACAGACAAGCAGAGGATGATGAGCTTCTTGAGGCTGTATGGATTCTCCGGAAGGAGACTTGGCCTCATGTCTCTATCCACTATGGATGAGAATATCATGGTGATCAAGCAGAAGATAAAGAGTGGAGAGCTGGTTGACTTACATTCCCCTACAAGTCAAGCTCCACCTGAAGTGGAGGCTAAGGTTGAACAACCAGAGACAATACAACTGGACCACCTGCTGAATCTCAGCAAGCTTCATCTTTTGATCCACAGCAGGGTCAACCTCCCTCTCCTTCTGAACCTGTGAGAGTGGAAGACCCAACTGAGAAAGACAATGAAGATTAATCTGGTACTATGGGCCGGTCTTCTTAGTTAAAAGTTGTAAAGGGAAAGAAAAGGATGGCTTCAAAGCCAAAGCCAAAGAAGAAGAAGAATACTACATCCTTTTTTGAACCTCAAGATGAGTAAGAACATCTTGAGGATGTGCAGCTAGAGGATGCCCCATCATCTCCCATTCCAATAGCTCTTCTAGCATCAGAAAGACCCATCCTGTCCTGGACATACACTACAAATCCAGAAAGGTGGCATGTAAATAAAGATCATGGCATTGAGAATATCTACACATGACAAGACATGTTTCAGTTGCCTCTACATGATCTCTTTGACATGAGAAGACACTTTGATAGTTTGAAGGATCCCGATCATCTTATGAAGAAAAGGTTGGTTATTATCTTGATGAGGAATGTTGATATCTGAAGTCTTCAAGTGTTTTGGTAGCATCAGCCTAGGGGAAGTTTGTAGAGAATATGTATAGAGGCTAAAGCAACCAAAGTCTTTCTACATGCGTGCTGCACAAGTACTGAAGAAGAATGCCTTGGAAGTTTCACACAAGCAACAAAAATATTCTAAGTGTGAAATCTTCCGAAGCCAAGACCAATATCTTCGGAAGCCAAAGATGAAGTCTTCCGAAGCTTCAGAGACAAAGTCTTTCGAAGCTCAACTCTTGAAGACAGATTTCTTCCAAAGACTTTTCACAACATGCTTTATTTGATGTACTTTTCCATAAAGCTGGACCCCTTTCCGCTGAAACTTTGTAAAGTCACCAACTTACATGAGTTGTTGAAAAGGTCCATGATTTTGGTAACTGTACATTGAGGTCGTGAGTCTGTAACTTTCTACTTCATGTACTTTATCCTTTTTGTAATAGATAAGGATGTGAGCTATGGCATGTCATAGTCACAAAGTCAAAGAGGCAATATGCCTTTTTGACTCTACAATATTTTGTTTTGTGTCTAGTCAATTATATCCAGCTAGCTTTCATAGTATGGCCGGCTATAGGATGTAGTATAAGTATCTCTTGTTCTTGTAACTTTATTTTATGCTTTGTAACACTTGTAATAGAACATTGAGAAAGCAATATACTATAATTTTGAAAACCATCTCTTTGTGTATCTTGCTTTTGTGTTCTGTCTCATACTTACTTGTATTCTTAGTGTCTTTACTTGTGGTTAATTCAGTTCACTGTTTGATTAAGTTTAGTTACTCTCCTCTCTATGTTGTTGTGTTGTATTGACCACCCTTCAATGATCCTACAATATTTAATCAAAGAAGGTTAAGATGTTATTGTGGACTTGACATGTATTTTTCTATTGTTTTAAGAGAATAATATTTTGGTGAATGTATTAAATAAATCAGCTTATTGTCTTTTATATGTTTATTGTTTCATTTATTTTACAATATTTGTTATGTGTATTAATAATGTGTTTTACATTTTAGATAATTGTATGTTATTTTGTCATTATTTTAATAGATTATACACTTCTTATCTATCATTGTATTTTACAACTAAAATTACACAATTATATACTTCATCAATATATTTTTCAAAACTCATAGTGCTAAAGATAATAGAATGTATTACTTTTTTTCACTATTTTTTAATATATTATATAAATTTGTTATCTATAATTGTGTTTTACTATTATAAGTACACAATTAATATAATTTCACTAATACATATTTCATAACCCATAGCATTCAATATAACATAATGATGATTAAAAGATACAATGAGATATTGTGTTATTTTGTTATTGTTTTAAATATATTAGACTAATTAGTTGTTAATTTATTATTTGTTTTACATTTAGAGATACACAATGTTATTTCATCATTATATTTTTCAAAACAATGTTAGTATACTGTGTATCATACGGATTAAATAAATAATACGTTAAATAGTTAGTAAAAAAGTTTTTAATTATAAAACCATATGACGATGAAAATTGTTGGACCTTGAAAGGATCATACATGCCAACTCAATAGGTGATTTGATGATTGCTCTGCTGAAATCCCTTAAGTCCAAGAAAAAATGCGAATGAAGAATCTGCTAAGAAGAATAAAGTATTGTCTCCCGCATTTGTCAAATGCGGAAAACCAAGAATGAATGCGGACAAGTACTTACTCTTCCGTATTGACTAATGCGGAAGACAAAGTAAATGCGGACAAGACTTTGCTCATCCGCATTGACAAGTGCGGATGACTGAACTAATGTGCACAAGTATTTGTTCATCCGTATTAACCAATGTGGATGACCAACATACTAATGCGGTTGATCAAGTGATGAAATGATGATCAAGAGGACTCATCCGCATTTGTCAATGCGGATGAACAAGCAAAGATGCAGATGAAGACTTAGACTAGTTCTGATGGAATAGGTCAGGGGTAGTTTAGTCATTTGGTAAAAGGCATCTTGTCTGCCTATAAATAGAATAGATACCTCGTACATGAGGTGATGGTTGATGATAGAGAATTTTTGTTGTAATTATTCTCTGTAATTTATCAACTTTCATATATCAATAAAAGCATTTATGAGTATTTTTCTTGCATTGAATGTTCATTGATTGTTTGTTTCCGCCACTCAATTATTGACTTGGTTACCATATTCGATTCACAGTAAGAATATTACTCTTACTCAACCCCAGTCAAAAATTACTTATAAGTAATCACTATAAGTAGTAAAACAATGATATAATTTCCTTTAAACTTTTGTATTGTATTTTTTTTATTAAAATATTGAAACATTTGTCCTAAATCAAACTGTTTTAAGAAAATATCATTTTATATGTAAATTCTTATTATAACTCTAAATTTTAATTATTATGGTTCAAAAAATTTAAAATATTTTGTATTTTTAAAAAGTTTGATATTTTAGAAATATTAGTTATGTTATTCAAAAAATTGATTCTTTAGCTATTGCATTTATAAAAAAACTTCTTTTTTAATTTATTAAAAACTATTTTAATCTAAAAATAATTAAATATTATAATTGGTAGTTAATGTAAAAATATTTAATGCAAGAGATAAGCGAAAAAAATAAGCTTAGGATGTTTAAAATTATGAAAAATGGCAACTCAAAAACTTTTTTTAATATAATACATAGATACGTATATTCATCATTTTATATTAAAAAAGTAGAAAAACATGGTAACTAACAAGAAAACAGAATAATGACACTAAATACACAATGCTGATATATGAACTTAAAAACATATTTTTTATTTTTTATCTTTTTATATAACAATACTTACTCGTTTTAATGATAAGAAATACTCGTTTTATGGTGTAATATATAGAAAAATATAATTTCGTTCATAAAATTATGAACGTTACAAAATAAGAGGAAATTTTCAAAAAACAACAAAAATGGTTATTATAAAAAGGGAAAATGTTATAGAATAGTAACCAAGTTTCAAAAGTGTTCTAATTTAGTCACTCATACATATTTTTCTCAAATTGGACCTCCAAACGATCAAATCGAGTCACTACCAAACTTTATTATGATAAGACAGTAATGATGGAAAAGACATAGGAGTTAGAATTTTCAATATATAAAATTATATTAAAAAATAAAAAAACACGTTAATTATGAAAAAAAATAAAAAAGTGCCTAAAATTTACGTCAACGTTCTATATCAGCATCAAAAGATAAAAAAAAATATTTTCTAACTGAATCCAAAAGTATAACATACTAAAAAATATATTATGACTTTTAATTTGTATAAAATATAAAAATGAGTGATTTGATTGGAACACTTTTAAAACTTGAGTTACTTAATTGGAACACTTTTAAAACTTGAGTTATTTAATTGGAACACTTTTGAAAGTGGATTACTATTTTATAAAGTTACCCCTTTATAAAATAACACTCTAACAAACTTTACACTGTAATTTGATCTTAACTATTAATTAATTAGATGAATTGTTGGGATTACTTTTATAATTTTTAGTTTCAAAAGACCTTCAATTTAAATCTTTCCTTATGTAGTTAGTTGTAATAGAGCATTTATAATTGATAAAGCTGAAAAAACGATCAAAAGTGAACACTCGATTAATTTTTGATAAACCATGTTTCGTAAATCGACCATGATGAACTAAGTTTCATAAGTTAACCTTCATAAAGCTTTAATCAATTTATTATCTGTTCTCATTTATCTTAAAAAACATAGATATTGATTGCATTATGAATTATAGTTTTAGTTTAAAATATAGATAAAAATAGTTCTTTTTTTTAATTTGAGAGCTCTTAAAATTTGAAGGATTAAATCGATTGTTTTAGTTACTTACTATAGAGTCGCTCCCGATTAAAAAAATGTGAAACAGTGACTTGTGAGTGATCGAAATAGAAGTAAAAGAAAACACACATACATAAGTGCTTGTTTTCATATGATCATGTGCTTCTGTTTATTAATTACTGTGACCATTACACGATCGAAGTAAGACTAATTTAGTAGACACCAATTATTGTATCATTTATTGGGATAAAAAAGTGATATAAAACATTTACTTTTTAAAACCTCTAAGCTATAATCGAATTCCCTTTCATGTGAAATTCTTGAACGTGAATAGGTTGTTCAGTTATAAAATCTTATTCCCGTGAAGCAAGAGTCATATACATAATTAATCAATGTTTATACATCATTACAACAAAACTGTCAAATACTAACATTTCATATCGCCGTTTGTAACAACGATAACTTTTTCACCATATAAAATCAAACACTTCTTACTCGACTGATATATAATAAATTAGAAAAACAAATATAAAAAAAAGAAAAAAGAAAAACCATTATCATATCTTAATCAAATGGTAGATCTGAATATCTGATGGTATATATCAAGGGACTTCAATAAAATTCTTAAAAAATATACAACAAAAACTGAAGCTTTAATACTTGTCACCATCCCTTTTGCGCGTAACCTTAATGTAGCAATAAAGGGTTGCAAAAACTGCCGTGACAAGACCACCAATGATCACTCCACCACCAGCGACCGATTTGTCCGAGTGATGATGGTTTTCGGTATGGACCTCCGGTCCATCACTCTTGTCGTTGTCGTTGTCGTTCTCCTCCTCCATGGTAGACGAGGCTGGAGCCAAAGAAGATGAATATATAGGAGCAGTAGCAGATGATAATAAAGGTGGATCGGAAACCATTTCTGTTCTACCAGAAAGGTGAATGAATCTGGCGGTCGTTTGTTGTATAAACAGTATTCTGGCGAGCAAGAAGCAGCAAAGTAAAATCTTGATCGAACCCATGAGAGAGTGTTAGATGAACACTGAAAATTGTATCGTTTCACCCTTTGTCTTAATGATGGTTAGAAAGGTATATAAATAGAGGGAATGGGAGTGGGCTGATGGGTTTGTTAATTATAAAGTATCATTTAATATTAAACTATTCTAATGCCATAATATTGTCCATATGTTTTTCTGTAACGCGTTTGCACCAAAAGTTAAAATTAATCTAGTTTAGCTGCATCAAATCTCTAGGTTTCTCATAGCAGGGATAACTCAAATAATCACATTTTAAAATATGCATCATAATTAACTGAAGATTAAGCACTAGATGAATTTATTTTTAGGTGGATTTTCGAATGTGAATAATTTTGTGAGCGTTTTTTAGTTTTTAGAGTTTAGAGAGTTTTTCAATCAATATATCAGGGATGGTGGCAACCTGAGCGAGTAGCCTGAAAACCAAATTAAGAATGAGGAAGAATGAAACTATTTTTATGTGGATTTTCGAATGTGAATAGATTAGTGAGTGTTCTCTAGTTTTTGAGTGTAGAGAGAGTTTTTTTTTATTATTATGATTCAACCACAATGTCCACAACTTATTATAGCAGTGTAGAGGGGTCAAATGGCTGAAAAAAACCAACTAAATGGCTAGTTTTTGGCTCCAACGACTAGTTTTCAAAATGAGGAAAAAAACCTATTTGGAACTGGTTTGGGAACCAATTGAAACTGGTTTATGATAAAATCCAGTTTAGCAACCGGTTTGAAACAGGTTTGGCTTTGGAATTATATGAACCGCCTAATATTCGGCGGGCCAGGCCGGGCCGAAACCATTTTGGACTGAACCAATTTGTTGTAGGTAATAAAATAGATTACGAACCGGTTTCCAATCCCAAATCGGTTTTTTAAACATCTCTACCCTCACTGGAAGTTTCTATCTTAATCAACATATTGGAAAGTTGCCTAACTTTACTACTAAGTCCATCTAGCTATTTAAAGCATTCTACTCATGACTGACATGGTTATTCTCCATATAGAATTTGTAGCTCTTCTTTGAAGCATGTGCATTGCATTCTTTAAAGGTGGTGTTTTCTTGAACTTAAGAATTTCAGTTTCCATGATATCAGTAACAGTTTTGGCTAATATAATAACATTATTAAATTAGAACCTACCATAATATGTATAAAAGGTTGTTACCTAAAAGATATCATTTATTGCATTGAAAGATTACCAGAAACAAGGATCATCTGTGTGGTGTTACCTTTTGAATCACTATGTTTTCACAAGCTACTTTTTACTTACGCAGTCACTTTCTTGGGGTCACTCCCCCTGATCACTAACAAAAGCATTGGCCTGATCCTTAATTCTTTTATTTTCTGAAAATTATTTTCATGTTTTTTTACACTAAATTGTTATTCTAATTCCACGTATGAACTCTAAGATATAAATGGTTTCGCCCCCTCTCCCACCAAAAGATGTGACATGTTTATATATTGTAGTAGTTATACTATGGAATGATATCTTTCATAGTGTTTTTATTATTCCTTTTAATGTTATGAATCTCCTTCAGATCCGTTGTATAATAATGCTACTTGTTAAAATATATTAATTAGTTTGTAGGAAACCTTACACTAGAGATCCTACGTATGATCATTGATTTGGAAAGTAAAGAGGACTAGTGAGTATAACTTATTTGTCATCTTGTCTAGGGTTACAGCAGTGGGCATTTTGTGTACGTTCAAGTTTCAAATGTGATTCATTTCTGCAGGATCGAATTCGGTCACACAACACAGTTGTTATCTCTCAAACTTACTAAATTACATTCGGTTTGATAATGCAAAATCCCTTAAAAGTTAATAATAATATAATAACTAAACAAACACAAAAGAAAGGTTTTCAAGATACTTGTATAGATTACTTCTCAACTCTAAGTTTTACAAGACTCTTTCAAGCATGTTTACTAAGTGTACAATGAGAACTATATATACTACTATCTATAGCCGGTTATACAAAAGATTACTAGCTGGAACTTATGACTAAACAAATACTATATTGTTAGTAGTAAGGTATCTAAGATAAAATACTATCCTAGATTTGGTAGTCACGATATGTCCATGACTTACCTTTTGTCATCAACTAAAGTTGGTAACAGTACTAACTAATAAAGGTTTAATAATGGAATAAAGTATGATCAACTACATGGACGTGGAAAAGCATCATGCAATATCTCAAAGGTTGCAGCGGTTTGTCAAAGGACCATACTTATGTCCACCAGTTCATAATTAGGTTCTTTCGAAGGTTAATGGCTTTGGAAGAACAAGTTCTTCTCATGCCACTTATACTTTGGAAGAGTCTACTTCTTCTGAGACTTGCGCTGATCTTCATGACTTCATACTTCGGAAGTCATTGTCTTCAAAATCTTCTAAGTGTTAAACTTTGAAAGAAGGATGACTTTGTCTTAGGGAGTCAGGATTCTTTTTCGGAAGTTCTTTTAGCCTTAATCTTCAGAAATGCAGCTTTCCCTTCAGAAGTTCTTTCATAGTTGTACCAAGATTGTTTATAAGTGTTTGTTTTGGTTACACTAGCCTTACTTGATCCAACACACTCCCCTAGGCTGATACTACCAAAACCTCACTTGTTTCTACTTCTCAAAAGTTTCAGCACTAATGAGAAAAGATACTTATCTGTCTCTATATTCTTTCCAAAGGTGGTGTTGAAAAGTTTGTACAAGTTATTCATAGACAGAAGATCTAATCTATTACTTTGAATGACATGCACCATTTGTTATATTCCTATGAAGATAGTTAGTTGATGGTAGTGGTATTCATACTCCCATCAAACTATGGGTTCCAATTCAGGGCCTTCAACCATTTGCAAGAAAGCTTTTCCTTTAGTGGTTTTGACCCTTCCTTTTCTTCCCTTTCTCTAAGCTTTAACTCCTCTTCAATCTTAGCCTTTGTATTCAATCCAACTAGATGAAGGCTGCTCAGATGGTTTCTGATGTGAGTAGCTACTTTAAAGTTAGAGGGATTGGAGAATGTTTTCACTGCTAAATCAGTCATGTCAAATCTGCTAGTGTATAGTAGAGAAGATGCATTAAGTCTGTTGACTTTACCATTCTCTCTTTCCATAACAAAGTTGTGAGAAGAGTCTTCGAATCTCCACTGGACTATCTTCTTCCTAGGAACAAAAGGCTGAGATGTTAGCTTGTCTCCCTTCCTAGAATACAAAAGAGTCACTAGCCTTCTTCTTAGCTTCTTATGTTCCTCGTCAAGGGAGTTAGAGTTAGTTACCCAGAGTCTGAGAGCCTAGTCCAATGCGCCTCTTGGCAAATCAAGAAATTGTTCTCTTCTGAAAGAATATGAGGAGCCTTCAGTGAAGGATAATTTGATGGACCCCTCCTCACAACAGATGTCGCTTAGAGTAGTTCAGTTGATAAGCTTCCTCTTGATCTCCTTGAATTCTTCCAAGGTCAAAAGCTTGGATAATTGAGAGGATGACTTAGGTGGTTGATGGGTGGATAATGGTTGGGTTCTAGTAAGTGTTTTGGGTTTAGGATAGGTAGTGGTGGTGGTTGTTGTGATGCAATGGGAGAGGATAAGGGTATGGTTGATGATCTGGGTTTAAGGGTGTAAGACTCAGTGGTTGGCTCAGTTTTGATAGGGAAGGGGAAAGGTATTGGTTCTGGTTGAGGATGAGGTTGTGATGAAGGTTTGGAAGTCATCCTCTATATACTTGTGCATACCTCTTTCATTCTTCTTGAGCGAATGCCAGGCTTGATGTCATGGACATGTCGCTGCAGGGTCCTTTCCAACATGAGCCAACTTGTCTGCCACAAAATCCATGGGCCTTGAGATAAGCCTTCATCCAAGATTTTTCTCCCATCTTCTTGGTTGCCACAAGTTGGGCTTCTTCTTCTCCCTAAGCTTTTCCCTGGATATCCTAGTTCTCTCCTTATCAATTTAATCTTGCTCTTTGTGGAAAAGTCACAGGAGCGTGTCATTACCATGAGGAGTTACTTCTTCAAGAGAGTATCCTATAGAACTTAAGAGAGCTATCCTTTCATTCCTTAGCTGTTGCTTAGCTTCCTCTTTTATTTTCTGCTTTTCCACTTCTAAGACCAACTTGCTGCTTCCTCTTGTTCTTTCTGTAGATGGTTGCCTTTTCTAACTCCACCAGCTCCTTACATTGTAGGAGGAGCACATCTGCACTTGCTACTCCAAGATTGACAAGTCTGTCAATGATTTTCACCTTTTTTTGGTTATTGATAGCCTCCTGGTTTGCCATAGCTACTTTGCTACTTACAACTAATAGCTTCCTGGTTTGCCTTTGATATCTTTAGAAGCTTGGAGTCTTTGGAGTTCAAGTGCAGAGCATTTAGGTTGGTGGGTGATGATCTGAACTTGTGGTGATGAAGGTGTTTGAGTGAGAAGGGTTTAAGAAAGTCTTCATTATTTATCTCAGAGGCTAGTTCAAGAATTGCCTCTATGATAATTAAATCATTAGACAAAGAAGATAACATTTCCATTGCTTGGATCTCAGCTTTAGAAGATTGGGTTAATCCTTCCGCAACTTTAACTTCAGCTTGGAAGTTAGAGGGTTTGCACTACCTATCGCAATTGTTTCAGTTGCTGGGCCATCAGTCCCTATATCCCATTCGAAATTAATCTTAGGTTCAATGTGGATCATAGGTTGACCAACTCCCTCCTCAGTGGTAGGTGGTGCATTTAATCTTTGAAGCTCTTCAGCTGCAAAGTAGCCACAGAAATATCCGAACTTGGTTGTTCAAGTGAGGATCATATAAGGAACTTAGTTAAGAACATATTTAGATCTATGAGCATCCTTAGGTCCACTTGAAGGATAATAGGAGGAGGCTCTGGGAAAACTATTGCTTGCTGATCAAGGTATCATGAAGATAGTGTAAAAAGAGCCAAGCTTTGCTGTTTCACATGTGTTTCACTCTTACATTCTCCCCCTTTTTGGTAGCATCATCTTGAGATCTTGATGAGCTAGAGGAAGAAGTTAGAGAGACTTAGACCGATACATGCCTAATAGATCTCTCAATCTGTTTCTCAGCAAGTTAAGCCTTGAGATTTTAAATCTCATGTTGCTGAGTGGCATACATATCCTTTAGAGTCTTAACCCTAGATTCAAGGTTTGAGACTTTAGAAAGTAGGTATCTTATTATGAGTTGCATACTTCCATCATCTTATTTAGGTGAATCATAGGGAGATGAGGTAACATACCTATTATGTTAATCCTTACCATTAGATGTGGTTTCTTGACACCTTGGTTTTCCTTGCTTAATGATGTCTCTTTTAGAGTCATCAAGAGGAAAAGTTTCGTACATTTAATTTTATAGATGTTACCACTATCTTGAGGGCTTATTGAGGCACCATCAGTAGTGGCAGTTGAATATACATGAGTCCCGTCCGCATTCGTGGGAGTCACCTCAGTTTGGGTTCTCTAATGGGGGCTAGAAATCAAAGCTTTGTCTAGGCTCAGTTGATCCTTAGATGGGTGTTGTGGATTAACATCATGGCCTTGAAGAGACATGATTTATTTATTAGTATCTATTAAAAGGTCAGTGAAGGATATGAAAGTTATGCCTAATGACCTGAGACCTTAATCAATGTCTAAAAGCATTGAACCAATGATTGGGCTATCCCTTTTTGGCTGATGAGGGGAGTATAGTGACTCACCTTGAGGGCTTAAAGTTGGGGTTTGAGGCTCATGGGATTGAGACTAAGGAGACTCAATACCCATATTGAGGTCAATTGTGAAGGATGGTGGGACCTCAAACTGGGTGAGAGCCCATGTTTCCACTATAGCCTTTTTGGTTTGAATAGGGGGAACTTGTTTAATCAGAGTAGATTGAACAAGGGTTCTCTTGGAGCGTCTCTGATATGTATGTTTGATGGGATGGGAAGGAAGATTTAGCATTGAGGTGGTTATTGCTGGTGTGGGTTCATCACTTATGGGGTTAATAGGGATGTCGCCAGGAGTCATTGACTCAATCATACCTAGAAGAAACGTATTATGTCTTATAGTAAATTTGGTGGACACCCTCTTTAGTACCTTGAAGATGGCCGACCTCATATGAGAGATTAGTAGAGTAGCTAGACAAATAAGCTTCACCTAATCCAGTTCATAGTTGTTTATATGCTGAATAAACGTATGATACATGTAAAATATCTCCCTTTGTATGTTTCCTCTAAGGTTGTTCAGCATAGATCTTGAATAGTTGAACCTAAGGCCCTTTACCAACCCATGAATCACACATCCTAAATCATAGGGAATTTGATCCCAAACCCCAAACTTGTTTGATAGACAGTAAATAACAATGTAAAGCAGGAACTTTTAGTTCTAAGAGAAGTTTAACTTGTAGACAGTGGACCTACTTACATCTCCACCATATCCTATTTGGGCATATGTGTCCTCTAAATTGGATTGGGTAATTCAGTAGGAGACCCTTATCATGGAGCTCTAGGTGCTTCTTGATGGTCTATTAAGATATGACCAATTCTTGGCCACAAATTCTTGACCTAATGACCCTAACTCCATTTAGAGTGTCAATCTGACAATTTCCCCAAAACTCGGCCATGTGATTCACGTAAATAGTTGGGTTAACAGTGAGGGCTGTGTAGTAGGTGGACTGGGTTAGGAACTGGATGATTTCCAAGAAGTCAGCATCTTTGGAAGAGTCAAGGAGTGCGACTTGGTTGTGCTGAGGGTTTAGTACCATTGTTGGAAAATTACAGAGGAAATGAAGTTGATTTGGGAGTAAAAGTGAAGATGAAGGAAACTTAGGGCTGTCAAAATGGTAAAAGATTAAAATGATAGGTCGGAAGTATTAAATGGTTGAAATGGTGGATGGATAAGGTGAAGTGAGAGTTTGGCGTATGATATGACAATTGCGGTAAGGTTAAAACCATTAAAATATGACGACATCATTAATAAAATCTTTATCTTTTTATAGAGTGGGAGCCAAAAGATTTCCATTACATAGTAAAGCTTTCTTCTGATAGTAAAAGATTTTCTGAGAGTAATCTCTTCCGAACCAAACTTACTTCCAAATGTAAATTTCATCCTAAGAGAAATTTACTTTCAAGAGTAAGGAGGTGTTCTAAAGGAAGAAGTTTTCAAGCTTCGAAAATACATTTGATATAACATCAAATATTCGTCCGAGGCCAATAACTCTTCGGAAGATAAAACTAACTTGGAGGAATATTCATTTGGAAGACAAATAAGATATCTTCTGAGGGTTAATTTCTCTTCAGAAGAACTCATACCTAGCAAATTTTAAAGAATTACCTTTTATTAAAAATGCTTAGATTGTATGACAAAGACAAGACACATTTTAAAAAGGTTTTCCAAAGGAGATAAACTAATCAATGTTTATCATCCCAGTAGTTGTAATAAGATACTTAAATCTTCGTTAATCAAATGCTTAGTGAACAAATCAACATATTGTTCATTTGTGTCTACTTTGACTAGTTTAATCAGATTTTTCTTATAAATATCTCCAATAAAATGATACCTTGAAGGATTCTGTGTGCCCAAGACACTTAGAATATTGATGTGGTTAGTACGTAATGATCCAAGTCGGGTTATACCCAATAACAAGCTTAGCAAACACCAATTAATATTTAATTGATGATATGATCATGCAATTAAATATTTACACCAATTTAGAAAATAGGTTTTCTAAAAGAGTTGCATATGAGATGGAACAATTTATTAGGATATTTTGTTCAATGAGTTATTTGTAATTTTATTTAAATTAGTTAAATAATATTGCAAAACTTATAATGGAGTGACTAGATTATACAATCAAATGGTTACTTGTATATGTGTCTAGTTAAAAGGACTAGTTAACTTGTATTATGTGTTATAATTTTAAGAGGGAATCTCTTAAAATTTAAAACACATGGCTGCCCCCTTGTTGCATTCTCATGGACCTTTGTGTTTTGAGACTTGCAACTCTTAACTAGCAATTCACTCCACCTCTAACATCACATCCATTCATGCAAACAAAAATCAAAAGACTCTCTCCTCTCTCTTCTCTCTCGGATTTGAGGCTGCAGAATTTGGAGTTTTTGGTTTGATTTTGGTGAACTATTCTAGCAAAAGTGGTGTGTGCTTCACAAGGCTTGGGGTATAAGCACTTGAGGACTCCTCCTTGAAGTCTTGGCCAAAAGAACAAGCATCAAACACCTCATTTTGGTCGACATTTGCTGCTGGAACAAGGTAGTTGTCACAGCTTGTTCAAGCTGTGATTTTATGTACGTTTATGTATTGTCATAGCTTGTTTCATTCACATACATGATCCTTTTGTTTGGGTTTGCTTTTCTACATTAAATGGACACTAAGAACATGAAATATTCAGCTTATAAATGGGTTTTAAAGCTATATATATGTCCGCTGCGTTTTTCTGAAAGTTAAATGGTTAAACATGGATTTTGTGTTCTTGCAAACCCCTCAATGGCATCTAGAGCCGGTTATGTGGATGACTTGCTTGTGTTGTTCTTTAAAATTGGTTTTAAAGGATGTTTATAGACATATTTTAGGCTGTTTTGGGCTGTTATTGTTTGGTTGAATGATTCCCCAACTTTCAAGGTCATATCACACATGCTAGTGATTAGATCTTGAAAGATACATATCTTGATGTGTTGATTGTTTGGACAATATTTAAAACCAAAAATTTCAGTTTATGTTGGCTGAAATTTGGTGGTTTTAAAAGGGGTTTCATTAGATGTTTTGATGTTATGATCATTGGATGATAAAGTGCATAACCTAGCCATTGACCTTGTGATGTTTGGATGCTTGTGTTGGTTGTATTCATTCATTCAATTTGGTTGTAATTTTGTTTCATTATTTGGGTTGTAATTATTCATTCATTTGGGTTTGTAATAGATTAGGTGCATTTCTTTTATTAGAAAAATGTATTAGGATACAATTTTGTAAAAGGAAGATGCACAAGTTCAAGACCCGAAGATGGACATCAAAGACATGGAACTTGAAGCATATGGATGCAAGTTCAAGTGGGGTCCAAGATGACCTGCATTTTGTGATTGTTTTCAACCTTAGAAAAGACCTTATGACAACACTTGTGATGGCAAACAAGTGTTGTCAACTTAGTAGCTATGGTTATGCACTCATGTTTGTATATATATGCTTGTTTGATTGTTTGGTTTGTATTTGAATATTCATAACAAACTCATTAACAAACTTAACAAGCTGAAAATGTTGGTTCTTTAAAGTTAATAAAAGTTATTAAAATGGTTTAATGATTTTAAAGATTAAAATTGGTTTTAATCTAAGAACCATAGGGTACCTTGTATTTGAAAGCATACAAATACAAGTACATAGAGTTTTCTAAACTAGAATTAAGAAATCTCTAAAATTTAAAAACGAGATCAACACCGTCCTTTTACACAACACTTGAGTCACTTGGGAACTCTTAGTGGGATAAAGGTCACCTAACCATTTTGAGGGAACTTGTGATTTGAGGTGAGAATGCCTTACTTATGGGATAAAGGTCACCTAACCATTTGTTTTGGCAAACTCACACGTGGGTGTAAGTAGGATGTCTTGATTTGCAAACCATGTTAAATGGATCACCTACAATGTGGTTTCCAAATGGTGTTGATGGGATTTACATGCCGACTTTACATATGATGTTCAAGAGTCGATCCCATACCTCTAGAAGTTGCAAATGGTTGCAACCGTCAATCGTTGACCACCTTATTAATTTAAATCGTGGGATAAAGGTCACCTAACCACAATTTAAATGTAATGTTGGGTTCTAGATTTTAATATATAATTGACCTTAATAGGCATTAATTATTAAAATTGATAATATCGAAAATACTAAATAAAACTTTGTTAAATTTTGTAGATGGCCTCTAATAATGATAATTCCGATAACTCATCCGCGTCCAACCAATCTTTACGAGCGATCCTCCAAAAGGAACGTCTAAATCACAACAACTTCATCGATTGGTATCGAAACTTGAGAATCGTTCTCAAGCAAGAGAGAAGATCGTACGTTTTAGACGACCCTATCCCTGATCAACCTAGCGAGGATGATGAGGAGGCCTTCAATGATTGGCTAAAGTACACTGAGGACTCCGTCCAAGTGTCTTGTCTCATGCTAGCGAGCATGACTCCGGATCTCCAAAAGGAGTATGAACACCACGGGGCTTATGACATGATAACCCAGCTGAAGGAAACGTTCCAACAGCAAGCGAGGGTTGAGCGTTTCGAAACGGTTCGAGCACTCCATGCATGTCGTATGGACGACAACCAATCTGTTTCATCTTATGTACTTAAGATGAAAAGTCATATTGACCGCCTCGAGAGGCTTAATTGTCCCGTCTCGAAGGAATTGGCCACGGATTTGATCCTCAATGGCCTTACCAAAAGGTTCGAGACATTCGTGTTGAACTACAACATGAATGCTTGGGATAAAAGCATTGGTGAGCTTCACTCAATGCTCAAAACGGCCGAGGCGGCCATGGGTAAAAGGGTTTTACCCGTTCTCACCATTAATGAAGGTGGGAACAACAAAAGGCCTCGTCCCGCACCCAAGGCAAAGGTTGCCAAGGGTAAGGGACCCGCTTGGGGAAAAGGGAAAGGGGTGGCAAGGGTGCCACCCAAACCACAAGAGAAGAAGCAAAAGGTTGCTACAAATGACCCATGCTTCAAGTGTGGGGAGATTGGACATTGGGCAAGGAATTGTCCTGTCCATCTCCAAGAGTTGAAAGCCAAGAGGGATGCCCGGCAGACCTCAGGTACAATATACATGATTCATATTGATCTTAATGTTGCATCTTCTAACACATGGGTATTGGATACCGGATGTGGAACTCACATTTGCAATTTGTTGCAGGGGTTCACAAGAAGTAGGGACTTCAAACAAGGGGATGTTAGCCTCTTCATGGGAAATGGAACTAAAGTCTTAGTTGAAGCTCGTGGAGACTACATCCTACGACTTCCAAGTGGTTTGGAAGTTATTTTGAAGAATGTTTTGTATGCTCCTAGTTTGACTAGGAACATTATTTCTGTATCCCAATTAAGACATTATGATTATGTATTATCTTTTATTGAAAATGATATTCATGTTTCTTTAAATGGTATGTTCTATTTTAAAGCTATTCCAATTAATGGTATTTATGAATTGGTTCATGAAAATACTTTAAATAGTTCATTGTACCAAACTAACACCAAAAAACTCAAGTTGGACTTAAGTGATACCTATCTTTGGCATTGTCGTCTTGGTCATATAAACAAGAAACGTTTACAAACACTTCAAAAGAATGGTCTTTTAAAAACAAATGAATGTGATTCATTTGATGTTTGTGAGTCTTGTTTACAAGGTAAGATGACTAAGGCACCCTTTAGTGGAACTACCGAAAGGGCAAAAGATTTATTAGGAATCATACATTCGGATGTATGTGGTCCTTTTAAGCCAATGACTAGGAATGGTGAAAGATACTTCATTACCTTTACCGACGATTATAGTCGCTATGGGTATGTGTACTTGTTAAGGCACAAAGACGAAGCTTTTGAAATGTTCAAAATCTTCAAAAATGAAGTAGAAAATCAACTCAACAAGTCAATTAAAATTCTTCGTACCGATAGAGGAGGTGAATACCTAAGTGATGCCTTTCAAAATCATCTTAGGAGTTGTGGGATTGTCTCACATCTCACTCCACCTGGAACACCACAACATAATGGTGTGTCTGAGAGGAGGAATCGAACCTTATTGGATATGGTCCGATCTATGATGGCTAGAAGCACATTACCTCTATCATTTTGGGGTTTCGCTCTGCTCTCCGCGGCCCGTATTCTAAATATGGCCCCAACCAAAAAGGTGGAAAGGACACCTTTTGAGATATGGCATGGAAGGGTTCCATCCCTATCATACTTAAGGGTTTGGGGTTGTGAGGCTTATGTTAAAACTCCCACCCCAAACAAATTGGAAGTCCGATCCACCAAGTGTATCTTTATTGGATATCCTAGAGATTCTATGGGATATTATTTCTATGATCCACTGGAACAAAAGGTGTTTGTTGCCAGAAAGGGTGAGTTCTTAGAAGCAAAGTTCCTTATGGAAGGAGCTGGCAGTAGAACAGTGGATCTTGAAGAGGATCAAGAACCACAACCCGATATACGTTTGGTTGAAAGTAGCACTCAACATGAGGATGTTGAGGATGATCAAGGGGTTGATCAAGACACACAAGACGTTCGCAGAAGTGCTAGAATTAGTAATCCGCCTGAAAGATACGGATTTTTCATGGATGGATGCTATGTGATAGATTCTGATGAACCAACCACATACCATGATGCAGTGTCCAATACGGATTGTGACAAATGGCTTGAAGCCATGAACGTTGAGATGCAATCCATGTATGACAATCAAGTATGGGACTTGGTTGTACCACCTCTTAACTCCAAAATAGTTGGAAGTAAGTGGGTTTTTAAGAAGAAAACGGATATGCATGGAAACTTGGATACTTATAAAGCTAGACTTGTAGCAAAAGGTTTCACTCAAACTCAAGGGGTTGATTATGATGAAACCTTCTCACCTGTTGCGATGCTAAAGTCTATAAGGATATTGTTTGCCATAGCTGCTCATTATGATTATGAGATTTGGCAAATGGATGTCAAAACCGCTTTCCTAAATGGATATCTTGAGGAAGATGTCTATATGGTTCAGCCTGAAGGTTTTGTCGATCCAAAACATCCTAATAAAGTATGCAAGTTAAAGAAATCAATCTATGGATTGAAACAAGCATCGAGAAGCTGGAATCATCGTTTTGATGAGGAGGTCAAGAAATTTGGCTTCATCAAAAACGCTGATGAAGCATGTGTGTATAAGAAGGCTAGTGGGAGCACAATAACTTTCCTAGTATTGTATGTTGATGACATACTGCTATTTGGAAATGACATTCCAACCTTGGAAGGTGTAAAAACCTGGCTTGGAAGTTGTTTTTCCATTAAGGATCTTGGTGAAGCCGCCTATATTCTGGGAATAAAGATCTATAGGGATAGATCAAGGCGGTTGATTGGTTTGAATCAAAGTGCATATATTGATAAAATCTTGAAGAGATTCAAGATGGAGAACTCTAAGAAAGGTACCGTACCTATTCAAAGAGGAACGATGTTGAGTACAACTCAATGTCCAAGCTCAAAGGAAGAGCAAGATAAAATGAAGGCCATCCCATACGCATCTGCTATTGGATCCATCATGTATGCAATGATATGCACTCGACCGGACGTGTCATGCGCCTTAAGTATGACAAGCCGTTACCAACAAAATCCTGGAAACAGTCATTGGATGGCTGTTAAGAACATACTTAAGTACCTAAGGAGGACAAGAGATATGTTCCTAATCTATGGATCTGGTGACGAGGAACTCGTTGTAAAAGGTTACACGGATGCGAGTTTCCAAACCGATCGTGATGATTCACGGTCTCAATCGGGATACATTTTCATTCTGAATGGAGGAGCTGTCTCTTGGAAGAGCTCCAAACAGGATGTGGTGGCTCTATCAACTACAGAATCAGAATATGTCGCCGCCTCATTGGCAGCTCAAGAAGCTGCATGGTTGAAGAAATTCATTGCCGATCTGGGGGTTGTCCCTTCCATTCAGGAACCCCTAGAGATCTTTTGTGACAACGAGGGTGCGATTGCTCAAATCAAGGAACCTCGTGCTCATCAAAAGACTAGGCACATTGAGCGGAGATTCAACTACATACGAGATGAAGTTGAAAAGGGAAAGATATGTATTCGCAAAGTTCACACGGATCAAAACGTTGCGGATCCTCTCACGAAGCTCCTTGAAAAGGCAAAGCATGAAGGTCATACTTGTGCCATGGGACTTCGATATTCTAGTGATTGGATTTGATCTGTAAATTTTGTATTTGGATATGTGGAACTTTCTATTATTTGAATAAAGTTATTTGGTTATAATGTTTCAATAATATTCCAATTTAGCATGTTTAATCCATGAGTAAAATGTTTACTCTAAATGTCCGTAGTCGTTCATACTTGTGGGAACAAGTTTGAAGGTAAGACTATTATGAACTTGGATTGGTTGATATTCATAAGGATGAATATAGAGCAATGGGTTGCTGCCAGGTTCATAGATATTTGTGGGATACAAACATTGGACTAACCCGCATCTCAAATTTTACTACATGGAATCTTATTGATTGATCATAAGTGAATTTGAGTAAAGGCGAATATCATTTGGTATCCTCCGACCTGAGATACATATTGGGTTTTGATATTCACCAAGTATCACACCTTGAGCATATTCTTCACTGTCCTGAAATAGTGGACAGTACATAAGGATATGTTCAGGTATAACACGAGGTGTTCGTGAGAAACGTATGTAGTCAAGATGGAATTTGTTCCTCTTATTCGTTGAGAGTAAGATGTCTAAGGCCTGATTAAGTTAAATCAACAAGGAATGATCATTCTGTGTCCTTGGATTTAACATGACATCTGTAACAAAAGGATAGATGATCGATTCACCTAAATTATTTCAAGTAGGGTACTTGAAAGGGATGATGTTATTGAATGGCTATAAGTCATACGTATTAAGGGTAGTAAACCGTTGTTAGGCGGTATTTACTGCTTGCATCAATCTTCTATGAATCTTGGGCAAGTGGGAGATTGTAGGATTCTGTGTGCCCAAGACACTTAGAATATTGATGTGGTTAGTACGTTATGATCCAAGTCGGGTTATACCCAATAACAAGCTTAGCAAACACCAATTAATATTTAATTGATGATATGATCATGCAATTAAATATTTACACCAATTTAGAAAATAGGTTTTCTAAAAGAGTTGCATATGAGATGGAACAATTTATTAGGATATTTTGTTCAATGAGTTATTTGTAATTTTATTTAAATTAGTTAAATAATATTGCAAAACTTATAATGGAGTGACTAGATTATACAATCAAATGGTTACTTGTATATGTGTCTAGTTAAAAGGACTAGTTAACTTGTATTATGTGTTATAATTTTAAGAGGGAATCTCTTAAAATTTAAAACACATGGCTGCCCCCTTGTTGCATTCTCATTGGACCTTTGTGTTTTGAGACTTGCAACTCTTAACTAGCAATTCACTCCACCTCTAACATCACATCCATTCATGCAAACAAAAATCAAAAGACTCTCTCCTCTCTCTCTTCTCTCTCGGATTTGAGGCTGCAGAATTTGGAGTTTTTGGTTTGATTTTGGTGAACTATTCCTAGCAAAAGTGGTGTGTGCTTCACAAGGCTTGGGGTATAAGCACTTGAGGACTCCTCCTTGAAGTCTTGGCCAAAAGAACAAGCATCAAACACCTCATTTTGGTCGACATTTGCTGCTGGAACAAGGTAGTTGTCACAGCTTGTTCAAGCTGTGATTTTATGTACGTTTATGTATTGTCATAGCTTGTTTCATTCACATACATGATCCTTTTTTGGGTTTGCTTTTCTACATTAAATGGACACTAAGAACATGAAATATTCAGCTTATAATGGGTTTTAAAGCTATATATATGTCCGCTGCGTTTTTCTGAAAGTTTAAATGGTTAAACATGGATTTTGTGTTCTTGCAAACCCCTCATACCTGATGTCAATGTGCTTTGTCTTGGAGTGGTGACATGATTTTTTGTAATGGAAATGGCACTCTTGTTGTCAACGTGAACAGGAGTCTCCATGAAATTGAATCCATAGTCTAACATCTGGTTTTGAATCCATAGTAGCTGAGCACATCAACTAGTAGAAACAATGTATTTTGCTTCAGCAGTTGATGTTGACACATAGGATTGCTTCTTGCATTGCCATTAGATGATCCTTCCACCAAGAAATTGACATCCTCCTGATGTTGATTTCTTGTTGATGATGTAGCCACCATAGTCACTATTAGTGTAGCCATAGAGATTGATGTTTTGATTCCTAGGATACCAGAGACCTAACTTGGGAGCTCCTTTGTGGTATTTAAGAATTATCTTGGCAGCAACTAGGTGAGACACCTTTGGAACAACTTGATATCTACCATAGATGCAAGTTGCAAACATGATATCAGGTCTACTTGCTGTGAGATACATCAAAGATCTAGTAATTACCCTATATTGATGTTCATTAGTATCCTCCCCCTAAGAATCAAGACAAAGATTGTGATTTCTGGGTATAGGAGTCTTTGCTGGCTTACAATCCTTCATATCAATTTTGTTTTAAATGTCATTGACATATTTAGATTGATTGATAAAGAACCCTTCTTTTAGTTGCTTTACCTGAATTCTAAGGAAAAAGTCCATTTTCCCTATGGAACTCATCTCAAACTTCATCATAATGCTCACAAACTCTTTACACATTTGGTCATTTGAGAAACCAAATATGATGTCATCAACATAGACTTGTATGAGCATAATGTATTTCTCAGACTTTCTTATGAATAAACTCTTGTCAATGGTACATCTGGTGTAACCATTTTTTTTGGAGAAACTAAGACAAAGTCTCATACCATAGCTTAAGGGCTTGGTGCAGCCCATAAAGAGCTTTATCCAATTTGCACACATAGTTGGGGTGTTGTGGGTCTTGAAATCATGAAGGCTAGCACACATAGACTTCTGCCTCCCCGTATAGAATTGCACACTTGACATCAAGTTGATAGATTGTGAAATTCTTGGATGTTGCATAAGCAAAGAAGATCCTCACTGCCTCAAGTCTTGCAACAGGTGCAAAGACATCAATGTAATCAATTTCTTCCTCCTATGTGTATCCTTGAACTACTAGTCTTGCCTTGTTCTTGATAATCAAGCCTCTATCATCTCTTTTGTTCCTAAATTCCTATTTTGTGCCAATAGGTACTTGACCAGATGGTAGTGGACATAGGTTCCAAACCTTTTGTCTCTTGAATTGAAGCAATTCCTCTTGCATGATTCAATCCAACTACTATCCTTTATGGTTTCCTTTACCTTCGTTGGTTCCATTTGAGAAAGGAAGCATGAGTACAAGTAGACATTCCTATTATGAGTTTATATTCGTGTTCTCGCACCTTCAGAAACATCTCCAATGATGTTCTCAACTAGATGATTGCTGTGAATTCTTAGCCTAGGGATCACATCCAATTATATGGAGAGATCTCGATTTAAGAAGTTCTACTCTAGAGTTTGAACACTTGGACCAGCTGAGGTCTCACGTTCATTCAGTGAGGACTGATTGAATAAAGGAGAGACAACATCAGTATCATTTGACTGTGAAGTAGCATTAATAGTTGCTAGTTCCTCCAAATACTTCTTCCATTAGCTTGGTGTTGTGCATTATTTGAGTTGTTACTTGATGAGTTTTGAGGCTTACTTTGTTGACAACTTGTTGAAGCTCCACTTGTTTTAGATAAAGTTATACTATCAGATCTTCCGATTGTGGGAGCTTGATTTTCAACAACTCTTGGAGAACTTGGAAGAGGTCTGGGTAACTCAAACAGTTGGTCATCATCAGAATCACTTTTAGTACCTATTCCAGCTGAAACATTCTTACAAGAAGGTTTAAAATAGTTCGGAAACAATTCAAAATCAAAGATATTATTAGGTCCATTCCATCTAACATCAGGATTGTGCTCATTTACAACAATGTTGGAAAATTCCTCAAATTGTTGATTTTTAATGTTGTAAACTCTATAGGCAATAGAGTTAGAGGAATATCCAACAAAGATAGCATCATCCACCTTTTCATAGATTTTTCCAAATTGTCGTTTGTGTTAAGTATGACACACCTCCTACCAAAGGACCTAAGAAAGCCAATGAACAGTGGCCTTTAGTTCCATAGCTCATACGGGGTTTTCCATAGGGCTTAACTATAAGAACTCTATTCTGTACATAGCATACATTACTGACTGTCTCTGCTCAGAATGTTAGGGGAACTTTGAATCAACTAACATAGTTCTAATAGCATCAAAAAGTGTCATATTTCTGCTCTTAGAAACACTATTTTATTAAGGAGTTCTAGGAGCACTATATTGTCTCTCAATCCCTTTTGACTTATAAAATGAGTCAAGAAATTGATTTTTAAACTCAATCCCTTGATCACTTCTAACTATTTTAACCTTGTGATTAGTTTGATTTTATATTTAAGAATAAAAGATTTTAAAGTTTTAGCAGTTTCATATTTAGTTCTTAGAAAGAAAACCCATGTAAATCTAGTAAAATCATCAACTATCATAAGGCAATATGATTTCTTTCCAATGCTTATTATACTTGTGGAACCAAATAGATCTATGTGCAATAAGCGTATTGAAGTAGTGATAGAGTTAACTTCTTTTGATTTGTGAGGAACCCTGTGTTGCCTTCCTTTTAGACATGAAACACAGTTATCCTAGTAGAAAATTTTCTTTTTACGCAAACCATGTAGCAAGTTCTTTTAACCAATTTGTTCATTGTTTTAAAATTAACATGACACATATTTTTATGCCAAAGAATTGACTCATCACCATTAGCTTGGAAATGAAAGCATGATACTTCACCCAGTGGGGAAGAATTGTTTATAGATAGCTTGTACATATCCCCTTTCCTGGGAGATCTAAGAAGCACAAATTCCCGAAGAATTGTCATCCTAGTTTGAGGATAATGCACTCATATTATGTGAAAAGCATTAGGTGCTTTTGATTATAGAATTGAGAAACACTTAAAAGATTATGTTCAAGCGGTTTAACAAGTTTTACTTTATCTACCTTTAACTTACCATTGGATACACTACCTCTTCCTGAAATGTATCCTTCGGTTTCACCTCCAAACTAAACAGGTCCTCCATTAAAATATTGAAATTATTGAAGAAGAGATTTGTTCCCTATCATGTGCCTGAAGCATCCACTATCCACAATCCACACATTTCCATTTTTGTCATGCGGATATCCCTACATATAAGGTGAAAAGATTAGTTACTACTGGAAACCGAAGCCATGTTGGTCTTGGCTCTTCCAATGTGGATGAAATAAATGAACCGAAATATATGCATGGGGGTTCAATTATGGTATATGAAGAAGAGGCCTGATCTTCCATTCCATCCTTCGGTTGATCAGTGTGGATGAGCCTGATGAATCTTAGTATCTCATCATAGCTTTCTTCCGAGGATTCTTTCTTCTCGGAAGAGGCTTTCACCACCTTTTCTTCAGAAACAGTCTTATTCCGGAAGGTTTCAAAGAATTCTTTTGTTTTTTGAATCTTCTTTGTCTTGTCTTTCAAAGCTATTTTCCTTTCAGAAGAATGAGTTTCTTCCTAAAGCAACTTGGCTTCAAAAACAAGTTTTCCTTTTCTCAACACCTGGACCATGTGATAAGGTCCAAATGTGAACCCCTCCTTGACTCTTCTTTCTTAATATTGGTTGCATAATGCGTGCTTCCAGGATTGTAATAACAATCTTTTGCCAAATGGTTATACAAACTACACATTTTGCATTCACTGTTACTCTTCATGGGGTGTGATGATTGTTGTTTCTTGCACTTGTTTTCATATTCAACATTTTCCCCTTCTACTTCTAATTTTTCAGCTAAATAGGAGTTGTAAGGCTGGTGTACCTAAAATATCTTGAGTCTTTCCTGCATGCATGCACTTAAATGCAAAGTAGAAATGCTTCGGAAGTTTTACACCCCGCATTAGAATTAATCTATGTGTAAGCCACGACCAACATCTTCCAAAGCCAAAATTGAAGTCTTCCGAAGCTTCAAAGACAAAGTCTTCCAAAGCCAAGAAGTGAAGACTAATTTCTTCCGAAGACTTTTGATACATGCTTTATCTGATGTACCTTTCCATAAAGTTGGACCATATTCCGCTACAACTCTAAAGACTCACCAACTTATACAAGTTGGTGAAAAGGTCCATTGTTTTTGTAATTATACATTGAGGTCCTTAGTCTATTGCTTTCTACTTTATGTACTATTATCATTTTTGTAATATATTAGGATGTGAGCTATGACATGTCATAATAACTAGTCAAAAGGCAATGACCCTATATTTGATTTAGTTGTTGTCTAGATCAAATGTTTCCATATAGCTTTATAAGCATGGCCAATTGTTGGATGTAGTATAAAGTATCTCAAGCCCTTGTAATTTATTTTCATACTTTGTAACACTTGTCAAAGAATTTAAGAGCAATATACAACATTCTTGAAAACCATTATCCTTGTGATGTTTGTTCTTGTTCTGTCTTATACTTGCATGTGTTCTAAGTATCAAACCATATAGTTCCAGTTCCTTATTTGATCTGTTAAATGTTCTAACATACACTTTCGTCATTACGTGTTGTGTTTTAAGTGACCATCCTTTAAACGGTCCTGCAATTGGTATTAAAGCATTTTAGGCTCTCTTGATTATAAGATCTCACCATCTTAAGATCCTCACACACCAAAATACTTAACATCTTAAATGACAGCTCTTATTAAAGTGGATATGGAAACTAGAACCATGATAAAGTCCCCATTGATCACTTCTAAAGATTTTGACACTTAAGGCCAACAAATGGAAGGGTTAATCAAGTCACAAGACTTCAGGATGTGGGAATCTATTCTCTTAGTGCCTCACATACCAAGCACCTCTTCACTTGCTGCTGGTGGTGGTATGATTCCAAAAGATGTGGCTGACTATTTTGAAGAAGATAGGAAGAGAATAGAGATTGATCAGAAAGCCATGACAGCCCTTCAAACTGCTCTTCCAAACTCCATATATAGAGGCTTCAAGGATTACAATACTGCTAAACAACTATAAGATGCATGGAAGCTGATGTGTGAGGGGTCAACTGAAGCCAAGGAGAACAAGAAGGATCTCTTGAAGTAGCATTTTGAGAACTTCACCTTCATAGCGAGTAAAACCATGACTCAACAGTACTTTAGGTATGTTGAGATTGTGGATACACTAATGGATGTTGGAGTAACTATTGAATATAGAGACATTTTTAGGAAGTTCATGTCTTCTCCTTCTATACAATGGACACATTAATGTGCTCTGATCAACAAAATTGTGAACCTTAAGATTCTTACTCTAACAGAGTTGTATGGTATTCTTAATGGATACCAGATGGAGATCAATATGAAAAATTCATCTTGTAACTCCAGCAATCAACTGAGTTCAGCCTCCATGTGGTTGAAAGGGATAGTAGAGAACCATAACATCATCCTATCTGCTACCTTGACAACTCACAAAAAGGTCATTTCATCACCTTCTCGGAGACACCAAGAGAAAGCTACCCTCAAGGAAGCCCAATAGAAGAGACAAGCTCTACACAAGCCTTTGTGTCTTCTGATGAAAATACAGGAAACTTTCTCTTCACCCTTAAAGATCTAGACTGTATCCATCCAAATAACCTGAAATACATGGAGATAGTTCAAGAAATGGCTCTTCTTACTCATAGAGCCAAGAAGTTCTACAAGAGGACATGGAGGAAGTTTACAAGTAATGCAACTAGTGGAAATTTTGGGCTGGACAAAAGCAAATTAAATTGTTATAACTATAACCAAATGGGTCACTTTGCAAGAGCGTGTATGGCACGAAGGAAAAATGGTGGCCAAAAAAAAGCCACACCAAACTATACTGAGAGAGCCACCTAGAATGAGAAGCCAAAGCAGCAATCTGCATTTGTTGTTAAAGAAGGAGGCTTTGACTGGAGCTTTTAGGTGGAAGATGCATCTCCAAACCAAGCACTTATGGCAGACCATGATGAAGCGAAGGTATTGAAACATCTCTATACACCTGAATGCATTGCTAAAGTTAATACATATAGGTCCTACAACTTAGAGATGAGATCTGATCTTGAGTCTTTAAATATTTTAAAATCTGATTTCAAAAGAGCTGAAAATGATTACAAATTAGAGATAGAGGACTTAGAGAAAACCATTTTAACTCTTAAACATGAACACACCAAATACAGGACTCGGATCAAGATATCATTACTGAGTTGACTGAATGCCAGGTTGAGCTTGTGATAAGCAAAGCTAGGGCAGAAAAATGTGTTCTTGAATAAGAGAACATAAAAACATTATATCCTCATCCTTGCATGCAAAAGTTTGTTATTAAAATAAATAGGTATTGGATCTACTGAGATAGCTCCTCCACATATAGTGTTGTCTGTAAGATCTCCTAGGTATGGAACTTCTAAGATGAGCTTCCCCTCATAGACCCCAAAGTGAAGAGGATAAAGAGGAAATAGTGAAGGATACATCTGAGAAGAGTGATGAAGAGCATTCTAAGAAGGGTCACCATTCCTCTGTGGAGAGTAAAAGAGTTTGGATGACCAAGTCAAGAAGGAAGAACTTGATCAGGAACGCTAAAAGGAAATCCAAGAAGGCTGAAGAGATCAAGGCCACCTTTAATTCAGTACAGAAACAAGTCTTTATTTCTGTAGATTTTGAGGTGCTTAAGGCTGAAGACACAAACTTGAACTCTAGCACCAAGAGTTCTAATTCATATCCAAATCATCCTAGCATCAAGAAGAAGGCTGATCAGTTGTGTACCACTGCTGCACAACATGAACCATCCAGCTCCAAAGGTAGTTCTCTCCCCAAAAGAATTGCCACTACATCTACAAACTTGAAGATGGAGAAGGTAAGTGATCAAGTTCAACCTTGTTCACAAAAGATGAGTCTTAGAAAGAAGAAAATTGACTATGTCATGTGCGGGTGTACTTCTCATGCTGCTAAGGATTGCCTCTACAATCCAAGAAGTAATGTCGACATGAACAAAAAGAAAACTTCTGAGAGCTTGAAGAAGAAACAAGCTTCGCAAGGAAAGTCTTTTCCTTTTGAAAGCTCCAAAAAGAAAAAGAAGACACTGGAAACTTACCGTTGGAAGAAAATTTGGTTTCGGAAAAAAGGAATACTTTCGAAGTACTAAGGTATGTTGCAGTGTTAGCAAGATAATTTGAAAGTGTTAAAGGTCAGGTCTAAGATCCAAATGTGGTGTGGAAGACAAAGAAACACCAACTGATTGAAAGTTCTTCATCAACATCAACAAATGATCCTCCAAATCTAACTATAGGATCAATTACTGTTTCATTGTCCTCAACTTCCTTTGATGAGCCCAAGACCAGCAGGGTGTTGGTTTCCAAATGTAACTAACCATCTCTTTTGTGAAAAAAAATCTCAAGACAACCAATAATATATGGATCATTTATAGTGGTTATTCTAGACACATGACAGACAATGGGTCACTACTTCAAATTTTTGAGAAAATTGATAGAAGACCAATTGCTTTTAGAGGATATGCTAGAGGTTAGATAAGTGAAAGGTGAAAGGTCATAAATGGTAAGCTCAGCATTAAGAAGGTAAAATTTGTGAAGGAGGTTGGATACAATCTTTTGAGTGCATCTCAATTTGTGATCAGAGTCATAACATGCTCTATATTGAGCATTAGTGCATTATTCTCATGCCCGTGGTGGTCATTCCTCATGACCATATCCTTCTCAGAGTCCCATGGAAAGGGAACATGTACAAGATGGATTTTCAAGAAATATCTCCCTCAGGAGAAATTTCATGTTTTCTATCAATAGTGATGCGTCTTTCCTCTAGAATAAAAGACTATGCCATGAAAACATTAAAAATATGAAAAAATTAATTAAGAATGATTAGGTAACTGGAATGTCAAAGAAAGAGTTTACACGTGATGACCACTATGTTGCATGCTTCAAATGGAAGCAAAAAAAGGTATCTCACAAGCAAAAGGAAATAAAATCCATCACTACTCCCTAGACTTATTACATATGGATCTCCTTTGCGCTGCCAGTGTAATAAGTCTAGGAAGGATCTCTTACTATTTGGTGATCACCGATGACTTTACAAGGTTCACCTGGGTCTTCGTTCTTAAAACTAAGGATGAGACCCCTAAGATTCTAAAGAAATTCATCTTAAAGATTGAGGATCAATGTGATCACAAGGTCAAAACCATAAGATGTGATGAAGAAACTAAATTCAAGAACCAAATTCTTGATACATTTTATGATAAAAAGGGTATTACAAGACAATATAGTGCTACCAGCACTCCTCAGCAAAATGGTCTTGCTAAGAGGAGAATAGGATACTTATTAAAGCTACAAGAACTATGTTATCTAACTCTAAACTACTCATCACCTTCAGGGCAGAGGTAGTAAACACTGCCTGCTATGTGTAAAATAGAGTTTTGGTTGATAAGACTCATAGTAAGATTCCTTATGAACTTTGACATATGAGAAAACCTTCCATTGGGTTTCTTAGATCATTTGGATGTCCTTGCACCATCTTGAATACTAAAGATCAAATTGCCAAGTTGGATGAGAAATCAGATGATGGACACTTTATTACCAAGATAAGCCTTATAGAGTATGCAATCTTAGAACTAGAGTAGTTGAGGAGTTAACCAATGTGACTTTCAATGAGCACACTCCCGTGTGAAAGGTTATGGTCCTAATTGTGTATTGATCTTGATTTAGTTACCAAATATTTTATCAAATCTTATGATTATGTTTTACGATCTACAGATATACTATCAGCAGGTGATCCTAATGCAAGATTTGAGCTAAGAAGACCATCAAGTCGTAGTACTTCAACTCCAGTTGTAACTAACCCTACTAATGGAGTTCCTACAGCACAACAATGACTAATCCAACTAATATATTTGAGGTGTATTCAAATTCAAGCTTAGAGGCACAAAACTCAAATGAAGGAGCATCAAATGTGGGAGATCATCATGGTGGTGACAGTGATCAAGAATTTCTTGATGCTAACAACCACTCCATTAAAGACAACATCATTGATGTCACATACTCATTGGGTCATGTTTCACTTGATAAGTATGATGATGTGGTGAATGAAACAAAATTTCTAGATCAAAATTTCTCTAATTATATCTCTCCAAGTAACTTGATATGATCCCTCAACTAAGGATCCATAAGTCATATCCTACCACAAACATCGTTGGAGATATTGACATAGGGGTGAGAACAAGAGGAAAAACTCTTGATCCAAATATTTGTCTTCACTCTTGTTTTTTATCCCAGATAAAGCCAAAGAAAGTTGATAAGGCTTTAAAGGATGGACGTTGGGTTGAAGCTATGCAAGAGGAGTTGCCTCAATTCCAAAGGTAGAAGGTTTGTAATCTATGTCCTCTTCCTTAAGGGAAGATTACCATAGGAACCAAATGGATTTTTAGGAATAAGAATGATGATAGAGGACTTGTCATTCAAATTAAGGCAAGACTAGTTATCCAAGGATACACAGAAGAAGGTATTGACTACACAGATGTCTTTGCTCCTATGGCAAGACCTGAATTGTCAAAATATTCTTAACTTTTGCTGCATCCAAGTATTTCAAGGTCTACCAGCTTGATGTCAAGTGTGCTTTTCTTTGTAGGGTAATTGATGAGGAGGTGTATGTCAAACAACCACCTGGCTTTGAATACCCTCATCATCTTTATTATGTCTATAGGCTTGAGAAAGCTCTTTATGGGCTATACCAAGCACCAAGAAAGTCATATGAGACTCTATCTTAGTATCTCTATCAACATGGCTACTAAAGGGGTACTATAGATGCAACTCTCTTCATCTAAGGAACATGGAATGACTTAATGCTAGTTCAAGCATATGTACATGACATTATCTTCGGGTCAACTAATCCAAAGCACTGCAAAGACTTTTAGAAGCTAATGAATAGTAGATTTGAAATGAGTGCCATGGGACAATTCAATTTCTTTCTAGAAATTTAAGTGAAGCAAGTTGACAATGGCATCTTCGTAAGTTAGTCAAAGTATGTACAAGACGTACTTACAAGATTCAAAATGACTGATTGTAAGGTTATAAAGACACCTATAGCCAAAATCACCCCTTGGACCTGATCTTGAGGAGGAGTGTGTAGATGAACATCTTTATAGGTCTATGATTGGGTCTCTTATGTACCTCACTGCTTGCAGGCCTGAAATCATGTTTGGCACATGTATTTGTGCAAGATATTAAGCTAACCAAAAGATGAAATACCTAGTTACTATTAAAAGAATTCTTAGATATCTCAAAGGTGCTCCAACACTTGGACTTTGGTATCCAAACAATTCTAACTTCAATCTATATGCATACACTGATAGTTACTATAGTGGTTGAAACATGAATGCAATGTCTACATCATGGGGTTATCAATTCTTGGTGGAAAGATAGTCTCTTGTCAATGTAAGAAACAATCCTGTGTGTCTGCATCAATTGCTGAAGCTAAATACATTGCTACTACAAGATACTATGCTCAAGTGCTTTGGATTCAAAATGAGATGTTGGACTATGGATTTAACTTCAAGGAGACACCTATCCACATAGACAATAAAATTGCTCTCTATAAAAAAAATCTTGTGCAGCACTCAAGGATAAAACACATCAATAACAGGTGTCATTTGATTAGAGATAACTTTGAAGAAGGCTTAATCAAACTAGTCAAAGTTAACACAAAAAATGAACAATATACTGATTTGTTCACAAAGCTTTTGATGAACAGAGATTTAAGTACATTGTATTAGAGATTGGGATGATTAAGTTTGAGTAGCTTTACTTAAAACTAACACATATTATTTGTAAAACCTATGTGTCCTAAGTTGTCTATTTGATCACTTTCATAGCCTTTATTTTCTCTGGAAGAAAAATCGTTTTAAGGGATATTCCTTAGATTTTGAAAATATTTGAGCAATTTACTCTTCGAAAGATATGTATTTATCTTCGAAAGGAATTTATGTCTTCAAAAATAAAAAATTTCTTAAGAGAATTTACCTTCGGAAGAAATTTCCAAATATCTTCAGAAGCTTAAATTTCTTTTGAGTACTTGTATGATTTTGAGGAACATTTTTCTTTCGAAAGCAAATTGGTCTCAGATGTTTTATTCTTATTTGAATAAAATTCTCCAAGTAAAATTTTCTTTCGAAGCTAATTTTTCTAAACTCTTTGGAATATGTTCCAAATTCATTTCGACTTCGGAAGCTTTTCATCAAAACTTGTGAGTAAAATAACCTTTGGAAGATTTTAGACATCCAAGAAAACTACCTTTTTGGGCACTTTTTTAAAGGTGGGACCAACATCCGGATTTTAAAGTTTATCCTCTTTCATTAACTTTGTCTCAGATTCATTTCATATATATACCCACCGGTTCCCCCTTCTTTCATTATCTTTTTCGTTTAACTTTTCCAAAACCTAAATTAATCCACAAACTACCTTTGTTCTTATCTTCCTTCACCTTTAACCTTTCTAAATGGCCACCTCAACTATAGAAACAGCCTAGAATTTTCCATGCAACTCCTCAGGTAACATAATCAGATTGCTCTGTTGGACTCTATAAAATATCCAAGTTTCTTAGAGGTCTGCTGGTTCCTTTCTTTGTCCATCTACTTCACCTCCTTTACCATTGATTCTCCTCTATTAAGGATCAGTTGTTAGAATTCTGCAAGACCTCTCTAGAGGTCATTATAGATGGGGAGAGGACATTATCTGCCATAGTATAGAGGAGGACAATCTTAATCACTCCAGCCATCATTAACACCCATATTCAAATGGATGATGAAGAAGGTGAGTTGTCCTTCCTAAAGGAAGTTGTAAATCATTTCTTTAAGCAGATGGGATAGAAGGGGATTTTCTATAAAGACCTTCAGGAAAGGGAAGGTCTTATCCTTATGGAAGTACATACTCCATGTAAGTACATACTCCATTGCTTGATCATCATGAAATGGTCCAGGAGGTCAGATTTAGGTACTCAACTTTGTTTATACAAATTAACTTGCAAACATGGACTCCTTAGAATATTATATGTTCCCTAGATATGTTCAAAACATTCTCAATTATGAACTAGGCTCACAGTTTAGGGGAACATACAACATTCTTGAATTGGGTCTAATGAAGCCCTATATCTTTAAAACTATGATAAAGCCAAAAGTTGGCTTCTTTGGGGTAGAAACATCCCTTGACCAAAAAATGTTGGAGCTCATTGCTCAAGGTGACAACCTAGCAACACAAGCTAGTGTTATACCCACCTAAACATCCGCAAATACTCCTCACCTACCAAAAAAAATCCGAACAAATCCCTACTCAAGCTATTTAGCTTGTGCATGCCCCCATATCATCACCTATATCGAAATAAGTGGACACTAGAGCTCCCACTTCTCCTAAGGAGTAAACCACTCCCATCTTAACTACAATTAGTACTGGGTTCCTCATGCTCAGTTTGATGAGCTCATTACGTAAACAACCTTAATCCTTCACTCAGAATATCAAAACTCTAGTGAACAAACTTTAGGGGAATGTTACCATCCTCAGCCTCTAGATTTAAACCAAACCATACCCAACCTTGAATTCTATGATGATCAAGACATGGGATTCAATGAGTACCATGACTCTCTCTACTCTTCCCCTATTCAAAGAGCGATGAGTACTCATGCCTCTCCCATGTCTAGCCCACATCATTTACCCATCACGAAGATGGATCTCCCTAAACCTGTTTAGGAGGTCCATATGGAAGATGCTCTTAATTCTTTAAGTGATTACATCATTTAGACCTCAACCATGGTAACTCATCCCATTGACACTTCAATTCAAGTTGTCACTGAGTAAGGGAAATCCAGCAGCCAAAACACAACGCTAGTGGTAAGAGTGAGGATTTTGGTCATTTCTCTCACCCCCTATGATTCTTCTGATGAAGATGAGCGGAACACGAGACTAAAGGTGCAAAACTATCAAAAACATGCTCATATTTAGTCTCTAAGGTTCATCACCTTGAACCTTAGATGACTATCTTATAGAATAGGTTCAATGATCAGTAACTTTAGATATCTTATCTGAAGGAGAAACTAACTGGGAGACCTTTAAGAGGAGCTCATCTAGGAACACAAGAACTTGTGGATGTGTTTGACCTAACTCCTGGCTCATATGTGCATGTAGGTGATCTTACCATAAAGATGGAGAAACTCATAACAATCATAGTGTAACATCTCGTGTTTTCTTGTTAACTAGTAGTTAATGTCGTTTATTATTGTAAGGGCCAAAGTTGTCAACTATGAAACTTATGGGTTGCTTATGCTTATTTACTGGTTTGCCTTTAATTTTTTCAATTTGAAAGTTAATAGTTTAATTATGAAATTGAACATAATTGTAAGTAATAATAATATTACTATTAATAATAATAATAATAATAATAATAATACTAATAATAATGATAATAATAGTAATAATAATAAGAATAATAATAAGAACAATAAAGGTGATATAAAATAAAAGTTATTAAACTTAAAAATGTTTAAACTTAAATAAGTACAAGGCTTATTTTGCTATTTTATAAACTTAAAAATTAAAGTTTAAACATGAAATAACAAAGGAACAAAACCATAAGGACCAAAGGTGTAATTTACCAAACCCGACCCCCCACCCCTTCTCTCTCCCCGTTTATCCGGCCGCCGGCCGGCCAAGTCCGGCGCGGCGCCGGCGAGACCCAATACCCACCAAACACCACCGATTTTTATGCCAAATCCTACCAAACATTTCATGAACACGATTTGAACATCATTATGAACATTAAATGCGTTTAAACGCCGGTTATAAGGTCGATCAATCATATAACTGAAACACCTTAAAGTTCTTAGTCATTCGGGAATTAACTCCCAATAATAGTCTAATTAAGCGAACATGAACAATCATATACCTAATGCTAATCGATTGCAACTCACAGTTGCATCTGAAACCAATGCTAACCTCCCTTTCGATCTCCACCTTACCCGCAGACCCGTTACAACACGAACACCATCTTCAAAGCTTCCAAACGCGAAATTAACAGAGGGCTTTCCATCCTTGAGTTCAATAGAAGCTATCTATACAGCGAATTGGATTATAATCCTCATTTGAACGGCAATAGAGCTTCGTTGGTCGCGGATTGTTATTCGAGTCGAATCATGGAAATCAAACAACTATCCCGTAATTAAATATACTAACATGTTCGTTTTTACCTGAGGAATGGAAGCCCTAACAATGATTTGATTAGTAACATCGTTTGATGCTTCAATTTGGGGATTTACTGAGTCTAGGGTTCTTGATTTGGGTGGAGGATGCGTAGGGGTTGGGTTTTAAGATATAAAAACCAAGCTTAACCAACGCCTTAGGCCCTGGTTCGCTAGTTATGTCACTGCTCTTCTAAACATGAGGTCCCGGGTTCGAACCTGGCAACCTCATGTTTTATTATTTGTTTTTTGAAGGCTTTTAGCCTAAAGATTAATTTTGGAAAAATTCTTAAAATATATAATTATTTTTATAAATTTTAAATATTTTCAAAAGTTCCAAATATTTTTTGAAATTTTTCTAGGTTTAAATAAAAATGTTTTGTTGATAAAATATTTTAACAAAGTTTGTTTAGTTTTTTTTTTCATAAAACGGTTGAAAAATAATAATTAGTAAATTATTATTGGTTCAAATATCTCTTTTCAAGTAATTTTGTTTTTCTAGTAATACATTTTGGTTATAAAGATTTATTTGAACCTTATATGTAATTTTTTTTATAATTGTTACTTTTCATAACTTTGAATAAAATATAAATATATATTTTCTTAAGAAAATATAAATTTATTCCATTTGTTTAAACATAATTATTTGACAACCCCTAAATTCCACTTAGAACCCTAGACCCCATTAATTCGTTGAACTTATTATAATTAAGCTTAAATCTTGTAAATAAATATATTTAGGTACTTTGTGAAGGAATACGTTGGAACGACGACCATTATATTTTTAATCGTCAATTATATATTCGTTGACCAAGTGAGTATTTCTATACATCTTTTTCCTATTTTCACACTTTGGGGTAAAACATGTTACATTATAACCATTGCACTTATAAACGTTTGATTCTTGTAAACTGATGGCAACTTACTTATGTGTTGTGGTTAGTTGAACTTTATAGCTACCATGTAATGTCGAATATATGTACAATCATTACTATTGCTAGCCTGGCGATGTCATAGATCTATGGGCCTGACAAGCCTACTTGGTTTATCCAAGTACACTTAGCTAATCGTATGTACTTGTCAACGTTTGAGACTTGTATAAATCTATCAAGGTTTGATTGTGCGTTATGTCTTACATCCCTAGTTACTTTGTTCTCTAACTTACAACATGAATTGCCATCTTTTATATACTTATGTATTTAAAACTATGGAATTCTCACCAACATTATTTTTGACCTTTTATTTTTAACATGTTTCAGGAATTACTCAAGTTTGATTGCCACTTTTGAAGCTTGTTCACACATAGGAATGGACCTAGTTAAATAAATGAATGAGCTTGTTATATTTCTTATTATGCTTGTTAATTTCTTTTATTTGAGACTTATGTTTGTAATGTTACCTTTGAAACTCATGAATAATATAACTGGATTTAATAATAGCGTTATGTGGCTGTGAACGATCTTAACCCTCACACCTCGACATTTCCGCCGTCAAGGTTGGGGTGTGACAGATTGGTATCAGAGTCCATAACTATAGGGATTTAGGTTTTTAGAAATGGTGACCTAGACTATAGCGTATGCATGAACCTTATAGAATTATATTCTATCTTGTAAATTATATAGTTTGCATGCTACATAATGTTATGTCCTTCATGAAACCTCTTAATCTTATTCTCGACGATACGTGGAATCGTATACTTATGCCTATGACTTGGATCTTTAGACATTATGTGTAATCTATATAAATCTCATCAAGGTTTTGATTTCATGAACCTAAGGAATATTGTGTGACACATAGACACCTGTATTCTGGAATTCCCGGCAAAAGCCCTCGGGCTAAGGCAAGCATTTCCCATAATTCCTATGGGACTAGTCATGCTTACCTAGGGATTTCTGGGATGAGTGATAAACTATGGTCAATATACACAAGTTTCTAAGGCAAATGGGTCAAGTCACCTTGACGTGTCAACGTTTCCAATTGGTAATGCGTTACCAAATGGAATCATTTTGTGTACATTACAACTCTAAGCTTATTTTTGTTTAAACTACTATCCTTTGTTATCCTCATTCCCGTAACTAACTCATTTTGTATATCCAGCATGTCTCATCACCATGGAAAGCGTGGGAGTTCCGATCATAAGTTAGCCACCATGATTGCTCGGCAAATGGCTGCCGTCATCTTGACCATGGTTGCTGAACTTAACAGCACCTTGATGGCTAATAGCAACAACAACACCAATGGGACAATAGCGGTGCTCATGGAGAAAATAGTGCAGGATCGTTGAAGGGTGGAGAGTTACAACACAACAACACAAAGAGGAGATAAACCTAAACTTAGATCAAACAGTAAACTGGATTAACCAATTGTGACACTAAGAACACAAGTAATATATGAGACAGAACACAAAGAACACAAGTGTTTGGTTTTCAAGAATGCAGTATATTGCTTTCTCTATGTTCTATTGCAAGTGTTACAAAAACATATTTGAAAGATACAAGAACATGAGATACTTATATAACATCCTACAGCCGGCTATACTTTGAAAGCCAGCTGGATACAATTGACTAGACACACACAAAATCAATTGTAGACTCAAAAGGCAGATTACTTTTTGAAAGGATCGAGATCTAGTTTGATCAATTAGATTGATATTTGCAGCGGAATAGCACACGAATTTGACTAAATTATAGCAAGAGTAATATGAATATTCAATCAAGCCGTAACGGTTATAGAGAGAGTTTTCTGCAAAAAGAATGTTTTCATTCACGCACAAGCTTCCCGTGCAAGGAATTTAGGTCAACATTCCTTTTATAAGGAATGTGACATCAGCTAACGTCACTTGATAGTGACATCTAACTGATTTATACAAACAACTGAAAGTAAACGAGGCTACTGAAGATGTCCACAACAACTGAGGACACCTTCACAAAACGCTAAGTTTAAGCTAACATTACAACTACTGAAGTTATAACATCTGAAGTATAAGAACTTCAGATGTTTTACATAATATAAAACTACTGATTACAAACTACTAAAATGTAAACCATCACAACTACTGAAGAGAACTACTTCAGCTGTTGTGACAACTTCTGAGAACTTGGACTTCAGACTTTGTCTTCAGCAGTTGTCTTCAGACTTTGTCTTCAGCTGTTGTCTTCAGCTGTTGTCTTCAGCTGTTGTCTTCAGCTGTTGTCTTCAGACTGTCTTCAGACTTTGTCTTCAAACTTTGTCTTCAGACTTTGTCTTCAGCTGTTGTCTTCAGACTTTGTCTTCAGACTTGATCTTCAGACTTGATCTTCAGACTTTGTCTTCAGCTGTTGTCTTCAGACTTTAAACAAGTTTGATCAATTAGATTGGATTTGCAGCGGAATGAGCTCACGAATTAACAAATTTAAACAAGAACACACGAAATTTATCAATGAAACCGTGTTTGTTATAGAGAGAGAATTTCTGCCAAAAGGAATATATTCATTCAATACACGCTTCGACCGGCTTCACGCGCATGGTTACAATTAGGTCATCTTTCCTTTTATAAGGGAAGCTGACGTCAGCTTATGTCACTCGACAGTGACATCTAACTGTTATTTAACTACTGAAAGTTAACACAACTATTGAAGATGTCAAACAGCTGACATCTTCTTACAAAAATACCAAGTGTTAACTATCATTACAACTACTAAAAAGAAACTACTGAAACAACAACGACTGAAGAACATCTTCTTCAGTCGTTTTACAAGTACTAAAATAGAAAATAAAACTACTGAAAGGAAACCATCATAACAACTGAAGAATGCTTCTTCAGCTATTGTGACAAACTCTGAAGGCTTCAGTACTTGGACTTCTTGAACTTCAGTTGTTGTCATCAGCTGATGTCTTCAGCTGATGTCTTCAGTCTTTGTACTTCAGCTGTTGATCTTCAGTACATTAGTCTTCAGCTGTTGATCTTCAGACTTTGGTCTTCAGCTGTTGAAGTCTTCAGTACTTTAGTCTTTAGTACTTTAGTCTTCAGCTGTTGATCTTCAGACTTTGTACTTCAGCTCTTGAAGTCTTCAGTACTTTAGTCTTCAGCTGTTGATCTTCAGACTTTGTACTTCAGCTATTGATCTTTAGTACTTTAGTCTTCAGTACTTTAGTCTTCAGCTGTTGATCTTCAGACTTTGTCAAACAGCTGATCAAGTCTTCAGTAGTTGTTATGATGTCTTGTGGGACTTAAAGGTTTTTCTGATCTGGCTCATTGGTTCTTTTGGTCCAACAAACTCCCCCTGAACCAATGTAGCCAAAACCTTTAAGCTTATTGAAGATGTCCCACTTATTATGGCAGAAAGATTGGTCTTTTTGTCTTCTAGATCAGCTCAGAAGTGACCCTTGTAAGCACAGGCCTGGGAAGAAGTCTCAAAGATCTGTTTGACAAAGGATGGATGGGAACTCTGTCTTGGGGAACTGGACACAGAGCTGTTACCCCATCCATGAGATCTACTTCCCAACTATGAGTCTGTAAGACTCCCTTGTATAGGCCTCAAGGAAGGTTACTTGTTCCTCCATGGTAAGCTCTTCTGCTTCTCCTTCAAAAAGTTACTCTGGCCCATAATACTCAGAGAGGTATTTGACCTGCTTCCCATTTTTTAGTTCCACAGTTTTTATGACTCTATATGCGAATTCATCTGGGTGAATACCCTCTAAGAACAACTGGAGCTCATTCTTTCTAACTTCCTCAAGCCTCCTATACACTAACCCCTTTTTCACCACTTTATTCTCCAGTATCTTTTATGGGGTCAGTTTAGATTTATAGGCTTTCTTGAAGTCATCTAGGATCTCCCAAGGTGATACTACAAAGGCCAGTGAGATCACTTCATCTACAATCTTCTTTACTTGGCCAATGTATCTCTGTGGAATATTTTTCTTTTGAATCCTATGAGACACCCTGGGATCAGGCCAAATCCTCACTCTCTCTTTTTGATATTGAAAGGTATGTCTGAGAGTGTATAATCTCTGAGCATGTTTCTTCATATTGATGATTGAGGATGTGGCAGTGTATGCTTTGTCGACTCTTCTCAACAATTCCTCATCATGTTGTTTGTGAAGCTCTTCTTCTTCTAACTTCACTTTCACAATTTGCCTTTGAGATTCAGGAGTAATTGTTGGAGGGTGACTTATGGCCTTAGGCAACTGTATAACATCTGAGATTGGCTGCCTGTCTTCATCTTCATCATTATCTTCTTCTTCCTCTTCTAGCCTCAGTGCCCTTCTCTTCCTCTTCTGGGGTACATCATCGGCTATTGGTTTTGTGGGTAAGGGAATTGGTTTAGTGGGTTGTGGTTGTGGTGGTTTTGGTGTGGGAATTTTGACAGGCTGTTCTAGCATTTTGGATGTAAGTGAGGCTTTAGATTGTTTAACCAGTTCAGTCCTGCTCCTAGCACTAGCTTCATTCAAGGCTTCAATGACTAGCCCTTTGGTATATACTTCAGACGAACAGATCTTGGTGGTTATTGCCAAGATGCTGTCCCTAGACCATGACTTGATTTCAATCAATGATCTTCCAAGATACTTAGCTATGAACCTGATCATGATTTCCAGCCTTTCCCTTTCCAACACACTGTAACTTGCCCATCTTGCTTGGATTTCTTCGGTCTCCAATCTTCTAATTTATGAGTCAAGTTTTTCAGTGTCATGACCTTGCCTAAACAGCTGATCAATGATGTTATCCATTGATCGGCTGTGTTGGGCATCAACCTCCTTCACTATTTCCTCCAACTCCTTCTCCTTCTTTCCACTCTTCTTTTTCTTGTATGTGACATGAAAGTCTTTAGTACTTTCAGTCACTTTCTCCATTTCAGCTTCCTTCTCCTTCTCCTTCTCAGTCTCTACACCTAACTCCTTCTCATTTTCCACCTCTATCTCTTTTTCTTTCTCTTTCCCATCTTCAATCCTCTTTCGTTTTGCTTTCACTGACTGAATCTCCCCCTTTTTGGTTGCATTGGTTGCAAGGGTTTGATTGTCAGAAAGCCTTGTGCTCACAACTTCCTCTATCAAGGGTTGGATAACCGAGGGAAGCCTCTCATCAAGGGTTTTAATCACTATATTAGTGATAATTGGTGTGATGAGAGGTAAGGAATTTTGAATGATAACAGGTATTTGCTCAGGGGGGGTTCTGTCCCTGAGAGATAGTGCCAGAATTAGAGGTAGGTGGCTGAGTGTTTTTGAGTGGCTCTGTGTATAAGAGACCTTCAGAGGAAGGTGCCATCTGTTGGTGTATTGGGGCATATGTCTTAGATCCTAAGACATTTTGGCAATCAGCTCGTTGAGTCTGCTTACTTCATTCTCTAGGATGGTATTTTGGGCTAAAACATCATAGAAGAAGCCCAGGTCATCATCAGTGTTTGCTGAATCACCTGACCTCCCGATAGATACAGGATGTACATGCTCTGAGTGTAGATCAGTAGCAACATGTGCCCCTTGTTCTTGGTACTGGGGACTTCCTGCCTCAGGACTATGTCCTTCATTAGTAGTTGCCTCTGGTGAGGTCTTATGGATGGTACCAACTGCATCCTGATCATATGCTGAAGGAGGAGAAATGGCAGCCTCACCAGATGTTTGAATCTCTGTTTCTACACTTGGAGATGGAATAGTGTAACCCCTGTGCTGTGGGTTATCAAAAGCATTTGGATCCTCCCCCTCAATTGTTGAGGCTATCCCAGTTTTGATTGGTATCTAGGGAGGGGGTGAGGAATGCAACTGAGTCAGCACTTTTGCAACTATTATGGTAGGACTTTGGGGGGCGGTTGCATGTGGGGATTGGTCCGAAGTAGATTGCACCCGGGGTGAGTGGTGCGCTTCAATGGTAACCCTCTCAATTGAGATAGGCTCTAGTATTGTGGGTTCCCCAATTATGGTTGCAACAGGATCCTGTTGAGAGGATACCTGTGCGGCTTTAGCAGGTTGAGTCATGGACATAACCGGGGGGTTATAACCAGTATGTATTTCCTATGTTGGTGGTACAGGGGCATCCTCAGGGGACTCATCTCCCTGAGCAGCCTTTTTGGGTTTCTTGTGTTTGGGTTTGGTGGGGACTTTGGATTTGGAGGTGGTGGCTATGGGTTCTAGCTGCGTGGGTTTTCGTAGCTTGGAAGCCTGTTTGAGTGACTGGTCTGAGTTGTGCCTGGAGTATACCTCAGGCAATACAGCCATGGCAGGGACTCCAAGGCCAACATGTCCCTCAGCTTTCAGCTGGTTCTCTATAATGGCCATTATGAACTGTGGATATAATATCCATCGGTTAGCAATAAGTTTTGAGGCCATATCCTTAAGTTCAAGAAATATTATTGCAGAAAAATTTAAGTTTTCTTGCTCAAGGATAGAGAAGAATACCTGCTGCCACCTGGTTGACATTTGATCCCAAGAAGAAGTCTTAGGGGCTAGGCAGACATTCACCATATGAAAAATAAGGCATTCAGCATCATGGAAATGCTTCTTTAGGATGGTAGAAGCGCTGAGGTTACCCTGGTATCCATGTTGGGCAAAGGATAGATCAGTGGTGCCCTTTGAATATCCAGCGGGGAAGGTGGCATCATCTAGTTGTAAGGTTTAACGAATGATTTCCGGAGTGATGACCACCTTACGGTAGTTGACGAACGACTGGAGAGACTCGGTGTCATTCTCCCCGGTGGTAAGGGTGACATTCGTCCAGAACTGATTTAGAGATTCGGCATAAATGGTAGGATTGATGAGGAAGGCCGTTTTGTATGGAGAATGGACCATTAGATCAATGGCATTATCAAACTTCATCCAGAAGGGTGATTTGGTAAGGTAGGCAACACAGTTGTGTCTTGGTTTAAGCTGCATGGTCACCATTAATGTGAGAGAAGGTTCGGAGTTTTTGAACGTTAGGTTGAGATAATGAAGCTATGTAGGATTAGGTATTTATAGGGTATGGGTTATAAAACAACTAAAGGTTTGGTGTTAATCATCAGTAGTTTTAAACGACTGATGACATGGTATTAACCTTCAGAGGTTGAAACAACTGAAGTCTTGGTTTTAGTCATCAACAGTTATAAAACTACTGAAAACCATGGTTTTGACTTCATATGTTGGAAACAACAGAGGACTTGGTGTTAGTCATCAGTAGTTATGAAACTACTAAGACATTAGTTTTGTCATCAGTTGTTGTAAATGACTAAAGACTTGGTGTTAGTCATTAGTAGTTGTGAAACTACTAAAGACATTGGTTTTGCTTTAGTTGTTTAAGATGAAACAGCAGTTGTAAAATGATAGAAGAGAAAATTCCCATCAGTAGTTTTCGTCAATTCTTAGCTTTTCAGTTGTTTCATACTGTCCTCAACACTTACTCATCAGTCTTTTTGGCTGTTTTCAGTTGTTTCATAGGACATCAGTACTTATCTATTTTTACTAACATCAGTAGTTATAACTACAGCAGTAGTTTGTAACAGAATCAGTACTTATTTATGACATGTTTACTAATGATCATCAGTACTTGTTTACTGAGATCATCAGTAGTTGTCACTTATTCTAGCTGCAGCATACCAAGCCTTAACACTAGGTTTTGGAAAGTTGAACTATCCAAAGGCTTAGTAAAAATTGTCTGCAAGCTCATCGGCACTAGGCACAAACTTTGGATCAATCAGACCTTTTTCAAAACAGTCCTTAATAAAATGGTGTCTGATCTCTATATGTTTGGTCCTAGAATGCTGGACAGGATTCTTGACAATGCAAAGAGCTGAAGCACTGTTCATTAATAATGGAGTCTTAGTCTCTGTAATTCCATAATCCAAAAGTTGGTTCTGAAACCAGAGTACCTGAGATGTACAACTTGCAGCAGCAATGTACTCTACTTCAGCAGTGGATGTAGCAACAGATGTTTGTTTCTTACTCTGCCAAGAAATCAAACAGTTGCCTAGGAATTGACATCCACCAGAAGTTGGCTTTCTGGTTAACTTACACCCTGCATAGTCACTATCAGAAAAAGCAACTAATTTGCAAGAGTGTCCAGTGAAATACCATAACCTAGAGTTTGTTTCTTACTCTGCCAAGAAATCAAACAGTTGCCTAGGAATTGACATCAAAGGAGACTCTGTTAGGATCAGTGATCTATGTTTGATTGATTAGAGAGTATAGCAGCGGAATTCTAACAATGAATTAGCCGATTCACAAGAACGAAATGATATTCAATGAAGAACAAAGACGGTTATAGAAAGAGAGAATTCTGCAAATATATTTCATTCAATATTCGCTTTCGTGGTAACAAAATGTCACAATTACAAATTAGGTCGACACCTCTTATATAAGAGATGTGACGTCTGCTGATGTCACTTGATAGTGACATCTAACAGAATTATTCCAACTGAAACACACTACTGAAGATGTCAAAACAGCTGACATCTTCTTACAAAAGTACTGTGTTATCAGTTACTACAACTACTGAAAAACATAAAACTACAGAAACTACAACGACTGAAGAACAAGCTCTTCAGTCGTTTTACAAAACTACTGAAAGTAAAAACATAAAACTACTGATATCACAACTACTGAAGAAGTACTCTTCAGCTGTTGTGACAAACTACTGAAACTTCAGTACTTGATCTTCAGACTTGAACTTCAGACGTTTCATCCCAGCTGATGACTTCAGTAGATATCATCAGCTGATGTCTTCAGTCTTTGTCTTCAGACTTTGTACACCAGTTGTTGATCTTCAGCACTTGTAAACTCTTCAGCTGTTGTACTTCAGTACTTTGGACATCAGCTTCAGCACTTGTGTTCTTCAGCTGTTCAGCTTCAGCACTTGTGTTCTTCAGCTGTTCAGCTTCAGCACTTGTGTTCTTCAACTGTTGAGCTTCAGCACTTTAGTCTTCAGCTGTTGAAGTCTTCAGCACTTGATCTTCAGCTGTTGGAGTTTTCAGCACTTGTCGAACTGCTGATGAAGCCTTCAGCAGTTGTTGTGATATCATGTGGGACTTAGAGGTTTTCTGATCTTGGCTCATTGGTTCTTTTGGTCCAACAGACTCTTTAGGAGCAGCCTGAAATCTAGCATAGACACAAGTAGCAAACATGATATCTGGTCTAGAAGCTGTTAAGTACATCAAGCACCCAATCATACATCTGTAAAGTGTTTCATCACAGCTTTACCTTTCTGATCCGCATCCAGTTGTGTGGTGTTGCACATGGGAGTAGAACAGGCTTACAATTTTGTAAATCAAACTTATTCAAAAGATCTTTTGTATATTTGGACTGATGAATAAAGGTTCCATCAGCCTTTTGTTTGATCTGCAAACCTAGAAAGAACTGTAATTCTCCCATTGCACTCATTTCAAACCTCTTTTTCATTAATTTGGTAAAATCATCACACAACTGGGGATGAGAGGATGCAAAAATAATATCATCAACATAAATTTGAACAAATAGTTTATGCTGATCCACCTTCTTAATAAACAAAGTTTTATCTATGGAGCCTCTAGTGAAATTATTCTTGAGAAGAAAATTTGATAATGTCTCATACCAGGCTCTAGGAGCTTGTTTCAACCCATAAGAGGCTTATGAAGCTTGTATACCCAATCTGGATGTTTATTATCCTCAAAACCTGGTGGTTGAGACACATAAACCTCTTCTTTTATTTTACCATATAAAAATGCACTTTTAACATCCATGTGAAAAACTTTAGGATTGAGGAATACAACATAGGCTAAGAACAACCTAATTGCCTCCAATCTGGCTATAGGAGCAAAGGTTTCATCATAATCAATACCTTCTTCCTGTGCAAACCCCTGAACAACCAGTCTGGCCTTGTTCTTAACAATAAGCCCATTTTCATCTGTTTTATTCCTAAACACCCATTTAGTGCCTATTGTACAGTTACCTGGAGGTAGAGGAACCAGTTCCCACACTTGCTGCTTGTTGAACTGAAGTAGCTCAAGCTGCATGGCTTCAACCCATCTATTGTCCCTTAAAGCAATGTGATAGTTCTTTGGCTCTTGCTGACTAATAAAGAGAGCATAGAAGCAGAAATTGGACAATTGACTTCTTGTTGAAACTACAGCATTTATATCACCAATGATTTGAGACATTGGCTGATTCTTTAGCTCTTGATAATCAATGAGATCTGTGCAAGTGTTTGTAGGACCTTCAGCAGCAACAGATGGTGATGCAGACTCTTGAAACCAAGAATGAGATGGCAAATCAAAAGATGTATAGGAATCAGAGATCTCATTAGCATTTGTTGTGGATGGAACTGCTGAAGCTACAGGAACATCAAGTTTAGTGGACTCAGGCAGTTGATCACTAAACTTGAATAGGTGAGTATTGATATTATCATCATCATCAATATCACCAGGTGGAGAACTATTGACAGGAGCAACAACTGAAGCCTGATAAGGAACATATTGCAGCATGTCCAAATCAAATAACTCCATAGGGTTTTGTGTAATCTTGTCCTTTGGAGATTCATTAAACTTCACATGCAGAGTCTCTTCAACTATCTTTGTTCTGCAGTTGAAGACTCTGTATGCCTTGCAAGTAGATGAATAACCAACAAAATACCCTGCATCCACCTTAGGATCAAATTTGTGGAGTTGTTTCTTTGTGTTGAGAATGAAACAAGGACACCCAAAGGGTCTGAAAAATGAAATTAGAGGAGCCAAATGATATAGAACTTCAATGGAGTCTTCATCAACCTCTGATTTACTAAGGCTCTATTTTGCACATAGCAAGCTATGTTAACAGCTTTAGCCCAAAAGGTCAGTGGCAAACCAGAGTCAGCCAACATGGACCTTGCAGCTTCAATTAGGGTCCTGTTCTTTCTCTCTACGACTCCATTTTGTTTGGAGTCCTTGGGATGCTAAACTGCCTGTTGATTCCCTTTGAGAGATAAAAATCATCAAGTGTATGGTTTCTGAATTCTGTTCCATTATCACTTCTGATACACTTGACAGATAGGGAATACTGCTTCTCAACATACAACACAAAGTTTATAATCGTGTGAGCAGCCTCATCCTTTGAATGCAAGAAGAAAGTCCATACAAATCTGGAGTAATCATCCACAATTATCAGACAGTATTTCTTCTTTGCCATACTCATTACTCTCACAGGACCAAAGATATCCATGTGTAGTAATTGCAAGCAGGCAATGGACTTAGGTTCTTCAATAGGAGGGAATGAGACTTTGTGATGTTTTCCTTTCAAACAAGCAGTGCAGTTGTCTTCACATCTGAACTCCTTCATAGGCAATCCCCTTACAAAACCATGATGTATCGGCTCATTCAAGTTTTTAAGATTCACATGACCTAGCCTTTTATGCCATAGAATAGATTCTTGAGGAGAAGCCTTGGAAAATAGGCAAGGATGGCCTCTGAGATCTATTTTCTTGGAAAGATCTAAGGCATACACTCTTCCTGTCCTGTTGGCCCTCAAGAGAGTGTGATCATCCAACACCTTATCAATCAAATTCAGAACTTTGGATGACAGAATCCTGCAGTTCTGACTGGTGAAAAGGGCAACATGGCCTTTATCACACATTTGACTGACACTATTGTACTTGAGATTTTCCACATTATTAACATCATCAAACTTTATTTCTCCATTGGAGACAAAGCCTTTTCCAATGATGTAACCCTTAGAATCATTGCCAAAAGAAACAAACCCCTTCTTTCCTTGAGAGTAATCATGAAGAAGAGAGCCGTTCCCTGTCATATGCATAGATCCTCCACTGTCTACATACCAGATGCTACAGTGGCATGCTGAAGAACCCTGCAATCATAATAAATTAGTTAGTTTTTGAGACCAAAACCTTTTTGGTTTTGGGTCTATTCACATCAATAGATGGTAAACTAACAGATTTGCTATGAAAAACAGCCTGAGGGGATGGAGATGGTGAAGAAGAAGAATCCTTTGGCATGGACTTTCTTTTCTGTGGTTTCAGCACAGGAGCATCTACTGGTTGACTCTCCCCAATAGATGTTAACCATCATAACAAGTTGTGTCTGATTCTGTGATAAAGCCTTCAGCTTATCAGACACATTAGTGCTTGAGATTGATGGATTCCTATGTTGTACCATCTCCCTTTGAGCAACCTCAGCTGTTGCCTGATTAACCCCTTCTTTTTTGGATTTCTTTTTGGATTTTGGGGTTACAGGTTTTGATGTGCTGGTACAAACTTGGTTTTAAACTCAGTTTTCATTTTATCCATTTTCTTTTTAATGTTATTATTATGTTTGAGTTTGAAGCCCTTTTTATACTAGCAATCATGAGTAAGATGATTGAATAAGCCACATATTTCACATGGCTTTTTCTTCATATTAAGTTGATCATCTGCTAAGAAGATGAAACTACTGAAGACTTATTCTTCAGCAGTTTGCAACCAGTACTAGTAGTTTTCTTCCTTGCAGTACATGCTTTCTTGATATCTTCTTCAGTAGTTTTCCCACCCTTTCTACTAGCAGTTTTCGTTCCTTTAGTACATGCAGTAGTTTGGGTTTGTTCTCCAGGTGTTATGACTTGCTCTTTAGTACTTTCAGTACTTTGTGAAATACCACCTGGAGTGATCAACCTTTTGATCATGTGAGTGTCAGCATTTGAACCATCAACATCAGCTGATAGGTTTTGGGAGGAATTAGTGCTGACTCCAACCTCTGATGGTGCTGTATCAGATAGTAGATCACATGATGAAAAGGATCGGTTATTGCTTTCTCCATCAGATTCTACCTCTGCTCTGGGAGTAAAATCTGTAGGAGGAGCAGTGTGATTATAACCAATGCCAAACTTCACATTGGAAGCAGACTGCTTACTGAGAAGCATTTCAAAACCCTTGCAGGAATGTACCCATCGATCACACTCTACCTGGGTAGCTGCAAGTGTTTCTTTGAGGTCTCTGTACTTCTCTTGAAGTACCTCTTCCCTAGCCTTATCATCAGTGATTTGGCATTTAAGTTTGTAAATCTCATCATTCTTATCATTAAGCACAGATTAAAATTCAGCTTTTCTTTTGGATATTATTTGTTCTAGGTCAATGTTCTTGTTAATTAAAGCTACATTTGCTTCTCTAATAGATGCAAATGTGGCTATGCATGTTTCAGAACATAGCTTGGCTTTGGCCTCAGAGGATACCTGTTGACCAGCACCAGAAAACAGTTGACCAGCACCAAAAACAGTTGTTCATGACCAGACATATCATTTGGTAAACTACTCCAGTCAACAACTCCTGGGGTGAAAAAGCTGTGTTGTTGAGGTTGAGATTGTTGATGAGATTGGGAAGGTTGAGGCTCAGGAAGAGCAGGTGGTTGTTGAGCAATGGGTACTTGAACTTGACTGGTTTGTGGCATGTAATAGCAGGGATATGAATATGGCGTTGGACCCTAAGGGACAAAATATGCAGGAGATAGAGGTTGTGATTGATGACCAGAACTAGCAGGATGTTGCCCTCTGTTTTGTTGAATATTACTTGGAAAAGTCACAAAAGGTGCAGAGGAGTTAGATCCAGATGATCTACACTCTCTTGCAAAGTGCCCAAGCCTGTGGCATTTGTGACACCTCAACTTACTCTTGTCAAAACCAACTTTGGTTTTGCCAGAGAGTCCAGGGAATTTCCTACCAGTTTTCTTGTAGAACTTCTGAGATCTGATATTAATCAACGCCATTTGGCTCAGATGATCCATCTCTTCTAAGTCATCATCAGCTATACCTTTCAAATCATCCATAATGAAGCACATATTGTCACTATTACATCCTGACTGACTATCAACACTCACAAATGCATGATCAGAACTGTTTGAAGAGAAATCTATATGCTCATCATATTTACTTTCTGATGCAGCATATTCTGACTCATGACCGACCAAGGCAGTGTTCCCTGATACAAAGTCTTCAGTGAGCTTTCCTGATGATGCCAGTTTCCTTTTCTGCTCTATCTCTCTTTCAAATGTAAGCAGTTTCCCATGAAGTTGGGTAAGAGATAGGCTATCCAGATTTGCATTAGAGCGTAGGACGATTGTATATGTGTCCCATCTCTCAGGCAGCGATCTAAGGAATCTGTGGTTCATCTGGCTATTAGTGTATTCATGTTTGACCATTTTTAGCTCAGAGATCAAACATGGAAAACACTCAAACTGTTGAGTCAGAGTCTCACCCTTCCTATGAGAAAATGTCTCATATTGTTGGGCAAGTATTTCCCTATTGTTTGCTAAGACCTCATCAGTACCACCAAATTGTTCTTTCAGTGCCTTCCAGAGGTCATGAGCAGTTTCATGATGCATAAGCCCAGAATAGATTTCACTAGGCAGTGCCATGGCCAGAATTCTATGAGCTTTAGCTTTAGGTCATCTTTCCTTTTATAAGGGAAGCTGTTACCCCATCCATGAAACCTACTTCCCAATAATAAGTCTGTAAGACTCTCTAACATAGGCCTCAAGGAAAACAACTTGTTCTTCCATTGTGAGTTCTTCAGCTTCACTTTCAAAGAAGAGAACTGCTCCCTGTCATATGCATAGATCCTCCACTTTCCACATACCAGATGCTTCTATGGCATGCTGAAGAACCCTACATTTGTCACAACAAACTAGTTAGCTTTTGAGACCCAAACCATTTTGGTTTTGGGTCTGTTCTCATCAACAAAGTTTATACTAACTGATTTGTCATGATTAACAGCCTTTGAAGATGGAGATGGTGCTGAAAAGGATTCCTTTGATTTCGGCTTACTTTTCCTTTTCAGTGGTTGAATCACAGGTACATCTATTTGATTAACTCTCCCTAATAGATGTTGAACCATCATAACAAGTTGTGTCTGATTGGTTGTTAAAGCCTTCAGTTCAGCAGACACATCAGTACTTGTATTTGATTGGTTCCTGTGACTCACTATGTCCTCCTTTTTGAAAAACATAGACTTAGTCTGGTGTTTTGATACTCCTTGAGGAATATTTTCAGCTGTTTTATGATAAACCCGTTCCTTCTTTTTAGATTTTGTGAAAGCTTTGGGTTATCAGTTTGAGATGTTTGTGGCACAAACTTGGTTTCAAATTCATCTTTCATTTTATTAATTTTCTTTTTAATGATTTTATCTTTGTTAAATTTGGAACCCTTTCTGTACCAACATTCATCAGTGAGTTGATTGAATATACCATATATTTCACATGGCTCTTTCTTCATCTTCTGTTGTTCAACTACTGAAGAAGATGAAACTACTGAAGGTGTGTTCTTTAGTACTTTCTTCCTCTCAATACTTATGTGAAGTACTGAAGGATTTATAACAACTAAAGACTTGTTCTTCAGAAGTTTTCTATCAGTATATTTGGATTTCCTGATAGACTCTTTAGCAGTTGTCAAATCATGTTTGTTTTCATTTGGTTTGAAATGTTCTTCAGGTGTTGTTACATGCTCTTCAGTACATTGAATACCTTGTGAGACAACACCTGAAGTGCTCAGCTTTTCTTTGATCATGTGTTCATCAGCAGTAAGACCATCAGCAAATTGATTAGCTGAGGTAGTATTACTAACTTCATCCTCTGATTTTGCATTATCACTTGAGGATGAGAAACATGATGATATGGTTTAGGAATTGATTTCACCTTCAGATTTTACTTCTGTCTTGGGAGTAAAATCTGTAGGAGCTTCAGTGTGATTATACCCGATCCCAAACTTCACATTTGAAGTTGTTTGCTTACTGAGAAGCATTTCAAACCCCTTGCAAGATGTTACCCAGCGTTCACACTCTACCTGAGTAACTGCAAGTGTTTCTTTGAGATTCTTATGATTTTCTAAGATGACCTCTACCTTTACCTTTTCATCAGTGATTTGGCGTTTTAATTTGTAAATCTCATCATCTTTTTCTTTTAAAACAAATTCAAACTCAGCTTTTCTTTTGGAAATCACTTTCTCTAGGTCAAGATTTTGTTTAATTAAAGCTACATTTGCTTCTCTGATTGAGGCAAAAGCAGCTATGCATGACTCAGAACATAACTTGGCCTTAGCCTTAGAAGATACTTGTGGTACCCATGATGATGAAGCATTTGAACATGAACCATCAGTAGACTCCAAGGCCATAAGAGCAAGATTTCTAAAAGGATTTTCACCACCATGTTGACCAGCACCAGAAAACACTTGTTCAGAATAACTAGAAAGATAATCTGGTAAGCTACTCCAGTCAACAACTCCCGGAGTGAAAATGCTTGATGTGATTGAGATTGAGATTGTTGACTTGATTGAGATGGTTGAGGCTTAGGTAGGGCATGAGGTTGTTGAGCTATGGGAACTGGAACTGATTGGACCGAGGCATGTAAAAACATGGATAAGGATATGGCATTTGACCTTGAGGAACAAAATATGCAGGAGATGATTGAATTGGTGAATGATGACCAGAACTGGTAGAATGTTGCCCTTTGATTTGTGAACTATTGCCAGGAAAGGTCACAAAGGGTGTAGAAGAGTTAGATCCAGATGATCTACACTCTCTTGCAAAATGTCCAAGTCTATGGCACTTGTGACACCTCAACTTGCTCTTGGCAAAACCAACTTTGGTTTTTCCAGAGAGACCAGGAAATTTTCTACCTGTCCTTTTATAAAATTTTTGAGATCTGATATTAACTAATGCCATTTGGCTCAAAATATCCATCTCTTCCATATCATCATCAACAATTCCTTTCAAATCATCCATCAAAAAGCACAAATTATCACTATTACACCCTGAGTTACTATCAACACCAACAAAAGCATGATCTCCACTGTTTGAAGAGAAATCTATATGCTCATCATAAGAACTTTCTGATGCAGCATATTCTGACTCATGATCAACCAGAGCAGTATTCCCTGGTACAAAATCATCAGTGAGCTTCCCAGATGAAGCCAGTTTCCTTTTATGTTCTATCTCTCTTTCAAATGTTAGCAGTTTCCCATGAAGTTGGGTGAGAGATAGATTGTCCAGATTTGCACTGGAGCGTAAGACAATAGTATATGTGTCCCATCTCTCAGGCAGGGATCTGAGGAATCTGTTGTTCATCTGACTTTTTGTATATTCATATTTAACCATTTTCAATTTAGATATCAAACATGGAAATCGCTCAAACTGTTGAGTCAGTTACTCACCCTTTCTATGAGAAAATGTCTCATATTGCTGGGCAAGGATCTCTCTATTGTTTGCCAAGACCTCATCGGTTCCTCCAAATTGTTCTTTTAGAGCAACCCAGAGGTCATAAGCAGTTTCATGATGCATAAGTCCAGAATAGATTTCATTAGGCAGTGCCTGGCCAGAATTCCATGGGTTTTAGCATCAATTTCAAACAGTTTCAGATCTTCATCTGAGTATTACTCTTTCTTCTTCGGAACCATCTCATTGGTTTCCAGATTACACACCATAGGCTTATATGGTCCATGAACCACAGACTTCCAACAACCTGAACTGTTGACAGACAGGTGATGGAGCATTCGACGTTGCCATATGTTATACTCACTCCTAACAAGCATCAGAGGCTTTGTTGAGGAGCCAGTATTATAAGGATCATTGATTGATGTAGCCATTTTCACCAATTCAAACAGGTTCAATGAGATTTAAATAGATCTAGCTAAAAAAAACTCAACACCATAGTTTAAAACAAGAAGAATCTCAAATTAATTCACAGGAAGCAATAGAAAAACAACCTCTCTAACCTATTCTTGCAAATTTGCTAATTCAATCAAACTTAGATATCTAAAGATCAGTTCCAATGATCAATTGTTAAATTGATCAATGATTAACCAGCTCTGATACCATTTGAAAGGATCGAGATCTAGTTTTATCAAATTAGATTGATATTTACAACAGAATAGCACACGAATTTGACTAAATTATAGTAAGTGTAATATGAATATTCAATCAAACAGTAACGGTTATAGAGAGAGAGTTTTCTGCAAAAAGAATGTTTTCATTTACGCACAAGCTTCCCGTGCAAGGAAATTAGGTCAACATTCCTTTTATAAGGAATGTTAAATCAGCTGACATCACTTGATAGTGACATCTAACTGATTTATACAAACAACTGAAAGTAAACGAAACTACTGAAGATGTCCACAACAACTGAGGACACCTTCACAAAAAGCTAAGTATAAGCTAACATTACAACTATTGATGTTATAACATCTGAAGTATAAGAACTTCAGATGTTTTACATAATATAAAACTACTGACTACAAACTACTGAAATGTAAACCATCACAACTATTGAAGAGAACTACTTCAGCTGTTGTGACAACTTCTGAGAACTTGGTCTTCAGACTTTGTCTTCAGCAGTTGTCTTCAAACTTTGTCTTCAGCTATTGTCTTCAGCTGTTGTCTTCAGACTGTCTTCAGACTTTGTCTTCAGCTGTTGTCTTCAGACTTTGTCTTCAGACTTTATCTTCAGCTGTTGTCTTCAGACTTTGTCTTCAGACTTTATCTTCAGACTTTGTCTTCAGCTATTGTAGACCACATTAGTTGTTTTGATGTCTGTGGGACTTAAAAGTTTTTCTGATCTGGCTTATTGGTTCTTTTGGTCCAACAAACTCCCCCTAAATCAGTTGTGCCCTTTGGATACCCAGCAGGGAAAGTGGCATCATTCAGGTTAAGGGTTTGGCGAATGACTTCCGGAGTGATGACCACTTGATGATTGTTGACGAACGACTAGAGAGACTCGGTGTTGTTCTCCCCAGTTAGAAGGGTGACGTTCATCCAAAACTGGTGTAAGGATTCGACATGAATGGTGGGATTTAGAAGGAAGGCCGTTTGGTAGGGAGATTGGACCATTAGATCAATGGCGTTGTTGAACTTTGTCCAGAAAGGTGATTTTGTGAGGTAGGCAACACAGTTATGGCGTGGTTTGAGCTGCATGGTCGCCATTAATGAGAGAGAAGTTTCGGATATTTGAACGTTAGGTTTCGAAAGGATGAAGCGCTGAAGGCTTAGGTATTGGGTATTTATAGGGTAAGGGTTAGAAAACGACTGAAGGGTTTGGTGTTAGTCATCAGTAGTTGTAAACTAGTGATGACATGGTATTACCCTTTCAGAAGTTGAAACAACTGAAGTCTTGGTTTTAGGCATCGGCAATTATAAAACTACTGAAAACCATGGTTTTGACGTCAGATGTTTGAAAACAACTGAAGACTCGGTTTGGTCTTCAGGTGTTGTAAACAACTGATAACTTGGTATCAGTCATCAGTAGTTGTGAAACTACTGAAGACATGGTTCTGTCATCAGTTGTTGTAAACAACTGATGACTTGGTGTTAGTCATCGGTAGTTGTGAAACTACTGAAGGCATGGTTTTGTCATCAGTTGTTGTAAACAGCTGATGACTTGGTGTTAGTCATCAGTAGTTGTGAAACTACTGAAGACATGGTTTTGTCATCAGTTGTTTAGGATGAAACAACAGTTGTAGAAACAACTGAGGAGAAAGTTCTCATCAGTAGTTTTTGTCAATTCATAGCCTATCAGCTATTTCATACTGTCCTCAACACTTACTCATCAGCCTTTTAGCTGTTTTCAGTTGTTTCATAGGACATCAGTACTTATCTGTTTTTACTGACATCAGTAATTATAACTACATCAGTAGTTGTAACTTTATCAGTTGTTTTAACAGAATCAGTACTATATGTGATATGGTACTAATGATCATTAGTACTTATATATTGAGATCATCAGTAGTTATCACTTATTCTAGCTGCAGCATACCATGCCTTAACACTAGGTTTTGGAAAGTTGAACTATCCAAAGGCTTAGTAAAAATGTTTGCAAGCTCATCAGCACTAGGCACAAACTTAGGATCAATCAGACCTTTTTCAAAACAATCCCTAATAAAATGATGTCTGATCTTTATATGTTTGGTCCTAGAGTGCTGGACTGGATTTTTGACAATGCACAGAGCTGAAGCACTATCCATTAATAATGGAGTCTTAGTCTCTGTAATGCCATAATCCAAAAGTTGGTTCTGAAGCTAGAGTACCTGAGAAGTACAACTTGCAACTACAATGTACTCTGCTTCAGCAGTGGATGTAGCAACAGATGTTTGTTTCTTACTCTGCCAAGAAATCAACAGTTGCCTAGGAATTGACATCCACCAGAAGTTGACTTTCTAGTTAACTTGCACCCTGCATAGTCACTATATGAAAAATCAACTAATTTGCAAGAGTGTCTAGTGGAATACCATAAACCTAGAGATTGTGTACCTTGCAAATATCTAAAGATCCTCTTGACTGCAATCAAATGAGACTCTTTAGGAGTAGCCTGAAATCTAGCACAGACACAAGTAGCAAACATGATATCTGGTCTAGAAGCTGTTAGGTACATCAAACACCCAATCATACATCTGTAAAGTGTTTCATCAACAGCTTTACCTTTCTGATCCGCATCCATTTGTGTGGTGTTGCACATAGGAGTAGAACAGGGCTTACAATTTTGTAAATCAAACTTATTCAAAAGATCTTTTGTATATTTGGACTGATGAATAAAGGTTCCATCAGCCTTTTGTTTGATCTGCAAACCTAGAAAGAACGGTAATTCTCCCATTGCACTCATTTCAAACCTCTTTTTCATTAATTTGATAAAGTCATCACACAACTGGGGATCAGAGGATGCAAAAATAATATCATCAACATAAATTTGAACAAGTAGCTTATGCTGATCCACCTTTTTAATAAACAAAGTTTTATCTATGGAGCCTCTAGTGAAATTATTCTTGAGAAGAAAAGTGGAAAGTGTCTCATACCAGGCTCCAGGAGCTTGTTTAAACCCATAAAGAGCCTTATCAAGTTTATACACCCATTCAGGATGTTTATTGTCCTCAAAACCTGGTGGTTGACACACATAAACTTCTTCTTTTATTTTGCCATATAAAAATACACTTTTGACATCCATTTGAAAAACTTTGAGATGGTGGAATGCATCATAGGCTAAGAACAATCTAATTGCCTCTAGTCGGGCTACAGGGGCAAAGGTTTCATCATAATCAATACCTTCTTCTTGTGAGAACCCCTGTACAACCAGTCTAGCCTTGTTCTTAACAATAAGCCCATTTTCATCAGTTTTATTCCTAAACACACATTTAGTGCCTATTGCACACTTACCTGGGGGTAGAGGAACCACTTCCCACACTTGTTGTTTCTTGAACTGAAGTAGCTCAAGCTGCATGGCTTCAACCCATCCATTGTCTCTTAAAGCAATATGATAGTTCTTTGGCTCTAGCTGACTGATGAAGAGAGCATAGAAGCAGAAGTTAGACAATTGACTTCTTGTTGAAACTCCAACATTGATATCATCAATGATTTGAGACATTGGGTGATTCTTCAGCTCTTGATAAACAATGATATTTGTGCAAGTGTTTGTAGAACCTTCAGCAGCAGCAGATGTTGATGCAGACTCTTGAAACCAAGAATTTGATGGTAACTCAAAAGATGTAGAGGAATCAGAAATCTCATCAGCATTTGTTGTGGATGGAACTGCTGAAGCTACAGGAACATCAAGTTTAGCAGATTCAGGCAGTTGGTCACTAAACTTGAATAGGTGAGTATTGATTTATCATCATCATCATCAATACCACCAGGTGGAAGACATGCTGCAGAAGATGATTTATCCACATGGTCTGCAACAACTGGAGGTTGATAAGGAACATATTGCAGTATGTCCAAATCAAACAACTCCACAGGGTTTTGTGGAATCTTGTCCATTGGAGATTCATTAAACTTCACATGAAAAGTCTCTTCAACTATCTTTGTTCTGTAGTTGAAGACTCTGTATGCTTTGCAAGTAGATGAACAACCAACAAAATACCCTGCATCCACCTTAAGATCAAATTTTTGGAGTTGATCCTTTGTGTTGAGAATAAAACAGGGACACCCAAATGCTCTGAAAAATGAAATGAGAGGAGCCAAGTGATGTAGAACTTCATATGGAGTCTTCATCAACCTCTGATTTACTAAGGCTCTATTCTGCACATAGCAAGCTGTGTTAACAGCTTCAGCCCAAAAGGTCAGTGGCAAACCAGAGTCAACCAACATAGACCTTGCAGCTTCAATTAGGGTCCTGTTCTTTCTCTCCACTACTCCATTTTGTTCTGGAGTCCTTAGGATGCTAAACTGCCTTTTGATTCCCTTTGAAAGATAAAATTCATCAAGTGTATGGTTTCTAATTCAGTTCCATTGTCACTCCGTATACACTTGATGAAAGGGAATACTGCTTCTCAACATACAACACAAAGTTGATAATCTTCTGAGCAACCTCATCCTTTGAATACATAAAGAAAGTCCATACAAATCTGGAGTAATCATCCACAATTACCAGACAGTACTTCTTCTTTGCCATGCTCATCACTCTCACAGGACCAAATAGATCCATATGCAGTAATTGCAAGCAGGCAGTGGACTTAGGCTCTTCAATAGGAGGGAATGAGACTTTGTGTTGTTTTCCTTTTAAACAAGCACTGCAAGTTTCATAACAGTGGAACTCCTTTATTGGTAAGCCTCTCACTAAACTATTGTGGATCAGCTGATTCATGTTTTTGAAATTAACATGACCCAACCTTATGTGCCACAGTTTAGATTCTTGAGGAGAGGCATTGGAAAATAGGCAAGGATGGCCTCTGAGATCTATTTTCTTGGAAAGATCTAAGGCATACACTCTTCCTGTCCTGTTGGCCCTCAGGAGAGTGTGATCATCCAACACTTTATCAATCAAATTCAGAACTTTGGATGATAGAATCCTGCAGTTCTGACTGGTTAAAAGGGCAACATGGCCTTTATCACACATTTGACTGACACTCAAGAGATTGTACTTGAGATTTTCCACATGATTAACATCATCAAACTTTATTTCTCCATTGGAGACAAAGCCTTTTCCAATGATGTAACCCTTAGAATCATTGCCAAAAGAAACAAACCCCTTCTTTCCTTGAGAGTAGTCATGAAGAAGAGAGTTGTTCCCTGTCATATGCATAGATCCCCCACTGTCCACATACCAGATGCTACTTTGGCATGTTGAAGAACCCTGCAATCATAAACAATTAGTTAGTTTTTAAGACCAACCTTTTTGGTTTTGGGTCTATTCACATCAACAGATGGTAAACTAACAGACTTGCTATGAATAACAGCCTGAGGGGATGGAGATGGTGAAGAAGAAGATTCCTTTGGCATGGAATTTCTTCTCTGTGGTTTCAACACAGGAGCATCTAATTGGTTGACTCTCCCCAATAGATGTTGAACCATCATAACAAGTTAGGTCTAATTTTGTGATAAAGCCTTCAGCTCATCAGACACATTAGTGCTTGAGTTGGATGGGTTCCTGTGTTGTACCATCTCTCTTTGAGTAGCCTCAGCTGTTGCCTATTTAACCCCTTTCTTTTTGGATTTCTTTTTGGATTTTGGGGTTACAGGTTTTGATGTTGCTGGTATAAATTTGATTTCAAACTCAGTTTTCATTTTATCCATTTTCTCTTTAATGTTTTCATTATGTTTGAGTTTGGAGCCCTTTTTATACCAGCAATCATCCGTAAGATGATTGAATAAGCCACATATTTCACATGGCTTTTTCTTCATCTTAAGTTGATCATCTGCTGAAGAGGATGAAACTACTGAAGACTTGTTCTTCAGCAGTTTGCTATCAATACTAGCAGTTTTCTTTGCTTTAGTACCTGCTTTCTTGATATCTTCTTCAGTAGTTTTCCCACCCTTTCTACTTGCAGTTTTCTTTCCTTTAGTACATGTAGTAGTTTGGGCTTGTTCTCTAGGTGTTATGACATTCTTTTTAGTACTTTCAGTACTTTGTGAAATATCACCTGGAGTGATCAACTTTGTGATCATGTGAGTGTCAGCATTTGAACCATCAACATCAGCTGATAGTTTCTGAGAGCAATTAATGCTGACTTCTACTTCTGATGGTGCTGTATCCGATAGTAGATCACATGATGAAAAGGACTGGTTATTGCTTTCACCATCAGATTCTACCTCTGCTCTGGGAGTAAAGTCTGTAGGAGGAGCAGTGTGATTATAACCAATGCCAAACTTCACATTGGAAGCAGATTGCTTACTAAGAAGCATTTCAAAACCCTTGCAAGAATTTACCCATCGATCACACTCTACCTGGGTAGTTGCAAGTGTTTCTTTGAGGTCTCTGTACTTCTCTAGAAGTATCTCTTCCCTAGCCTTATCATCAGTGATTTGGCATTTAAGTTTGTAAATCTTATCATTCTTATCATTAATCACAGACTCAAATTCACCTTTGCTTTTGGAAATTGTTTGTTCTAGCTCAATGTTCTTCATTGAGGAAGCATCCTTCGTTGCCATATGTTATACTCAGTCCTAACCAGCATCGGAGGCTTGGTTGAGGACCGGTATTGTGAGGGTCATTAGAAGGAGTAGTCATCTCAGATTCAACCAAATTCAATTAAGCTATAACAGATTTAGAACAAAACACACAAACCAAATTGAACCAAGAGAGATCTCAAAATTAATAAATGAAAGTGGCAGAAAATCAATAATCTATAACCAGTTCTTGCAAATAAGCTAATTCAATCAAACATAGATATCAAATAGCAGTTTCAATGGTCAACTGTTAGATTGATCAATGATTAACCTGCTCTGATACCATTTGTTAGGATTAGTGATCTACGTTTGATTGATTTGAGAGTATAGCAGTGGAGAACAAACAATGAATTAGCCAATTCACAAGAACACAAAAGATATTCAAGGTAAGAACAAACGGTTATAGACAGAAAGAATTTTGCAAAATATATTTCATTCAATATTCGCTTTCGTGGTAACAGAATGTCACACATACAATTAGGTCAACACCTCTTATATAGGAGATGTGACGTCTGCTGATGTCACTTGATAGTGACATCTAATAGAATTTATTCAAACTACTGATAGTTAACACAACTACTGAAGATGTCAAACAGCTGACATCTTCTTACAAAAATGCTAAGTGTTAACTATCACTACAACTACTGAAGAGAAACTACTGAAACTACAACGACTGAAGAACATGCTCTTCAGTCGTTTTACATATACTGAAACAAAAAGAAAACTACTGAAAGGAAACCATCACAACAACTGAAGAATGCTTCTTCAGCTGTTGTAACAAACTCTGAAGGCTTCAGTACTTGTACTTGAACTTCAGCTGTTAATCTTTGAGTACTTTGTTCTTCAGCTGTTGAACTTCAGACTTTAGTCTTCAGCTGTTGAAGTCTTCAGTACTTTAGTCTTTAGCTGTTGAAGTCTTCAGTACTTTAGTCTTCAGCTGTTGATCTTCAGTACTTTGTTCCTCAGCTGTTGAACTTCAGACTTTAGTCTTCAGCTGTTGAAGTCTTTAGTACTTTAGTCTTCAGCTGTTGAAGTCTTCAGTACTTTAGTCTTCAGCTGTTGATCTTCAGACTTTGGTCTTCAGCTTTTGAAGTCTTCAGTACTTTAGTCTTCAGCTGTTGAAATCTTCAGACTTTGTCAAACAACTGATCAAGTCTTCAGCAGTTGTTGTGATGTCTGTGGGACTTAGAGGTTTTTCTAATCAGGCTCATTGGTTCTTTTGGTCCAACATGTATGGATGAAGACTTAGGAAACTCTTTATCAATCATCCTTAACAACTGCTCATCATGTTGTTTGTGCTGTTCTTCTTCTTCAACTTTGACTTTTACCATTTGCCTTTGGAAGTCAGGTGTGATTGTTGTTGGTTGACTCCTGGGCTCAGGCATCTTTATTTTAAGAACAACAGATATTGGCAGACTATCATCCTCATCATCTTCTTCTTCTTCTTCCATCCCAACGCCCTTCTCTTCCTCTTGGGTGCATCATTGGTAGTGGGTTGAGTAGGTTTCTTGGGTAAAGAAGTTGGTTTTGAGGGTTGTGAGGGTGGTTGTTTTGGTGTAGAAGATTATGCAGGCTGCTTTAGCATCTGGTTGTGAGTGAAGCTTTGGATAACTTTGCCATATCAGACCTTTTCCCAGCACGAGCTTCATCAAGGGATTCTATGATCAATCCTTTGTTGAATACTTCAGAAGAACAGATTCTGGTGGTTATCTACAGAATACTGTCTCTGGACCATGATTTTACTTCAGTGATTGATCTTCCCAGATGTTTTGATATAAATCTTGCCATAGCTTCTAGCCTTTCCCTTTCTTTCTCACACCAGTTTGCCCATCTTTGTTCAATCTCTTGAATCTCTAGCCTTCTGACTTCAGAGTCAAGTTTGGCAGTGTCAAATCCTTGTTTGAAAAGTTGATCAATAATCCTATCCATAGATCTGCTATGTTGCTCATCAGCTTCTTTGATCAGGTCTTCTATCTTTTTCTCACCTTTAGTCTGTTCAGAGCTTTTCTTTCTCTTGTAGGTGATCATTTCCTTTTCTTTCTTCTCTTTTTCTTCTTCTTCTTTAACTCTCTTTCTTTTGTCTACTTTCACTGACTTAGACTCCCCCTTTTTGGTTGCATTGGGTTTAGGGGTGTGAATGTCAGAAAGTCTCTAAAAAACAACAACATCAACTAAGGATTGAAGATTTGAGGAAAGCCTCTCATTAATGGCTTGATGCATAATGTTTGTGATTATGGAAGTGATTTGTGGTAAGGATGATTGAAAGGCAGCAACCATTAGCTCAGAGGGGTTCTGTCCCTGAGAAATGGTGCCTGAATCAGAGGCTGGTGGCAAATTTGTTGGGAGTGGCTTAGTGTTTGGGATAGTTTCAGGAGAAACTGCCATCTGTGGGTGAATATGGGCAGATGGACTTGATTCTTGTGACATTTTGGCAAGCATTTCTTGTAGTCTGCATACCTTAGTCTCAAGAATGGTGTTGTGGGCTAGAACATCAAGAAAAAGCCCAGGTTCTGGGGAGGGGGTAGAGGAATGTAGTTGAGTTAGCACTTGTCCAATAACCACAGTTAGGCTTGTAGGGGTGGCTTTAGTGGGAGATAGGTGTGAAGAGATTGCACCTGGGGCGAATGGTGCTATTCAATGGCAATCTTCTCAAGTGAGAGAGATTCCAGTAATGTGGTTTCCCCATTTTTGGTTGCATCAGGATCCTATTGAGAGGATACCTAAGCGGTTTCAGCTGGTAGAGTCTTGGAAACTACAGGGGGATTATGACCCATAGTTTCATCCTGCCTTTGTGCTGCAGGGGCATCATGAGGGGACTCAACTCCCTGAGTAGCCTGTTTGGTTTGTTTGGAATGTGGTTTGGAGGGGACTTTGGATCTGGAGGATGAGGCTGTGGGTTCCTTCTGCTTGGGTTTTAGCAGTTTGGCAGCCTCTTTGAGGTGTGGATCAGAGTTGTGCCTGGAGTATACATCTGGCAAAACTACCACAACAGGGACTCCAAGGCCAACAGGGCCATCAGATTTTAGCTGATTCATAATTATGGCCATAAGAAACCTTGGATATAATAGCCATCTGTGTCACACCCTCAAAATCCACTTGCAGAGTTTTACCGCGAGGCATGTGAACAAACCAAGATCACAGTCAATAGTTACTCAAAACGACCCTATATGCCATAATTTAAATAAAATCAACCAAAGTACAAACTTTAAACTGTGCGGAAGTGTTTTGAAAACAATACAAAGAAGTAAAAGTATAACCATGGCAAAACATGTGCCAACCCAAAAGAGTAACAATAATCATTAAAATACTAAAAATGTCTTGGGAACTGAGTCTTAGAATGCAAGTGAACCATGCAGTACTCCTATGGCAAGCAAGCTAATGACCTGAGAATAGCATACTAAAATGTCAACACAATGGTTGGTGAGTTCAAGAGATATTCAAACATAAACAGTTTAATAATAGAACTATAAAAGTAGTGCATTGTAACAAATAGCTAGTCCATTAACAACAAATATTATTTCATAGTGATTTCGCAATTGAAGCTGACTGTGTTGCATTGTTGCCTCCTTTCACGACTTAATAGGTCGTGAGAATGTTTATTAGGACACTTGCACCCGGTTGACCTCGAGTCAGACAGGTGGGGCTCGTCAGACCCAGTAGTACTACCCAAATTTCCCCGTTATTCAATATTAACAATTCGAAAGTGTGAGGACTTTTCCATGATATCAACACTATATATATTATACACAACTTGAATATATAAAGCGTTTGTGATTTTCCAGTATGCTATCTCCCCCAAAAGAGATTAAATAAAGAGTGGGGCATGAACTCACCTCATATGCGTATAGATACTTAGAGTTTGACTTGTCAAACAGAATAGACAGACAACCTTCAGAGGTTACCTAGATCATATAAGTACATGAGTACGTGTAATCAAAGAACATGTGAAACCCTAAGTACACTACAACCAAGGACTCAAGATTTCAAACAAAACAAACATGTTTGACCTAGTTGACCCGTTTGATCCGTTGGCGACTTTATGTATTGTAAACCATTCAAGTAATCATTCACATATATCATACATAGTTAACATTCAAAATAGATCATATGTATGCTATATTATCCAGGTGTATCACTTAAATCATCATACATCCAAGTATCATACCAGTCATGCGAATCTAGAACATTAACATATCCACTAGTTATCACACAACTAACATGTCACACAAAGATCAAACCACTCACCACATGCCATGTGAAGCCACTCACGACTTCACACCCTAAACCTTGCTAATCTTACTCAGTAGGGGCATCAGATTCGCACGCATGTATGATGATCACAATCATATTCATTACATCCAGCATACACCACAATAATCAATTTCCAGTGCCAAATATGATGTCTTACTACTAAACAACATCCAAATCATACATGATCATAAATGTCTAAATATCATTCATGATTACCCCAGCATCACATACAACCAAATTACCATGTTCTACCACCTTAGAATTCATCCATGATCATACTAACATGCTCCTAACATCCCAAACATGTTCAAACTATCATTTTTCAGACTTTATGCAATTAAAGTTTCCCTTTTGGGAAAGTACATCCCAAAATCTATTAAACATCCTATGCATTCATGAATTCATCATTAATATACCAATTCAAGTTCATAACAATATCTAGACATGATCAACAATACCTAATCACCATAATCTAACAATCTTCATGAACAAAAGTTTCTACTTTTGGCAAGCTATGAACAACAACATCCATTCAAAGATTTCTAGCATTCATAACAGCAATCTAGCATCTAATCATCATCATGAACACATCCATAACATCAATTCATCATAATTCAACATTACATGCAAAATAAAGTTACTATTATTAGTAAGCTATGAACATCAACATCAATTCATCAATTTCTTGCAAAATCAATGTAACCTAGCATTCATACAACCTACTAATCATCATACATTCATCAAACAATCATTAACTTCACATAATCATGCCATTTTCGAATTAGGGTTTGCTTATAATCAAAGTTCATGATCAATCCACTAAAAACATACAATTCATGCATAATCAACGTTAAACAACATGTAATCAATCCAACTAACATATTAACATCATCAAACAACATCAAATTTGACCCCATGAAGACCAATTTTGCAACTAGGGTTGGCCCTCAACAAGAACCCATAAAACATGAAAAATCTAACCTTTAAACGTGCTATAGCTTGCAATTGATGATTCCTACGTGTTGTATGCCTTGTAATCGAACCAAATCGATGCTTTGATGCTTGTTCTAGGTCGAAATGGCAATGGTGAGAGGTTGAGAGGTGAAGTCGCGGCCGAATAGTGGTGGGGATTAGGGTTTGGGTGTTTTGTTCAATTTTAATTTCCATATTTACCCTTTTAGCCCTTGTAATTTGTATTTTATAAAACTAGGCTTTAAACTCTTTGTGAAGTGTTTTTAACTTAATAATATAAAGATATAAACTAATGAAAAATATTATATATCTTATCTTTATAAAAACACAAGACATACGAATAAATGGGCACGTTTCCGCGTTACGCGATAAAATTCACCGTTAACGTTTAAATTGTGTAAACACATAAGCATAACACAATAATCACATAATCAATTAGATTCTCATTAATTTAACATTATCCATTATTATTAGGTCACCAACGTTAAACGACAACTAGTGTGTGTTCACGACACGTGTATGCAAGACTTAACGGAACTAACGGAGTTTGGTAACGGAAATTTACCGGATGTCACATTATCCCCATGTTGAAAGAATTTTCGTCCTGAAAATTGCGTTACATGGTGAGAGTGTTCCATCACTGGTCTACTGCATTGGCACACAGAAATTGAAATCGAGTGAGTTTTGGATGAGTTGTCACATCATCCCCATGTTGAAAGAAATTTCATCCCAAAATTTTAATCAATACCTTCGTCTACTGGCATCGTCCCTTCGAATAGTTGATGGTACTTAAGCTTCATTTGATCTTCTTGTTCCTATGTGAATTCCGGTCCACGTCGCGAATTCCAACGGATTTTGACAATAGGTATCTTGCTTTGCTTAAGTGTTTTCACCTCACGGTCCATCACCTCAACTGGTTCTTCAATAAAAGCAATTGTTCATCCACTTGAATTTCTTCCAGTGGTACGACCATTGTTTCATCAGTTATGCACTTATTCAGGTTTGACACATGAAATACATCATGGATTCCACTTAGCGAATCAGGTAGGGCTAGTCGATAGGCTACTGGACCTATCTTTCCACTATTTCAAATGGTCCAACATACCTCGGATTTAGTTTCCCTCGTTTGCCAAACCGAACTACGCCTTTCCATGGCGAGACTTTCAACAAAACCTTGTCACCAACCTAAAACTCTAAAGGTTTCCGTCTCTTATCAGCATAAATCTTTTGCCTGTCTCGCGCTGCAGCCATACGGTTCCGTATCTGTACAATCTTCTCAGTTGTCTCATGAATTAACTCGGGACCTGTTATCTGACTATCACCAATTTCTGCCTAGCAAACTGGTGATCGGAATTTTCTCCCATACAGCGGCTCGAAAGATGCTGCCTGTATACCAGTATGATAACTGTTGTTATAAGAAAACTCCACCAATGGCAGGTGAATTTCCCAGTTATTCCCGAAGTCAATCACACAAGCACGTAGCATATCCTCCAACATCTGTATAGTACGCTCACTCTGGCCATCCGTCTGTGGATGATATGCAGTACTCGTATCCAACCGTGTACCCAAAGATTTCTGCAATGATTGCCAGAAATGTGACGTGAAACGAGCGTCACAATCGGAAATAATGGAGATCGGTACATCATGTCTTGAAACGATCTCTTTGAGGTACAGTCGAGTTAAATTCTCCATCTTATCAGTTTCCTTAATTGCAAGGAAGTGAGCAGACTTTGTCAATCGATCCATAATAACCCATATCGTGTCACAACCAGTACTAGTCCAGGGTAGCTTAGTAATAAAATCCATGGAGATCTGTTCCCATTTCCACATTGGTATCTCAGGTTGTGTAACAGTTCGGATGGTTTTTGATATTCCACTTTTACTTTCGAGCAGGTCAAACACTTGCTCACATATGTAGCTACATCGCTTTCATGTTAGGCCACCAATAGTGCGCCTTTAGGTCATGATACATCTTGTCGGAATCCAGGATGTATAGAATACTTAGATTTGTGTGCCTCTCATAACTAAATCTCTCAGATTTCCATAAACAGGCACCCAAAGTCTATCCATGAAATACCGAATTCCATCCTCTTTCACCACTAGCTGTTTAGCCATTCCCCTTAATGACTCAGAACCAATATTTTCTGCTTTTAAGCTTCTATCTGTTCCTCCTTAACTTGTTCGGGCAGTTGGGTACTGATAGTAAGCTGTAAAGCTCGCACCCGTGGGGGTTTAGCGGTTTCCTTCCTGCTTAGGGCATCGGCAACGACGTTCGCCTTTCCCGGATGGTACTTAATAGCGCAATCATAATCGTTTAGTAGTTCCACCCAACGACACTGCCTCATATTCAATCTTTTTGCTCGAAGATAAGTTGAAGACTCTTGTGATCGGTGTAGATAGTGCACTTGGTACCGTACAAGTAATGTCTCCAGATCTTTAAGGCAAAAAACTGCACCCAATTCTAAGTCATGGGTGGTAGTTCTTCTCATGAACTTTAGTTGTCTCGAGGCGTAGGCTATCACCTTATCTCGTTGCATCAAGACACAACCCAATCCTTGAATAGATGCATCGCAATACACCACAAAGTCATCGTTCCCTCTGGTAATGCTAATATCGGGGCAGTACAGAGTTTTTGTTTTAATAATTGGAAGGCTGATTCTTGACTCTCACTCCATTTGTATGTCGTTCCTTTGTGAGTCAAGGCTGTGAGAGGTTGTGCGATCTTAGAAAATCCTTCTATGAATCGTCGTAATATCCTGCTAATCCCAGAAATTGTCTTATCTCGCTCACGTTTTGGGTGTAGTCCAATTCTTTATCGCCTCAATTTTGGCAGGATCAACATGTATCCCTTCTCATTAACAATATGACCTAGGAATTGCACTTCTCTTGAGTCACACTTTGAGAATTTAGCATACAGCTGCTCATTTTTCAACAGTTCCAAGATCATTTGTAAGTGCTCTTCATGCTCCTCCTTGGTCCTAGAATATATCAGTATATCATGATGAACACAATGACAAACTGATCAAGATAGGGTTTGCACACGCGGTTCATGAGGTCCATGAACACAGCAGTGCATTAGTCAACCCAAAAGGCATGACCAAGAACTCATAATGACCATATCGAGTACGAAACGTAGTCTTGGGAATGTCTTCTCTCGAACTCTAAGTTGGTGATAACCAGATCTCAAGTCAATCTTCGATAATATTGATCCTTGGAGCTGATCGAACAAGTCGCGATACGAGGTAAAGGGTATCGGTTCTTGAATGTTACTTGTTTAATCTCTATAATCGATGCACATCCGGAATGTGCCATCCTTCTTCTTAACAAGAGAACAGGAGCTCCCCAAGGTGATGTGCTAGGTCGAATAAACCCTTATCTAAAAGCTCTGAAGTTGTGATGACAACTCTGTAGCTCGTTGGTGCCAATCGATAAGATGCCCTAGCAATCGGAGCTGCACCGGGAGTCAACTCTATCTAGAATTCCACTTGGCGGTGAGGTGGTAATCCAGGAAGATCCTCTGGAAACACCTCTGGAAAATCACGTACTATGGGAATATCCTCCATTCTTCTTTTCCATCTGCTTATCGGTTACAAGTGCTAGGATAGCCACACGACCCTTTCGTAACAACTTTTGGGCTTTCATGAATGAGATGATGCCTATCACAGCACCACTCCTATCACCTCTGACGGTAAGGATTTTATCATCAACAGGGATTCGTATGATCTTCTCATGACATATGACTTCCGCTTGCTTGCTAGAGAGCCAATCCATGCCTATCACAACCTCAAAACTCCCCAGCGTAACAGGCATAAGATCTATAGCGAAAGTATGACCAACAAGTTCTATCTTACAGTCTTTAAGGATATCCGTTACATGGATTTGTTTACCGTCGGCTAATTCCACAGTGTATTTAGATTGTAAAGCAGAGGGTATATCACTTAAAAGACTACAGAACTTTAAGGACACAAAACTCCTATCGGCTCCAGTATCAAATAGTACCGTAGCAAAACAACCATTAACAGAGAATCTACCGGTAACAGTTGTGGGATCATTTAGAGCCTCACCTGAGCCAATGACGAAGGCTCTCCCCTTGGCTCCATCTTTAGTGCCGCCATTACCAGTACCATTTCCACCGTTGTTGTTATTATCGTTGTTATTGTTGTTACCGTGGTTGTTGGTGTTGTTATTGTTGTTGTTGTTGTTGCCATTACCGTTTCTCCTTAGTTGTGGGCAGTTCCGCCTGTAATGCCCTTCTTTCCCACATTCGAAACATCCCTTGGGAGTTTCTTGAGGTTGTTGTGGCCTCCTTACCAGTTCACCACGACAATCCTTTGCAGCGTGTTCAATTTTTCCACAACGTTGACACTTGAAGCTATCACACCTTCCCACATGATGGTAATTACACCGAGTGCACTTCGGATGCCTACCACCATAACCACTGGGTCCTTGATTATTTGCAGGCTTTGGTTGAAGTTACGGTATTGTCGAACCTCCGTTGCTGCTGAACCGGTTGTGTTGTTGCTGTAGGTTGAGGTTGACCGCTAGAAGACGATGATGCTTTGGTGTTGTTGGCATTATCCCACTTTCTTTTGTTGTCGGGCACGCTTGCCACAACCCCGTTTGGGTAGACGTCCTTGCTCCACGGCTTGGTCAGTTAGCCTGTGAGCTAGTTGGATGGCTTGCTGAATTGTGGCTGGAGAAGCAGTTACCATACTTTGGATTTCGGGTACCAATCCCCGTATGTAATGCTCTACCCTTTTATGCACCTCATTCACCATTCCCGGGCACAAAGTTGCTAATTCATGGGTTCTGGTGGTGTAAGCCTCGATTTTCGAGCCCTGCATTCAATTGCCAGAACTCCATCTCTAACTTCTGCACTTCGTTGCGAGGACATACTCCTCAGTCATCATTGCTTTGAACTCATCCCATGAAGTCCATTCGCCATCGCTTGTCAAGCATCTGGACTTGCGCGTTCCACCAAGACAGAGCAGCACCCTCTAAAGTCCTGGTGGCATACTTTACTTGATCCGCGGGTGGACAGTTACATTTGGAGAAGACAGACTCAGTCTTCTCGAACCAGCGTACAAGCCCTACAGCACCCTCTGTATCGCTGTAGGTGTGGGGTTTACAATCCATAAAGGACTTGTAGGTACACACTGGTGGTCTTGTTTTAACACAACACACATTAATCAGACATCCCATACAGTTATGAAGGATATTAGATTTACTTTCTATCATTGTTTACCTGCTGGCGGACCCGCGTGGGCAGCAGCCACTACTGCCTGAACATGCTCATTAATTAGAGCAGCCAATTTTGCGGGGGTCATGTTAATAGCACCACCCCCTGTTCTCCGGTGCCACGTCCATGTCCACGTCCACGACCACACCACGTCCACGTCCACGGGCGTCCATTCTTTTCACTTTACATTCAAAATACAATAATGAGTAACATCAAACATATTTAACTCATTGAAGCATAGTAAACAGTAAATAAAAGAAATAAGAATCATCACAACCACAACATTCATAACAAAAATAATAACCAAAGCAAATAAATTGTAAATGAGTCACAATGTATTTATCAATGTCAAAATGGAAGTTTGTCGTTCGTGTGGGGAAACAACACTTCCCACATAGGTTTAAAAAAGAAAACACTACGTAGTCTAAGTCATATAAAGAAGTCAATCGACAACATCTGACCCATCACTATCATCCTCCATCTCCTCCGGTTCCTCCTCCTCGGGTCCCTCCTCGGGATCCTCCTCATCCTCAGGGTCTGCTGCAGGAGTAGGAGCTATAGCAATCTGAAGTGCCGCTAGTTGAGCTTCTAAAATGGAATCCTACTATCGGCTACGGCGTCCCGCTGTTCACGAGCAGTCACGCGCCTTGGAGTGCCATAAGACCATCTTGCATATGGTGACAACCGTTCAGGGTCTTCCCGTGTTGTTCCTCGAGTTCATCCAATTGATGTCTCAGGTTGTACACCTCTTGCTGTAGTGTACAGACATCACCCGTGAGCCGCCTTACTCGATGCTGTTCAGTATCCAGTGTAGCCATTAGTGCAGCAATCAGTTGCTCGTTGGACTGCACTGTCCGTGGGAGTGAAGGCATTGGTTGGTCAGCATTTTTCCTAGTCCTGGGCCTCGGCATAGGTACGCGCTCCCTAAACATGATATGATCAACAAATCTAGGACAGAAACGCCAGTCTCGCGCAGGGTCACGCTTCATCAATGCAAAGGGTTGATCCCAGTCAATCTCCTCTTGAGGATAAGCCAATCGGGGCCAATCGAATCCATCATCAGGTACAGGTGCGGGAGGTGGGGATTCAGATCGTGCAGGTGATTCAGGTCGTTTACCCGGAGCTCTCGAAGACGATGCCATGATGCAGAGAGTGTGACGTGTATGCCAATGAGTATACAGTAGATGAGAATAAGGCACATGTAACTAATTAACTGTGCGTGGTTATAGTCTAGTGTGTATGCAACCTAGTTCCCTATAACCAATGGCTCTGATACCAATCTGTCACACCCTCAAAATCCACTTGCGGAGTTTTACCGCCAGGCATGTGAACAAACCAGAATCACAGTCAATAGTTACTCAGAACGACTTATATGCCATAATTTAAATAAAATCAACCAAAGTACAAACTTTAAACTGTGTGGAAGCGTTTTGAAAACAAGCCAAAGAAGTAAAAGTATAACCATGGCAAAACATGTGCCAACCCAAAAGAGTAACAATAATCATTAAAATACTAAAAATGTCTGGGAAACCGAGTCTTAGAATGCAAGTGAACCATGCAGTACTCCTATGGCATGCAAGCTAATGACCTGAGAATAGCATACTAAAATGTCAACACAATGGTTGGTGAGTTCAAGAGATATTCAAACATAAACAGTTTAATAATAGAGATATAAAACTAGTGCATTGTAACAGATAGCTAGTCCATTAACAACAAATATTATTTCATAGTGATTTCCCAATTGAAGCTGACTGTGTTGCGTTGTTGCCTCCTGTCACGACTTAACAGGTCGTGACAATGTTATTAGGACAACTTGCACCCGGTTGACCTCGAGTCACACAGGTGGGGCTCGTCAGACCCAGTAGTACTACCCAAATTTCCCCGCTATTCAATATTAACAATTCGAAAGTGTGAGGAATTTTCCATGATATCAACACTATATAATATTATACACAACTTGAATATATAAAGTTTGTGATTTACCAGTATTCTATCTCCCCCAAAAGAGATTTAATAAAGAGTGGGGCATGAACTCACCTGATATGCGTATAGATACTTAGAGTTTGACTTGTCAAACAGAATAGACAGACAACCTTCAGAGGTTACCTAGATCATATAAGTACATGAGTACGTGTAATCAAAGAACATGTGAAACCCTAAGTACACTACAACCAAGGACTCAAGATTTCAAACAAAACAAACATGTTTGACCTAGTTGACGCGTTGACCCGTTGGTGACTTTATGTGTTGAAAACCATTCAAGTAATCATTCACATATATCATACATAGTTAACATTCAAATAGATCATATGTATGCTATATTATCCAGGTGTATCACTTAAATCATCATACAACCAAGTATCATACCAGTCATGCGAATCTAGAACATTAACGTATCCACTAGTTATAACAAACTAACATGTCACACAAAGATCAAACCACTCACCACATGCCATGTGAAGCCACTCACGACTTCACACCCTAAACCTTGCCAATCCTACTAAGTAGGGGCCTCAGATTCGCACGCGTGTATGATGATCACAATCATATTCATTACATCCAGCATACAACATAATAATCAATTTCCAGTCCCAAACATGATGTCCTACTACTAACAACATCCAAATCATACATGATCATAAATGTCTAAATATCATTCATGATTACCCCAACATCACATACAACCAAATTACCATGTTCTACCACCTTAGAATTCATCCATGATCATACTAACATGCTCCTAACATCCCAAACATGTTCAAACTATCATTTCAGACTTTATGCAATTAAAATTTCCCTTTGGGAAAGTACATCCCAAAATCTATTCAAACATCCTATGCATTCATGAATTCACCATTAATATACCAATTCAAGTTCATAACATATCTAGACATGATCAAAAATACCTAATCACCATAATCTAACAATCTTCATGAACAAAAGTTTCTACTTTTGGCAAGCTATGAACAAAACATCCATTCAAAGATTTCTAGCATTCATAACAACAATCTAGCATCTAATCATCATCATGAACACATCCATAACATCAATTCATCATAATTAACATTACATGCAAAATAAAGTTACTATTATTAGTAAGCTATGAACATCAACATCAATTCATCAATTTCTTGCAAAATCAATGCAACCTAGCATTCATACAACCTACTATAATCATACATTCATCAAACAATCATCAACTTCACATAATCATGCCATTTTCGAATTAGGGTTTGCTATAATCAAAGTTCATGATCAATCCACTAAAAACATACAATTCATGCATAATCAACGTTAAACAACATGTAATCAATCCAACTACATATAACATCATCAACAACATCAAATTCGATCCCATGAAGACCAATTCGCAACTAGGGTTCGGTCCTCAACAAGAACCCACAAAAACATGAGAAATCTAACCTTTAAACGTGCTATAGCTTGCAATTGATGATTCCTACGTGTTGTATGCCTTGTAATCGAACCAAATCAATGCTTTGATGCTTGTTCTAGGTCGAAATCGCAATGGTGAGAGGTTGAGAGGTGAAGTCGCAGCCGAATAGGGGTGGGGATTAGGGTTTGGGTGTTTTGTTTAATTTTAATTTCCATATTTACCCTTTTAGCCCTTGTAATTTGTATTTTATAAGACTAGGCTTTAAACTCTTTGTAAAGTGTTTTTAACTTAATAATATAAAGATATAAACTAATGAAAAACATTATATATCTTATCTTTATAAAAACACAAGACATACGAATAAATGGGCACGTTTCCGCGTTACGCGATAAACTTCACCGTTAACGTTTAAATTGTGTAACCACATAAGCATAACACAATAATCACATAATCAATTAGATTCTCATTAATTTAACATTATCCATTATTATTAGGTCACCAACGTTAAACGACAACTAGTGTGTGTTCACGACACGTGTATGCAAAACTAACAGAACTAACGGAGTTTGGTAACAGAAATTTACCGGATGTCACAATCTGTTAGCCACAGGTTTCATTGCCAGATCTTTTAATTCTAAAAATATAATTTCAGAAAAATAAGTTTTGGCATTCAAGGATAGAATACAATACCTGCTGCCACCTGGATGACATTTGATCCCATGAAGAGGTTTTGGGGCAAGGCAAACATTGATCATTTGGAAGATTAGGCGTTCAGCATCATGGAAGTGCTTCTTCAGAATGGTTGTAGCACTTAGGTTGCCCGCATATCCATGGTTGATGAATGATAGATCAATGGTGCCCTTCGGGTACTTGGTGACAAAGGTACCATCATTCAGATCTAGCGTTTGGCGAATGATAGCAAGAATGACTACCACCTTCTTCTAGTGTACAAATGACTGGAGAGTGATCGCGACATCATTCGCACTAGTATGGATGGTGACATTTGTCCAGAATTGGCGAAGGGTATCGGGATAGATGGTTGATTAAGAGAAAAGCAGTTCGATACGAGGAATCAACCATCAGATCAATGGCATCATCAAACTTAGTCCAAAAGGCCGATTTTGTGAAGTAGGTAACATATTGTGTCGTGGTTTGATTTGCATGGTCGCCATTAATAGAATATGAACATTCGGAAATCGATTTATGAAAAGTTTGAAGTTAGGTTAGGTGTTTATAGGTTACGAAACGGCTGAAAGAAAACAACTAAAGTTTTGGTGTTAGTCATCAGTTGTTAGAAAATGACTGAAAACATGGTTTTAACTTTTAGATGTTGTAAACAGCTGAAGACTTGTTTTGTCATCAGTAGTTGGAAACTACTGAAGACTTGGTTTTGGCTTCAGTTGTTTGAAATAAAACAACAGTTGTTTGAAACAATTGAAGAATAAATTACTCATCAGTTGTTGTCATCAATTCACATATCTCAGTTGTTTCATTTGACCTAACACTTACTCAGCAGATTATCTGATTTTCAGATGTTTTTTGGTAATCAGTACTTATCTGTGAAACCAAACATCAGTGGTTGTAACCACAACAGTACTTTGCAACAAATAAAGTACTCAAGTACTTTTAAGTAATTTAGTCTTCAGTAGTTATGAAAACTGCTGAAGATAAAATAACTTCAGTACTTATTTTTGACAGCTGTATACTAATGCTCATCAGTACTTATGAACTGAGATCATCAGTAGTTGTCAAATCATTCTAGCTGCAACATACCAAGCCTTAGCACTAGATTTTGGAAAGTTGCACTGTCCAAAGGCTTAGTAAATATATCTACAAGCTCATCATCACTAGGAACAAACTTTGGATCAATCAGACCTTTTTCATAACAATCCCTGATAAAATGATATATGATCTCAATATGTTTGGTCCTAGAATGCTGGACAAGATTCTTAACAATACAAAAAGCTGAAGCACTATCCATCAATAAAGGAGTCTTAGTCTCTATAATGTCATAATCCAGTAATTGATTCTGAAGCCAGAGTACCTGAGATGTACAACTTGCAGCAGCAATGTACTCTGCTTCAGCAGAGGATGTAGCAGCAGAAGTTTGTTTCTTACTCTGCCAAGAAACTAAACAGTTGCCTAGAAATTGGCATCCACTAGAGGTTGATTTTCTAGTTAATTTACACCCTACATAGTCGCTATCAAAGAAAGCAACTAATTTGCAAGAGTGCCCAGTGGAATACCAAAGTCCTAGAGGTTGAGTTCCTTGCAAATATCTAATGATCCGTTTGACTACAATCATAGGGATACTTTAGGTGCAGCCTGAAATCTAGCACAGACACAAGTTGCAAACATAATGTCTGGTCTAGAAGCTGTAAGATACATCAAGGAACCAATCATACATCTGTAAAGAGTTTCATCAACTGCTTTACCTTTTTGATCAACATCCAGTTGTGTGGTGCTGCACATGGGAGTAGAACAGGGCTTACAGTTTTGTAAATCAAACTTTTTCAATAAATCCGTTGTATATTTTGACTGATGAATGAAAGTTCCATCAGCCATTTGTTTGATTTGCAACCCCAAAAAGAACTGTAATTCTCCCATCGCACTCATTTCAAACTTTTGTTGCATCAACACAGTAAAGGCATCACACAACTATGGATCAAAGGATGCAAAAATGATATCATCTACATAAATTTGAACAAGGAGCTTATGCATGCCTACTTTCTTAATGAACAAAGTTTTATCTATGGAGCCTCTAGTGAAATTATTTTGAAGAAGAAAGTTAGACAGTGTTTCATACCAGGCTCTGGGAGCTTGTTTTAGCCCATAAAGAGCCTTATCAAGCTTATACACCCAATCTGGATGTTTATGATCTTCAAAACCTGGTGGTTGACACACATAAGCTTCTTCTTTTACTTTACCATATAAGAATGCACTTTTGACATCCATTTGAAAAACTTTAAGGTTATGGGAAGCAGCATAAGCTAAGAACAATCTGATTGCCTCCAGTCTGGCTACAGGGGCAAAGGTTTCATCATAATCAATACCTTCTTCTTATGAAAACCCCTGTACAACTAGTCTGGCCTTGTTCTTGACAATTTGGCCTTTTTCATTAGTTTTATTCCTAAAAACCCATTTAGTGCCTATTGCACACTTACCTTGGGGTAGAGGAACCAGTTCCCAGACTTGCTGCTTTTGAAACTGAAGAAGCTCAAGTTGCATAGCTTCAACCCATCCATTGTCTCTTATCCAATATGATAGTTCTTTGGCTCTTGCTGACTGATGAAGAGAGCATAAAAGCAAAAATTGGACAAATGACTTCTGATGGGTTTGCAAGAACATAAAACTTAGTTTAACCCATTAAACTTTCTGAAAACACAGCGGAATAACAACATTATAATAACTTACTTATAAGTTGAAAATTATGTTGTTTAGGTGACCATATAAAAGTATAAAGCAAACCCAAAAACAAAGGATCTAAATATGTGAATAAGCAAGCTATGAACACAGAAAACAAGCATAATGGACAGCCATTAACAAGCTGCCATAACTACCTTTCAGCAGCTCAAGACAATGCTTCCAAAAGGGCTGCCAAAACCGAGGAGTTGATGAGATGGAGATGCCAAAATCGGCCAAGACTCCAAGAAGAGGAGCCCTCAAGTTAGTATACCCCAAGCTTGTGAGCAAAGCACCTTCTTGTTAGGAAGAATAACACCAAGAACAACACAAAACACCCACTCCTGCTGCTGCTATATCCATAAAATGAGAGAGGAGAAGAGAGAGTCTTTGTGTTTGCATGTGGGAGAGAGAATGAGATTGAGTGAGAGTGTTGCTAATATGTGTATGTTTTCAAGATGTTTCACAAAACCAAGAGAGAGCCAATCCCCAAAGGGCGGCCAAAAACCTCTAATGGTTTTGTTTTTCCCCCCAAATTGAAAAACACAAATATACACATTAACAAGTTATCTTATAAAAGTTGTTCAAACAATCAACCTTTATTAGAATAATACTTACACACTCACTAATTATTTGATGTTATTTACATAACTTAAATAACATTACAAACAATATTTATGAACAAAATATCCATAAAATTGTTCAATCTCATATGCAACTCATTTTGAAAACCCATTTTCTAAATTGGTGTAAATATTTAATTGCATGATCATATCATCAATTAAATATTAATTGGTGTTTGCTAAGCTTGTTATTGGGTATAACCCGACTTGGATCATAACGTACTAACCGCATCAATATTCTATGTGTCTTGGGCACATAGAATCCAACAACTTCTTTGAAACACCAGCATTGAGTCACCATGATCTGAGACATGGGGTGATTCTTTAGTTCTTGATACTCAATAAGATCTGTGCAAGTGTTTGTAGGTGATTCAGCAGCAACAGATGGTGATCTAGACTCTTGAAACCTAGAAGAGATGGCAATTCAAAAGAAGTAGAGGATCCATATATCTCATCAGTATTTGTTGTGGATGGAGCTGCTGAAGCTACAGGAACATCAAGTTTAGTAGACTTAGGTAGTTGATCACTAAAACTTGAATTTATACCAACAGAAGGATAACTAGTGGCAGGAGATGATGGATTCACAGAACCTGCAACAGCTGGAACATCAAGTTTAGTAGACTCAGGTAGTTGATCACTAAAACTTGCATTTATACCAACAGAAGGATAACTAGTGGCAGGAGATGATGGATTCACAGAACCTGCAACAGCTGGAGACTGATAAGAACATATTGTAGTATGTCCAAATCAAATAACTCCACAGGGTTTTGTGGGATTTTCTCCTTTGGAGATTCATTGAAGTTTACATGCAAGGTTTCTTCAACTATCTTTGTTCTGCAATTGAAAACTCTGTATGCCTTGCAAGTAGATGAATACCCAACAAAGTACCCTGCATCCACCTTTGATTCAAACTTCTGAAGTGGATCCTTTGTGTTAAGAATATAACAAGGACACCCAAATGCTCTAAAGAAGGAATCAGAGGAGCCAAATGATGTAACACTTCATAAGGAGTCTTCACCAACCTCTGATTTACTAACACTCTATTTTGCACATAGCAAGCTGTGTTGAGAGCTTCAGCCCAAAAGGTTAGTGGCAAACCAGAATCAGCCAACATTGATCTTGTTGCTTCAATAAGGGTCCTGTTGTTTCTCTCCACCACTCCATTTTATTCAGGAGTTCTTGGAATGCTAAACTACCTCTTGATTCCTTTAGAGAGATAGAGTTCATCAAGTGTGTGATTTCTAAATTCTGTGCCATTATCACTCCTCACACACTTGACAGAAAGAGAATAATGCTTTTCCAAATGCAATACAAAGTAGATGATGATTTGACCTGCCTCATCCTTTGAATGTAAGAAGAAAGTCCATACAAATCTAGAATAATCATCCACAATTACCGGACAATATTTTTTCTTTGCCATGCTCATCACTCTTACTGGACCAAATAGATCCATATGCAGTAAATGTAAGCAGACAGTTGACTTTGGTTCTTCTATTGGAGGGAATGATACTTTATGTTGCTTTCTTTTTAAACAAGCAGATCAGTTGTCATCACATTTGAACTCTTTTAAAGGCAGACCTCTCACTAAACCATGATAGATCACTGGTTCATGTTTTTAAGATTCACATGACCAAGCCTTTGTGCCATAGTTCAGATTCCTGAGGAGAGGCCTTGGAGAATAGACATGGATGGCCTTTTATATCAATTTTCTTTGATAAGTCTAAGGCATATACTCTTCCAATCCTGTTGGCCTTCAAGAGAGTATATTCATCCAATATCTTGTCAATCATTCTCAAAACATTGGAAGACAGAATCCGACAGTTCTGGTTGGTGAAAAGTGCAACATGCCCTTTATCACACATTTGACTGACACTCAACAAGTTGTACTTGAGATTCTCCACATGGTTAACATCATCAAATCTTATCTCACCATTTGACACAAAGCCTTTGCTGATGATGTAACCCTTAGCATCATACCAAAAGATACAAATCCCTTATTTCCTTGAGAGTAGTCATGAAGAAGAGAACTGCTCCCTGTCATATGCATAGATCTTCCACTGTCCACATACCAGATGCTTCTATGGCATGCTGAATAACCCTGCATTTGTTACAACAAACTAGTTAGCTTTTGAGACCCAAACCATTTTCGTTTTGGGTCTGTTCTCATTAACAGAGTTTATACTAACTGATTTGTCATGATTAACAGCCTTTGAAGGTGGAGATGGTGCTAAAAAGGATTCCTTTGATTTCGGCTTAGTTTTCCTTTTTAGTGGTTGAATCACAGGTACATCTATTTGATTAAATCTCCCCAATAGATGTTGAACCATCATAACAAGTTGTGTTTGATTGGTTGTTAAAGCCTTCAGTTCAGCAGACACATCAGTACTTGTATTTGATTGGTTCCTATGACTCACCATGTCCTCCTTTTTGAAAAACACAGACTTAGTTTAGTGTTTTGATACTCCTTGAGGAATATTTTCAGCTATTTTATGATAAACCCCTTCCTTCTTTTTAGATTTTTGTGAAAGCTTTGGGTTATGAGTTTGAGATGTTTGTGGCACAAACTTGGTTTCAAATTCATCTTTCATTTTATTAATTTTCTTTTTAATGATTTTATCTTTGTTAAATTTGAAACCCTTTCTGTACCAACATTCATCAGTGAGATGATTGAATAGACCACATATTTCACATGGCTTTTTCTTCATCTTCTGTTGTTCAACTGCTGAAGAAGATGAAACTACTGAAGGTGTGTTCTTCAGTACTTTCTTCCTCTCAGTAGTTATGTGAAGTACTGAAGGATTTGTAACAACTGAAAACTTGTTCTTCAGAAGTTTTCTATCAGTACATTTGGATTTCATGATAGACTCTTCACCAGTTGTCAAACCATGTTTGTTTTCATTTGGTTGAAATGTTCTTCAGGTGTTGTTACATGCTCTTCAGTACTTTGAATACCTTGTGAGACAACACCTAAAGTGCTAAGCTTTTCTTTGATCATGTGTTCATCAGCAGTAAGACCATCAGCAAATTGATTAGCTGAGGTAGTATTACTGACTTCATCCTCTGATTTTGCATTATCACTTGAGGATGAGACACATGATGATGTGGTTTGAGAATTGATTTCACCTTCAGATTTTACTTCTGTCTTGGGAGTAAAATCTGTAGGAGGTTCAGTGTGATTATACCAAATCCCAAACTTCACATTTGAAGCTGTTTGCTTACTGAGAAGCATTTCAAACCCCTTGCAAGATGTTACCCAGCGTTCACACTCTACCTGAGTAACTGCAAGTGTTTCCTTGAGATTCTTATGATTTTCTAAGATGACCTCTACGTTTGCCTTTTCATCAGTGATTTGGCATTTTAATTTGTAAATCTCATCATATTTTTCTTTTAAAACAAATTCAAACTCAACTTTTCATTTGGAAATCACTTTCTCTAGGTCAAGATTTTGATTAATTAAAGCTACATTTGCTTCTTTGATTGAGGCAAAAGCAGCTATGCATGACTCAGAACATAACTTGGCCTTAGCCTCAGAAGATACTTGTGGTACCTATGATGTTGAAGCATTTGAACATGAACCATCGGTAGACTCTAGGGCCATAAGAGCAAGATTTCCAAAAGGATTTTCACCACCATGTTGACCAGCACCAGAAAGCACTTGTTCAGAATAACTAGAAAGATCATCTGGTAAGCTACTCCAGTCAACAACTCCAGGAGTGAAAAAGCTTTGATGTGATTGAGATTGAGATTGTTGACTTGATTGAGATGGTTGAGGCTCCGGTAGGGCATGAGGTTGTTGAGCTATGGGATCTGGAACCTGATTGGACTAAGGCATGTAAAAATAGGGATAAGGATTGGCATTTGACCTTGAGGAACAAAATATGCAGGAGATGATTGAATTGGTAGAATTTTGCCCTTTGATTTGTGAACTATTGCCTGGAAAGGTCACAAGGGTGCAGAAGAGTTAGATCTAGATGATCTACACTCTCTTGCAAAATGTCCAAGTCTATGGCACTTGTGACACCTCAACATGCTCTTGTCAAAACCAACTTTGGTTTTTCCAGAGAGACCAGGAAATTTTCTACCTGTCCTTTTGTAAAATTTTTGAGATCTAATATTAACTAATGCCATTTGGCTCAAAATATCCATCTCTTCCAAATCATCATCAGCATTCCTTTCAAATCATCCATCAAAAAGCACAAATTATCACTATTACACCCTGAGTTACTATCAACACCAACAAAAGCATGATCTCCAATATTTGAAGAGAAATCTATATGCTCATCATAAGAACTTTCTGATGCAGCATATTCCCTGGTACAAAATCATCAGTGAGCTTCCCAGATGAAGCCAGTTTCCTTTTATGTTCTATCTCTCATTCAAATGTTAGCAGTTTCCTATGAAGTTGGGTGAGAGATAGATTGTCCAGATTTGCACTGGAGCGTAAGACAATAGTATATGTGTCCCATCTCTTAGGCAGGGATCTGAGGAATCTATTGTTCATCTGACTGTTTGTATATTCATGTTTAACCATTTTCAATTCAGATATCAAACATGAAAATCGCTCAAACTGTTGAGTCATTGACTCACCCTTTCTATGAAAAAATGTCTCATATTGCTGGGCAAGGATCTCTCTATTGTTTGCCAAGACCTCATCAGTTCCTCCAAATTGTTCTTTCAGAGGAACCCAGAGGTCATGAGCAGTTTCATGATGCATAAGTCCAGAATAGATTTCATTAGGCAGTGCCATGGCCAGAATTCCATGGGCTTTAGCATCAATTTCAAATAGTTTCAGATCTTCATCTGAGTATTGCTCTTTCTTCTTCGGAACCATCTCATTGGTTTCCGTATTACTCACCATACACTTATATGGTCCATGAACCATAGATTTCCAACAACCTGAACTGTTGACAGACAGGTGATGGAGCATTCGACGTTGCCATATGTTATACTCACTCCTAACAAGCATCGGAGGCTTTATTGAGGAGCCAGTATTGTGAGGATCTTGATTGATGTAGCCATTTTCACCAATTCAAACCGTTAATGAGATTTTAACAGATCTAGCTAAAAAAACTCAACACCACAGTTTAAAACAAGAAGAATCTCAAATTAATTTACAGGAAGCAACAGAAACAACCTCTCTAACCAATCTTGTAAATTTGCTAATTCGATCAAACTTAGATATCAAAAGATCAGTTTCGATGATCAATTGTTTAATCGATCAATTATTAACCAGCTCTGATACCATTTGAAAGGATCGAGATCTAGTTTGATCAATTAGATTGATATTTGTAGTGGAATAGCACACGAATTTGACTAAATTATAGCAAGAGTAATATGAATATTCAATCAAACAGTAACGGTTATAGAGAGAGAGTTTTCTTCTGCAAAAAGAATGTTTTCATTCACTCACAAGCTTCCTGTGCAAGGAAATTAAGTCAACATTCCTTAATAAGGAATGTGACATCAGCTGACGTCACTTGATAGTGACATCTAACTGATTTATACAAACAACTGAAAGTAAATGAAACTACTGAAGATGTCCACAACAACTGAGGACACCTTCACAAAAAGCTAAGTATAAGCTAACATTACAACTATTGAAGTTATAACATCTGAAGTATAAGAACTTCAGATGTTTCACATAATATAAAACTACTGATCACAAACTACTGAAATGTAAATCATCACAACTACTAAAGAGAACTACTTCAGCTGTTGTGACAACTTCTGAGAACTTGGTCTTCAAACTTTGTCTTCAGCAGTTGTCTTCAGACTTTGTCTTTAGCTGTTGTCTTCAGCTATTGTCTTCAGCTGTTGTCTTCAGACTTTGTCTTCAGACTTTGTCTTCAGCTGTTGTCTTCAGACTTTGTCTTCAGACTTTGTCTTCAGACTTTATCTTCAGACTTTGTCTTCAGACATTATCTTCAGACTTTGTCTTCAGCTGTTGTCTTCAGACTTTGTCATCAGCTGTTGTCTTCAGACTTTATCTTCAGACTTTGTCTTCAGCTGTTGTAGACCACTTCAGTTGTTTTGATGTCTGTGGGACTAAAGGTTTTTCTGATCTGGCTCATTGGTTCTTTTGGTCCAAGACTTTTGACCAGTGACTATGACATGCCATAGCTCACATCCTTATCTATTACAAAAGAGATAAAGTACATAAAGTAGAAAGTTACAGACTCAAGACCTCAATGTACAGTTACCAAAAGCATGGACCTTTTCACCAAACCATGTTAGTTGGTGACTTGCAGAGTTGCAGCGGAAAGGTGTCTAGATTTATGGAACAGTACATCAGATAAAGCATGTTACTAAAAGTCTTCGGAAGAAATATGTCTTCCTGAACTTGAAGCTTTAGAAGACTTTGTCTCTGAGGCTTCGGAAGACTTCATCTTTGGCTTCGAAAGATGTTGGTCTTGGCTTCGGAAGATTTCACACTTAGAATATTTCTGTTGCACATGTGAAACTTCCAAAGCATTCCACTTCAATGCACTTGTGCAGCATGCAGGAAAGACTAAAGATGTTTAGGTTGCATCAGCCTCTTCATTAATCTCTACAATCTCCCCCTAGGCTGATGCTACCAAAACATTTAGAACACTTTAGATATTAACAGTCCTCATTAGGATGATCACCATTCCTTTCTTCATAAGATGATCAGGATCCTTCAGGCTGTCAAAGTGTCTTCTCATGTCAAAGAGATCATGCAGAGGCAACTGAAACATATCTTGCCATGTATAGATGTCTTCAATGCCTTGATCTCTAATAACATGCCACCTTTCTGGATTTGTGGTGTATGTCCAAGACAAGATGGGTCTTCCTGATGCTAGAGGAGCTACTGAAGTTGGAGTTGATTGAGCTTCCTCTGCCTGCACATCCTCAGGCTGTTCTGATTCATCCTGAGGTTCAAAAGGGGATGCAGGCTTCTTCTTCTTCTTAGGCTTTGGTTTAGAAGCCATCTTTTTCCTTCTCTTTCCAAATTTTAACAGAGAAGACTGGCCTGCAACACCAGATTGACCTTCACTATCTTTCTCAGTTGGGACTTCCTCTCTCTCAGGTTTAGATGGAGAAGGAGGTTGACCCTGCTGTGGATCAGAAGATGAAGCTTGCTGAGTATTAGCAGGAGGTCCATGTTGTGTTGTGTCTGTTTGTTCAACCTTAACCTCCACTTCAGGTGGGGCCTGACTTGGAGTGGAGTGTAAGTTAGTGAGCTCTCCACTCTTAATCTTCTGCTTGATTACCCTGATATGCTCATCCATAGTGGATAGAGACATGGGTCCAAGTCTCCTTCCGGAGAATCCATACAGCTTTAAGAAACTCATCATCCTCTGCCTATTAGCAGACTTCTTCATGCTCTTTTAGATGATGGCTCTTGACTTTGCAGCTTCTTCCCTCAGCTTCTTCTTTGTTGTCTTTCTTTCCTTGACTAACTCAAGCTCAAGTTGTTTTAAGTACTCAAACTCAATATAGTCATAAGGTAAGGGAAGGAGTGCATCTGCCTGATAAAGGCCTGTGGCACTCAGGTAGTTAATCATCTTGATTCTGTCTTCTTCCTTATCTACCTAAGGTTCTTGTTGAACCACATCCTCTTATTCAGGACTTTCTTGAACTAGTGAGAGGGTAGGCATACCTCTGTACAGTCTTTTTCTTCTTCTCTCTTCTTTGACTTGTACTAGGAGTTCTGCATCTTCTGCCTCCTTCTTCTCTCTTGACCTTTCCAGATCAACCAGCTCATTCAATTCATCCAAGGGGAGAGAAATGATATTATCTATGTCATAGTTCCTAGTCTGCAGATAGTTGATCCTGACTGCCCGTACCTCATCATTCTGAGTATCTGGTGTGGGGGTAGCCCTGATTGTATTCCATGAGTCTTGAGACTCAGTAGAGGAACTTTCTCCCTTTGGCCTCCTTTTCCTCTCTCTTCTCCTCCTCCTCAATCTGCTCAGATGTCATCTTTCTTTTCCTTTTGTCACTCTCAGACCTTTGTGACTCAGGGTGGAGAGAGCTTTAGCCTTCATTGCTCGTTGCAGCATCTGAGCTCAGGCAAGAGAGAGGTTGAGAAGAACCTTCACCAGCAGGTGTCTCAGAAGGAATATGGATCTCTGCAGCAGTTGGAGATGATGAGACAGGGCTCTCAGGTTCTGTCACTGGGCCTTTAGTCAAGGTTTCCCCGATGAAGCTAATCTTAGGGTCTGCCTCAACATCCAGTTGACCAATGACATTGCCTGATTGCCTTACTCTCCTTCTTAGACTGAACTCTGCAATGATCTTGTCTTGGATTCTTTTAGCTAGTCTGTTAACTTGTCTTGATTGGCTTGGGTTGACAAGTGGCATGTTGACTAGATACAGACCTTCATAGTAGTCCAAGTTCTGAAAATTAAAGATTTCTTGCTGTCCTTGAACTCTTATGATAATGAGGGCCTTCCGTTGTTGTCATACCTCCACCCATAATGTTATTGAAGGATGATGAAGATGACATAGCCCTTGGTATCCCATCCTCAAACAGACTCTGTATGAAGGAGTCTGTGTAGTCCACATCAATGTGAACTAGAGGAGGTTGCTGAGAATGCACAGTTGAAAGTGAGGATGGTGAGTCCTCAATGTCGATTCTCGCGGAGAAAGTCCCAGGTTCTGTGGCTGGAATGACTTTCTCCCCATTTTTGGTGGCATCACCCACTTGCATAGGTGAACTAGAGGATAGGTCAATCACATCCACAGGTTCTTGTGTTCATGGTTGAGCTCTCCTTAAGGGTCTCCCAGCTAGTTTTTCCTTAAGATATGAAATCTCAAGTTGCTGATCATTGATCCTGTTTTGTAAGATAGTCACCTAAGATTCAAGGTGATTGGCCTTTGAGACTAGGTAAGTGCATGTTTTAGATAGTTTTTGCACTTTTAGTCGCAGATCCCCCTCATCTTCATCAGAAGAATCACTTGGGGTGGAGAAGATTGGACCAGAGTTCTTTCTCTCATGACTAGTTATAAGTTCTTGGCTACTGGATTTCCTCTGCTCACTGGCAGTCTCAGTTGAGATGTCAGTGGGCTAAGTTGCCATGGTTGAGGTCTTAATGATGTAATCACTTTCACAAGTGAGAGCCTCTTCCATATGGACATCCTGAACAGGTTCAGTAGTGTCTACCTCAGTTGTAGGTGACGGATGTGGGATAGATGTAGGAGACTTAGTAGTAATCATCTCTCTTTGAGTAGAGGGAAATAAGAGAGATTCATTATACTCACTGAAACCTATATCTTCATCAGTATAGAAGTCAAGGTTGGGAATGGGTTGGTTAAGATCTATAAGCTGGGGATGGTAACTGTCCCCTGAAGGTTGATCACTTGAGTGTTGAGACTCAGAGTGAAGGCTTAAGGCAGTAAGGTTAATGAGCTCATCAGGCTGAGCATGAGGAACCTCATCACTGATTCTTGAAGAGATGGGAGTGGTCTGCTCCTCAGGAGAAATGGGAGCTCCAGCGTCCATTTCTTCCTGTATGGGTGAGTATATGGGGACCTCCACAGACTGAATAGTCTGAGCAGGGGTTTGTTTGTATTTTCTTTGGTAGGTGATGGATATTTGAGGCTGTGTGGATGGTTGGGAAGTAGCAGGTGTGGTTCAACACTAGCTTTTGCTGCTAGGTTGTCACCTTGAGCAATGAGCTCTAACATTTTTGGGACTAGGGCTGTTTCTACCCCAGAGAATCCAACGGTGGACTTTCTTAATATTTTAAAGATGCCGGGCTTCATTTGTCCCAATTTAAGAATGTTACCTTTTTCCCTTAACTGTGAGTCCAGTTCACAGTTAAGAATGTACTGGACATATCTAGGAAACATGTAATATTCTAAGGAGTCTAAATTAGCAAGCAAATTTGTATAAACAAACTGAGAGTACCTGAACTTGACCCCTTGAACCATTCCATGGACTATGAAGGAGAGATCTTTAGGAATCTGGTCCCATCCACCATGCTTGTTTGATAAGCTGTGGATGACCACATGGAGCAGGAATCTCCATTGACATGAGACCTTCCCTTTCCTGAAGGTCTTCACAGAGAAATCTCCCTCATACACCATCTGCTCAAAGGAATGATTAACAGCTTCCTTTGGGAAGAACACCTCACCTTCTTCATCATCCAGCTGAAGATGTCTATTGATGATGGCTGGAGTGATGAAGATTGTTCTCCCCTGCACTGTGGCAGATAGTGCCTTCTCCCCATCCATAATGACTTCTTGGTAGGTCTTCCAGAATTCAAGCAACTGATCCTCATAGAGTGGAGGATCAATGGTGAGGGAGGTGAAGTAGTTCGACAGAGACAAGAAACAACAAACCTCTGAGAAAAGAGGATCTTTCTCAGAGCGTAACAGAGCAATTTGATTGTGTTGTCTGTGTAGCTGCATGGTAAAGTTGGGATCATTTCTGTGAGCAAGGTTGGCCATTTTGAAGTAGCTTAAGGATGAAGGAAGAAGAAAGAAAGAATTTCAGAGTGAAATTTGGGTTTTTAGGTTTGGAGGAAGAACAGATGATAGAAAGAAGGGGAAACCGTTGGGTTTATATGTGAGAGGAATTTCAGATAAAGTTTAATGAAAGAGGATAAACTTTGAAATCCGGATGTCGGTCCCACCTCTGAAAAAGTAGTTTACTTTTTGCTCAAAAAGTAGTTTTCTTGGAAGTCAAAAAGCTTCCGAAGGTTAATTATCTTCGGAAGTTTTAATTAAAAAGCTTCTGAAGCTAAAATGACTTCGGAAGAATTTCCTGAGATATTTGAAAATTTTGCTTCGGAAGAAAAATTAAAGCTTGAGTGCTTTGTGTGTAAACAGACAAAGCTTCCGGGAGTTAATTTTGTTTCGAAAGTAATCGTCCTTAAAATTTAGTAAGTGTTTGAGACAAATATTTAAGTTTCGGAGATAAATTTTGAATACTCTTCTGAAGGTAAACTTCTTAGACAGTTATTTAATTTGAAGGCATGATTTACTTCCGAAGTTAAAACATAACTTCCGATGTATCAGAAATTTCAAAAATCTAAGAAAAGTCTTCAAAGGGAAATTTTCATCCAAGGAAAACATGAGCTTATGAAAGTGATGAACTAGACAACTTAGGACTCAAAAGAATTTTAAAGAAATAATAAGAATTAGTTTTAACAAAGATCTACTCAAGGTTGATCATCCCAATAGCTGATATAAGATATTTAAATCTCTGTTCATCAAAAGCCTTTGTGAACAGATCAACATATTGTTCATCTGTGTGAACCTTGACTAGTTTAATTAATCCCTTTTCATAGTTATCTCTTATTAAATGATACCTGATATTGATGTGCTTTGTCCTTGAGTGCTGCACAGGGTTCTCTGTGATTGAGATAGCACTATTGTTGTCTATATGAATGGGAGTCTCCTTGAAGTTTAACCCATAGTCCAGCATCTAATTTTGAATCCAAAGTACCTGAGCACAGCAGCTTGCAGCAGCAATGTATTCAGCTTCCGCAGTTGATGCAGAGAAACAGGATTGCTTTTTTCATTGCCATGAGACAACCCTTCCACCAAGAAATTGACATCCCCCAGATGTAGACTTTGCAGTCATGTTGCAACCACCATAATCACTATCTGTATAGGCATACAGATTGAAGTCAAAATTCTTAGGATACCATAGCCTAAGTGTTGATGCACCCTTGAGGTATCTTAGAATCCTCTTGACAGTGCTAAGGTGAGACATCTTAGGGTTGGCTTGATATCTTGCACAAATACATGCAGCAAACATGATATCAGGCCTGCTAGCGGTAAGATACATAAGAGACCCAATCATAGCCTGTATAAATGCTTATCTACACACTCCCCCTCAAGATCAGGACCAAGAGAGTGGTTTCTGGCTATGGGTGTCTTAGCAATCTTACAGTGAGTCATATTAAACCTCTTGAGTATGTCTTGAACATATTTTGACTAACTTATGAAGATTCCATCTTCAACTTGCTTCACTTGAATTCCCAGAAAGAAATTGAGTTCCCTCATGGCACTCATTTCAAATCTGTCTTTCATCAGCTTCTAAAGTCTTTGCAGAGCTTTGGATTAGTTGAACCAAAGATGATGTCATCCACATATACCTGAACTAGCAATATGTCTTTTTCCTTGTCCTTTGATGAAGAGAGTTCCATCTATAGTACCCCTCCTGTATCCAGGTTTACAAGATACTCAGACAGTGTCTCATACCACTTCCTGGGTGCCTGATGCAGCCCATAGAGAGCTTTGTCAAGCTTGCAGACATGATCAGGATGATCAGGATCTACAAAACCAGGTGGCTGGTTGACATAAACCTCTTCATCTATCACTCCATACAAAAAGGAACACTTCATATCAAGTTGAAAAACCTTGAAGTTCTTGGATGCAGCAAATGTCAAGAATATCCTAACAGCTTCTAATCTTGCCACTGGAGCAAAGACATTAGTGTAGTCAATCCCTTCTTCTTGTGTGTATCCTTGAACAACCAGTCTAGCTTTGTTCTTGATGATGATGCCACTATCCTCTTTCTTGTTTCTAACACCCATTTGGTTCCAATGGTAGTCTTCCCAGAAGGAAGAGGACAAAGGTTTCAAACTTTCTACCTTTTGAATTGAAGCATTCTTGTTGCATAGCTTCAACCCAACTCCATCCTTTAGAGCTTCATTAACTTTCTTGGCTCTATCTGGGATAGAAAACAAGAGTGAAGACAAACATTTGCTTCATGGGTTTGTCCTCTTGTCTTTACCCCTGAGATAACATCTCCAATGATGTTTATGATAGGGTGAGACTTGTGGATCCTAAGCTGGGGATCACAACAAGTTATTGGGAAAGATCTAAATTTGAGAAATTTAGATCTGCATAGATGTTTCTCCCACACATCAGCACACTTTTCAAGTGAAACTTGATCCAAGCAGTGTGACATCATTGATGTTCTCATCCATAGTGTGGTTAGTGGCATCAAGAAATTCTTGGTCACTGTCACCATCACCATTGTTGTCTTCCATAGTTGAGGTATTCTTATCTAGTTGTAGAGCCTCTGAGCTGAATTTGAAGGCATATCAGATGTATCAGCTGAATTTGTCATTGTTGGGCTGATAGAACCCTCATTTGCAGAAATGGTTCCAACTGGAGCTGAAGATATATGTCTTCAAGATCATCCTAGCTCAAATCTTGGATCAGGATCATCTGTATTCAATTTTCTGCAGATCCTGAAACATTCTCACAAGATTTGTTAAAACAGTTGGTAACCAAATCAAGATCAAACAACCAATCCGGACCAGAACCAGTAACACAGGGTGTGTGTTCATTGAATGTCACATTTTCTGATTCCTCAACAATTGTAGTTCTGAGATTGTACACTCTATAAGCCTTAGCTTGGGAAGAGTATCCAATAAAGTGTCCATCATCTGATTTCTCAGCAAACTTGGCAATTTGATCTTTGGTATTCAAGATGGTGCAAGGACATCCAAATGACCTGAGAAAACCAATGAAAGGTCTCCTCTTGTGCCAAAGTTCATAACGAGTCTTGCCATGAGTCTTAACTACTAAAACTTTGTTCTGCACATAGCAGGCAGTGTTGACTGCCTCTGCCCAGAAGGTGATGGGCAGTTTAGAGTCAGACAACATGGTTCTTGCAGCTTCAATCAGTGTCCTGTTTCTCCTCTCTGTAACACCGTTTTGCTGAGGAGTCCTGGGAGCACTAAATTGTCTTGTAATACCCTTTTCATCACAGAATTGTCAAGGATATGGTTCTTAATTCGGTTCTTTAATCACATCTTATGATCTTGACCTTGTGATCAGATTGATTCTCAATCTTTAAGATGAAATTCTTCAGAATCTCAGGAGTCTCATCCTTAGTTCTATGGAAGAAAACCTAAGTGAATCTTGTAAAGTCATCTGTGATCACTAGACAGTATAAGGTCCTTCCTAAACTCATTACACTGGTGGGGCCAAAGAGATCCATATGTAACAAGTGTAAGGGAGTAGTGATTGAGTTCTTTTCATTAGGCTTGTGAGATACCTTATGTTGCTTCCCTTTCAAGCATGCAACATAGTGGTCATCACTTGTAAACTCTTTCTTTGGCATTCCAGTTACCAAGTCATGCTTAATTAACTTATTCATGTTCTTAAGGTTTACATAGTACATTCTTTTATGCCATAGGAAAGACTCATCACTATTGGCCTTAGACAGAAAGCATGAAACTTCTCCAGAGGGAGAGGTTTCTTGCAAATCCATCTTGTACATGTTTCCTTTCCTGGGGGCTCTAAGCAGGATATGTTCATGAGGAATGACCACACCAGGCTTAAGAACAATGCACTCATGCTAAATAAAGATCATGTTATGACTCTGATCACAAAATTGAGATACGCTTAGAAGATTGTATCCAAGCTCCTTTACAAAGTTTACCTTTTCTATGCTGAGCTTACCATTTGTGACCTTGACCCTACCAAAAATGTAACCACCTTCATCTCCTCCAAAAGCAACAGGTCCTCCATCAATCCTTTCAAAGTTCTGGAGTAGTGACCTATTACCAGTCATGTGCCTGGAGCAACCACTGTCTATGATCCAGACATTTCTATCTGTCTTCAGCTGTCACTGGACAAAAAGAATGATTAGTTACATCTGGAAACCCAAGCCTTACTTGTCTTGGGCTCATTTGCATAAGGTAATTTAACAGTAATAGATTCTATGGTTGTACTAAGAGGATCTTGAGTTGTTTTTGATGGAGAAATTTCAGTCACTTGGTCTTTCTTAGACGTCCACACCACCTTTGGAGTCTTGGACTTGACCTTCAAAACTATAGAAGCTTTTGGAGCTTCAGAAGTTTTGATGACTGAACCTTCGGAAGATTCTGCAAACACTGCAGCAGACTTCAGTGCTTCAGAAGAACTCCTTTCTTCCGAGACCAAATATTCTTCCGAAGAGAATTTTCCACTTCCCTTCTTGTTAGATTTGGAACTTCCAAAGGAAACTTGTTTTCCTTCCGAACCTGAATCTTCTTAGAACTCTTTGAAGCCTTTGTTTTGGCCGTATGGACAGTACCTTTAGGATTGAAGGAACAATCCTTCGCAATGTGAGTGGTGTTGTCACACATAACACAATTCATTTTCTTCTTCACAAGAGCCTTGTCTTGAGAGTAAGACTGTCTTTGGTCACTTCACTTCCCCACCTTCATCTTTGCAGATGCTGAGACAGTCCTCTTGGGCTGAGAACTGTGCTTGGAGTTTGATGGACCAGGTTGTGCAGCAGTGGTACACACCAGATCAGTCTTCTTCTTGCTGCTGAGATGAGTTGAGCAAGAACCAGAACTCTTAGTAGAGTTTTGGTTGATGTGTTCAGTCCCTACCACTTTAAACCCTGCAGAAAAAAAACTTGTTTCTGCTTAGAGTCGAAAGTAGCCTTGATCTCTTGAGCCTTCCTTGCCTTTCTTTTGCTCTTTCTGATCAAGTTCTTTCTCATGGACTTGGTCATCACAGTCTTCACTTTCTCCTCAGAAGGATAGTGGCCCTTCTTGGAATCCTCCTCTTCACTCTTTGTAGAGAGATTCTTCACTATCTCTTCTTCATCCTCCTCACTCATAGGATCTATGAAGGAAGCTCATCTTCACAAGTTCCACACCTAGGAGATCTTACTAACAAGATTATGTGTGGAGGAGCTATCTCATTGGATCCCAGTCCCTGTCTGTTTTGATAGCACACTTTGTTATGCAGGGATGAGGATATCATGTTCTTGAAGGTCTCTTCTTCAAGAACACTCTTTTCTGCCCTGGCTTTGCTGATCACAAGCTCAGCCTGGCACTGAGTTAACTTGGTTATGAGATCTTTAATTTGAGTCCTAAACTTGTGTGTTCATGTTTTGAAACTGAAATGGTTTTCTCTAAGTCCTCTATTTTTTGCTTATAATCATTTTCAGACTTTCTAAAATCAGATTTTAAAATGTATAAGGACTCAATATCAGATCTCAGTTCCAAGTTATATGACCTGTACCTGTTAACTTTAGCAATTCATTCAGGAGTACAAAGATGTTCCAATACCTTGGCTTCATCATGATATCCCATCAGTGCTTGGTTTGGAGAGGCATCTTCCACCTGAAAGCTCCAGTCAATGCCTCCTTCTTCAACAACAACAGCAGCTTGCTGCTTTGACTTCTCATTATGGAGAGCTTTGTCAGTGTAGTTTGGTCTGGATTGTGTTTGGCCACCATTTTTTCTAGGTGCCTTACACTCTCTGGCAAAATGGCCCATCATGTTACAGTTGTAACATTTGACTTGCCTTTGTCCGGTCCAAACTTTCCACTGGTTGCATTGCTTGGAAACTTCCTTCCAGTCCTCTTGTAGAACTTCTTGGCTCTATGCGTGAGAAGAGCCATCTGCTGGATATTTCCATGTATTCCAGATCATCTGGATGGATACAGTCCAGGTCTTCAAGAGTGAAAAGAGAGTTGCCACAGCTTTCATCAGAAGACACAAAAGCTTGAGAAGAGCTTGTCTCTAGGAATAGGCTTCGTTGAGTGTAGTTCTCCTTTGGTGTCTCTGGGAAGGTCATGAAAGGACCCTTGGGTGAGTTGTCAGGGTAGCATAAGAGATGATGTTTGGGTTCTACGCTATCCCTTTCAACCACATGTAGGGCTGAACCCATTTGATTATTGGAGTTTCCAGATGAACCTTGCATATTCATCTCCATCTGGTAGCCACTAAGAATCCCATATAACTCTATCAGAGTAAGAGCTTTGAGATTTTCAGTTCTCTTGATCACCACACAGTAGTGTGTCCACTGCCTAGGAAGTGAGGACATGAACTTCCTTACAATGTCTCTGTTTTCAAGAGAAACTCCTCCATCCACAAGGGTATCCACAATCTCAACAACCTGAAGTACTACTGAGTCATGGTTTCACCTGTTTTGAAGGTGAAGTTTTCAAACTGCTGGTTCAGGAGATCCTTCTTGTTCTCCTTGGCTTCAGAAGAACCCTCATACATCAGTTTCAGTGCATCCCACAGCTGCTTGGCTGTTTTGCACTTCTTGAAACCTCTGTACATAGAGTTTGGAAGGGCAATTTGAAGAGCTATCATGGCTTTTCTGTCTATCTTTACTCTCTTCCTATCTTCATCAGAGTAGTTAGCCACATCTTTGGGATCATACCAGCACCAGTAGTAGAAGGTGTGCTGGTATGAAAGGTCCATTCTCAATAGACTCCCACATTCTTGAATCAGAGACCTGATGAAACCTTCCATTCTTAAACACCAGTGTCAAACTCATCAAGAGTGATCAGTGAGACTTGTTCATGGTTCCAATATCCACATTAGTTTTGGAAAATGCTGCCATTTGAAAAGTTTAGTATTTGTGTGTGTGAGGGATCTAAATATGGTGAGATCTTATATCAAGACCCTGGAAAGCTCTGTACCAAATGTAGGATCGTTGAAGGGTGTAGAGTTACAACACAACAACACAAGAGGAGATAAACTTAAACTTAGATCAAACTGTCAACTGGATTAACCAATTGTGACACTAAGAACACAAGTAATATATGAGACAGAACACAAGTGTTTGGGTTTCAAGAATGCAGTATATTGCTTTCTCTATCTTCTATACAAGTGTTACAAAAGCATATTCGAAAGATACAAGAACATGAGATACTTATACAACATCCTACAGCCGGCTATACTTTGAAAGCCAACTTGATACAATTGACTAGACACACACAAAATCAATTGTAAAGTCAAAAGACAGATTCCCTTTTGACCAGTGACTATGACATGCCATAGCTCACATCCTTATCTATTACAAAAAGGATAAAGTACATAAAGTAGAAAGTTACAGACTCAAGACCTCAGTGTATAGTTACCAAAAGCATGGACCTTTTCACCAAACCATATTAGTTGGTGACTTGCAGAGTTGTAGCGGAAGGTGTCCAGCTTTATGTAACAGTACATCAGATAAAAGCATGTTACTAAAAGTCTTCGGAAGAATCTGTCTTCATGAACTTGAAGCTTCGGAAGATTTTTTCTCTGAGGCTTCGGAAGAGACTTCATCTTTGGCTTCGGAAAATATTGGTCTTGGCTTCAGAAGATTTCACACTTGGAGTATTTCTGTTGCACATGTGAAACTTCCGAAGCATTCTTCTTTAATGCACTTGTGCAGCATGCAGGAAAGACTAAAGATGTTTAGGTTGCATCACCCTCTTCATTAATCTCTACAAGTTTACAGTGCCGAATCTATCATGATCATTCATAGTCGACTTGGGCCTGTACTCATCCTCACTCTTCCTTCGCAGTTTCAGATGAAGTCGTTGATATCTAACTTGCTAGCATATCATTTTGTTTGAGATTGAAACAAACGAACTCCACTTCTCGGGCAACCCATCTGCAAAGTTTGAAACTTTGTCTTCCATAGAAGTAATGACTCCATGATTGTGCACTCACTCATCAGGCGGTAGAATCGATTAATGACATCGTCCTAGCCCTCCTTTCCCATTGATGAAAGTTTCCAACTCGTTCTTCAACGCTTTATCCTTTAGAGATTTTAACAATGCATTTCCCTCATACCTCTTTTCTAATGCATCCCACAGCTTCTTAGCTTGCTTGTTCTCAAAAAAATTGATGGAAGATGTCCTTAGGAATTGACTGAGTCAGCAACGCATATACTTTCTTCTCTGCATTGTACTTTACCTTTTGTCTGTCATTCATACCGCTTAAGGTGAGTTTGACTCCATCTGCCCTACAGGCATCTATATCCTTTCTCTATCGACTCCCACAGATTGGGATCTACTCCATTTAAGTAATCTCAAATCTTTGCTTCCATTGTGGGTAATCATCTAACGTATATAACTTAGGGGTCTTGTTATGATTTCCCACTTCATTTTCTAGAAGCAACAGATTTTGAATCCTAGAGTCCCTTCTGGCTGGAATGCTGAATATTATCCTCCATTACTATCAACTTTAAACTTTGGAACAAACTATTTTACTTGTGCGAATGAAGGTGCGCGATTGAACACTCGTGCGATTGAACAATGCAGTTGATTCAAATGTGAGAATGAGCAAATGCGGGTGCTCAATCGTGCGAATGGACAGTGTGTGGATGAATAATACAAATGGGCAATTCAGTCGTACGAATGGATGAACGACTGAGTCCAATCGTGTGTATGAGGGATGCACATGTGAAACTTTCGAAGCATTCCACTTCAATGCACTTGTGCAGCATGCAGGAAAGACTAAAGATGTTTAGGTTGCATCAGCCTCTTCATTAATCTCTTCAAATAGCAACAATCAACAAGGAAACACTCGCACTTGCACTTTCAAACATTTCAACTCATGCAAACCCACTAGTTTTAGTGTAAAAGAAGGAGCCACTGGACTTCTCGAGTGGTTTTAAAGTATGGAGAACACGTTCATCGTTAGCGAGTGCCCCGGCGAGTTCAAGGTTCGCTATGCTACAAGTGTCCTTCAACAACAGGAACTAACATAGTGGAATAGTGAAAAGAGAAACCGTGGGACTAAGTTTCTTTGGCGTTGCCCTGGGAGGAATTTAAGGATATCATGATACAAAAGTTTTGCCCGAGGAGCGAGTTGCAAAAGCTAGAGGAGGGATTTTGGAACCTCAAACAAGATGGTGGAAATCACCTGGCTTATTCCACCCAGCATCATGAGTTGAGTATGCTTCTACCACACATGGTGGACACCGTGCCCCGTAACATTGAGAAATTTATCAAGGGGATGCCACCTCAAAATCAAGATGCCGTGGTGGTTAGTGCCCACAACTTTGAGGAGGCAATTACTATCACCGCGCAACTCACCGAGAATCATATTAGAGCTGGCCTATGCCGGCAAAGGGGTGAAAGTCTACTGGAAGGTGACACCCGAGGCAACAAAGGAGGTAAGGGCCGAGTCATCTTCCCAAAACAAGAAGCGTAAGTTCACCCCGACAGGCAACTACGCTGTGACCACCCCAAATGCTCCTCAAAAACAAATGGTGGTTGCCAATCAAGCTCCCATGGCTAAAGCTTATGCTGGTCCATATCCTATGTGTAACACGTGCAAGTACCATCATGCAAGCAACATTCCATGCTGAGTGTGCTCGTTGTGTGGAAAGTATGGACACTTGGTGGCTACTTGCCTTCGTGCGCCAAACAACGCTGCAATGTTTACCAACCGAACCTGCTATAACTATGGCAAGCCTGGTCATATTCGTCCCCAATGTCCTCGTAACACGGGACCCGTGCCACCGACTCATTGAAGGGCTTTCAACATCAATGCCAATCAAGCCCAAGCCAACAACAACATGGTGAATGGTATGTCGTTGAACTTCTTTTAGTCATTTCTATCTTGTAAAAATTCCTCTCTATGTTCATCATACTAATAATAGGTTGTTACCAAATAGGTATGTATCTTGTAAATAGTCATTATTCTTCCGTATTGTTTGATTCGGGTGCGGATTGGAGTTTCGTGTCCTTGGAATTCGAGCCTATACTTTCTAAACCGCGTGTTAATCTGGAAAGACCATTCACGGTTGAAGTCGTCAATTGAAAATCAATCGTCGTTGACGTCATAATACACGATTGCACCTTGAGCCTTAATGAACACGAGTTCTTCGTTGACCTTATTCCGATGCAATTGGGAAGCTTTGATGTTATCATTGGCATGGATTGGTTAGCTAAGCATCGTGCGGAAATTCTATGCTTCGAGAAATGCATTTGAATTCCTTTACCGACGGGTGATACTTTGAAGTCTTTTGGGAGAAATCATCCCAAGGACTCAAACTTATGTCCTACGTCAAGGCCCGAAAGTGCTTAAGTAAAAACTACCAAGCTTGCATGGCATATGTATTAATATGAAAGTCAAGGGAAAGGAACTAAAGAAATTCCTGTTGTGTGAGAATTTCCTAAGGTTTTTCCCGAGGATCTTAAGGACTACCTCCCATGCGAGAAGTTGAGTTAAGATTGACTTAATCCCTGGTGCAAACTGGCTAAATCACCTTATCGTCTTGTGCCGTCTGAAATGCAAGAACTAGCTAGTCAACTGCAAGAGTTGACCGATAAGGGTTTCGTTCGTCCTAGCTCTTCACCATGGGGTGCACCTGTGCTGTTTGTGAAGAAGAAAGATGGCTCATTCCGTATGTGCATCGACTACCGGGAACTCAACATGCTTACCAAAACAACTGATACCCTCTCCCTCGAATTGATGATCTTTTCGATCAACTTAAAGGAGCAACTCAATTCTCAAAAAGCGATCTACGTCTGGTATCCCTCAATTACGTGTCACGATGATAACATTCCAAAGACCGCTTTTCATACTCCATATGGGCATTACGAGTTCATGGTTATGCCATAAACCTTGACCAATGCACCTACCGTGTTCATGGATCTCATGAATCGAGTATGTAAATCGTATTTGGATAGGTTTGTGATCGTGTTCATTGATGACATTCTTATTTATTCCAAGACAAAAATCGATCACGAGACGCACTTGCGACACGTTCTTGGACATTTGAAGAAGGAGCAATTATACGCCAAGTTTTCCAAGTGTCAATTCTGTTTAGAAGAGGTTCAATTCATAGGGCATGTGGTGAATAGCCAAGGAATTCACGTTGATCGTGCTAAAATTGATGCCGTGAAGAATTGGTGTGTTCCCACAACACCAACTGAGGTTCGTTCTTTTCTAGGCTTAGCGGGATATTACCGTAGGTCATAGCAAATTTTTCAAATATTGCTAAACCATTAACGGCGCTAACCCACAAGAATCGACTCTTCGAATGGGGATCCGAACAAGAAGAGGCTTTCGAAACATTGAAACGCAAGTTGTGTAACGCTCCTATTCTCACACTTCTCGATGGGAATGATGACTTTCCCGTGTATTGTGATGCCTCTAATCAAGGTCTTGGTTGTGTTCTCATGCAACGAGGCAAAGTCATAGCATACGCGTCGAGGCAATTGAAGGTTCATGAAGTGAACTACACAACTCATGATCTTGAACTTGGCGCCGTGGTTTTTGCGTTGAAGATTTGGAAACACTATCTTTATGGGACGCAATGCATAGTCTACATCGATCATAAGAGTCTCCAACATGTGTTCAATCAAAAGGATCTCAACATGAGACAAAGACGATGGATTGAGTTGATTAGCGACTACGACTGTGACATTCGCTATCACCCTGGAAAGGCCAATGTTGTAGCCGATGCGCTAAGTCGCAAGGTCCACAACAAGACTATCTCACTCCAAGAAATCCGAGATCGAAGGCAATGGTTTGATACACTAGGAGAATTTGATATCGAGATTCATGTGGACGTTAACAAGGCTACTGTCATGCTTCAAAACATATGGATTGATAGTGACCTCAAGCTATGCATTCGCGAGGCTCAACAAGCGGCATTAACCGATGAAGGGAAGGATGAAGATTTGATGTCTAACGTTCGGTCACAACTAGAGACAAAACCAAACAACATGTGGTACTTCTTTAATCGACTTTGGATTCCGAATCGTGATAACTTTTGGCACTTCATTATGAACAAAGCTCATCAAACCCGATATTCCATTCATCCTGGCTCCGATAAGATTTACATGGACCTGCGTGGCCAATATTGGTGGCCTGGAATGAAGAAAGATATCGCGTCTTATGTTTCCAAGTGTCTCATGTGTGCAAGAGCAAAGCCGAGCATCAACGACCAAGTTGTTTACTTGAACAAACCGAAATCCCTATGTGGAAATGGGAACATATATCCATGGATTTCATAACCAAGTGACCTCGTACACCTCATGGTCATGATAGTATATGGGTGATTGTTGACCATTTGAGCAAAACGACACATTTCATACCAATACGAGACACATACAAAATTTCAAGACTGGCTCTCATCTACATAGACGAAATTGTGAGTCATCATGGCGTGTCGTTGCACATCATATCCGATCGAGACGCTCGTTTCACTTCACACTTTTGGTCGTCTATGCAAGAACTCTTGGGTACTCAATTGGATTTAAGTACGCTTATCATCCTCAAACTGATGGTCAAACCGACGAACAATTCAAACCCTCGAGGATTAGCTACGACTATGTGTCCTTGACTTTGGTGGTGATTGGGATACGCATTTACCGCTCGCGGAATTTTCATATAACAATAGTTATCACTTGAGTATCAAGATGGCACCATTCGAAGAACTCTATGGTCGTAAATGCCGATCACTGATCTGCTGGACCGATATTAGGGAAAATCTCATCATTGGTCCTGAACTTATTCAAGAAACAACCGACAAAGTTTCCAAAATTCGAAATAACCTTGTGGTGGCTAGAAGTCGCCAAAAGAGTTCTGTCGATAAAAGACGCAAACCGTTGGAGTTTCAAGTCGACGACATGGTTCTTCTTAAGGTCTCTCCATGGAAGGGTGTTGTACGTTTTGGGAAGAGGGGTAAGTTAGCCCCACGCTTGTAGGACTTTCAAGATTCTGAAAAGAATTGGGAAAGTGCTTACAACTGGACCTACCTTCCTGAACTTAGCGGGGTTCATCCTGTCTTCTATGTGTCGAACTTGAGGAAATGCCTGGCTGATGAAATTTTGCATGTTTCTCTTGAGGAAATTCAAATAGAGGAGTCATTGCATTTTGTTAAGAAGCCTGTTGAAATTATGGACCGAACCCTGAAGAAGACCCGAACAACTACCACACCGATCGTCAAAGTCTGTTTGGAAAACAAACAAGGAGCTGAGTTCACTTGGGAACGTGAGGAGCATATGAAAAGATGTACCCGCATTTGTTCGTTTAGTTCATTCTTAATTTCGGGATGAAATTATTTGAAGTTGGGGAGACTGTAACATCTCGTGTTTTCTTGTTAACTAATAGTTAATGTCGTTTATTCTTGTAAGGACCAAAGTTGTTAATTCTGAAACTTATGGGTTGCTTATGCTTATTTACTAGTTTGCCTTTAATTTTTTCAATTTGAAAGTTAATAGTTTAATTATTGAAATTGAAGATAATGTAAGTAATAATAATATTACTAATAATAATAATAATAATATAATATAGTAATAATAATAAGAATAACAATAAGAACAATAAAGTAATATGAAATAAAGTTATTAACTTAAAAATGTTTAAACCTTAAACTTAAATAAGTACAATGGTTGTTTTGCTATTTTTATAAACTTAAAAATTAAGTTTTAACATAAAATAACAAAGAAACAAAACCACAGGGACCAAAGGTGTAATTTACCAAACCCACCTCCCCACCCTTTCTCTCTCCTCGTTTTTCCGGCGGCCGCCCGGCCAAGTCCGGCACGACGCCGGTGAGACCCAATACCCACCAAACACCACGGTTTTTATGCCAAATCCTACCAAATGTTTCACGAACGCTTTCGAACATCATTATGAACTTTAATTGCGTTTAAACTCCGATTATAAGCTCGATCAACCAAATAACCGTAACACCTTAAAGTTCTTAGCCGTTCGGGCATTAACTCTCAATAATAGTCTAATTAAGCGAACATGAACAATCATATACCTAATGCTAATAGATTGCAACTCTCTATTGCATCTGAAACCAACGTTAACCCTCCGTTTCGATCACCACACCTTACCCGCGAACCTGTTACAACACGAACACCATTTTCAAAACTTCCAAATGCAAAATTAACAGAGGGCTTTCTATCCTTGAGTTCAATAGAAGCTATCTGTACAACGAATTGGATTATAATCGTCATTTGAATAGCTATAGAGCTTCGTTGGTCGCGGATCGTTATTCGAGTCGAATCATTGAAATCAAACAACTATCGTGTAATTAAATATACTGACATGTTCGTTTTTACCCAAGGAATGAAAGCCCTAACAATGATTTGATTAGTAACAATGTTTGATGCTTCAATTTGGGGATTTACCAAATCTTGGGTTCTTGATTTGGGTGGAGGATGCGTAGGGGTTGTGTTTTAAGATATAAAAACCAAGCTTAACCAAGGCCTTGGGCCCTGGTTCGCTGGTTATGTCACTACTCTTCTAAACATGAGGTCCCGGGTTAAAACCCGGGCACCCTCATGTTTTATTATTTGTTTTTTTAGACGCTTATAGCCTAAAGATTAATTTTGAAAAAATTCTTAAATATAATATAAATTATTTTTGTGAATTTTAAATATTTCAAAAGTTCCAAATATTTTCTAAAATTTTTCTAGGATTAATAAAATTGTTTTCTTGAAAATTTTTTTAACAAAGTTTGTTTAAATAGTTTTTTTTCATAAAACGGTTGGAAAATAATAATTAGTAATTTATTATTGGTTCACATATCTCTTTTCAAGTAATTTGTTTATCTAGTAATACATTTTGGTTATAAAGATTTATTTGAACCTTATACGAATTTTTTTATAATTGTTACATTTCACACTTTAAGTAAAATCTAATATATATTTTTTAAGAAATATAAATTTATTCCATTTGTTTAACATAATTATTTGACAACCCCTAAATTGCACTTAGAACCCTAGACCCCGTTAATTCGTTGAACTTATTATAATTAAGCTTTAATCTTGTAAATAAATATATTTAGGTCTTTGTGAAGGAATACATTGGATGACTACCATTATAATTTTTTTAAACGTCAATTATATTTCATTGCCAAGTGAGTATTTTTATACCCCTTTTTCATATTTTCACACTTTGGGGTGAACATGTTACATTATAACCATTGCACTTGGAACTTTTGTTCTTGTAAACTTATGGAAACTTACTGTGTTGTTTGTGGTTAGTTAAACTTTGTAGCTACTATGTAATGTCGAATATATGTACAATCATTACTATGTGATACATGTATGTCCCTAGATCATGATATGAATGTAATAGATCTTGTTCGTCTGATTCTGAGGTAATGCTTGGAATGATTAATGAAATGATATTGTTTTGATATTTATAATGTTTAATATTTCATTAATGAGTCGACGAATTGGTTAATTAGGTTTTGTGGTTGTTTGAATTGTTACACATAATGTTTTTATATTATTAATTAATCATTCAAACTTAACAGAATGAAGTTCTCATGCGAGTGGCCCATGCGAATGGAACATACGCATGAATAACTTCATACGAATGACTCAGTCGCACGACTGAACCAGGAGACTGGATCAGTCGTATGATTGTAACATAAGATTGGCTCAGTCGCACGACTGAACACTCAGTCATGCGAATGAATCAACCGCATGGTTCAATCGCACGACTGAACCATACTAATGGTTCAGTCGCACAAACGAATAATACTAACCTATAAATACAATCCAATTCGTGAAAAATAAGGAGCTTTGATTAGTTACGACTCCAGACATACTCTAGCCGTCCAGAAGCCTCACAATTCGTTCTCCAAGTTCACAGAACACGTTAGATCGATTCCCAATCGACTTCTAATGTTAGATTAAATTCTTGATTGATTCTTCGTGTGTTCTCACTTATTGGATCGCCAATCAAATAGGATTCCGCACTATTTGATCTGGTTTACACGCTAATCACTAGGTATTTCGTTCAAATACCAGGTCCTATCAAGTGGTATCAGAGCTTTGGCTCTTGATTGCCTGTGATTCAATCAAGATTGATAAAAAGTTTGTGTTTTTGCACTAAAAACGCAATCTTTTGTGTCAAAAGTGATCTTGGACGTTCCCTGCTCATCAAAGTTTGGTTTCTACGGACTTAGGCGATTAGACCTTGCGAAATTTCGAATTTTTACGGATAAAACACGTTTAACCTAGAAATTTTCGCAAAACAGCAGCCTCAGTCGCACGAGTGTGCCATTCGCACGACTAGACTTCATTCGCATAGTCCAGACGCACGATTGGACCTAGTCGTATCTCCTTTCGTATGACTGAACTGTTCGTTCGCATTGCTCATACGCATCAGATTCATTCGCACGACTGAGCTAATCGCTTAGTTCAGCCGCATGATTGAACAAGTCGCAGAGTTCATACGCACGACTAGACCATTCGCATCCTTCAGTCGCACCAGTGACAGTTTGTTTTATTAGACTTAAAGTTATTCGCCATGGAAGATCAAATGTCAGCCTTTACTGCTGGAAAGGACTCTAGGATACAGAACCTGCTGTTGCCTGAGAGTGAGGTGAGTAATCATAATAAACCACCAAAGCTCTTGACGTTAGATGAGTTTCCCCACTGGAAACAACGTTTTGAGATCTACCTCAATGGAGTGGATCCGAATCTGTGGGAAGCCATCGAGATTGGATATAGTACACCGGTGGGAGCTGATGGAGTTAAGCTAACGTTAGGAGGGATGACGGATGTGCAGAAAGTTAAATACAATGTAGAGAAAAGAGTTTAGGCATTGATTACACAGTCTATTCGTAAAGACATATTCCACCAGTACTCAGAGAATAAGCAGTCCAAGAAACTTTGGGATGAGCTAGAAAAGAGGTATGACAGGAATGCTTCATTGAAGGAAATCAAAGCTAAGGAGTTAAAGAAGGAATTCGATAACTTCTCATCGATGGGAAATGAGAGTTTAGACGACGTTATAGGTAGATTTTACCATCTGATGAGTGAACTGCATACACATGGGGTGGCAACTACCATGGAAGAGAAAGTTACTAACTTTGCAGACGGATTGCCTGAAAAGTGGGCCTCATTCGTGTCTAACCTTAGACAGAATGGAATGCTGGCAAAACTGGATATTAATAACTTCATTCTTAAGTTGCGAGAAGAGTCACTTAGGATGAAATACAGAGCTCAGAAGTCTTCGTACAATCAAAATCCAGCTTTGTACAACGCCACGCCTCAAGCTAAGACATCTGGAGCACCTCTCCAGACTGCATTTGTGTCTAGCTCATCGGGTCTTTCACATGCGTCTCCTTCAGGATCAGACACATCGGGACTCTCTTGTACCCACTATATTGGTCCGAAACAAGTGCTACTAAACTGAAGACCGAGAATCTCAGAAATGTGACTGTGGAAGTAGCTCGAGAACATGGATCTTTTGGCTGCAATGGTCCATTCTTATGATGAACTTGTTGCTAGGAATTTTGGAAACTGCCATCTGGTAGACGAGGACTACGAGCAGGTGGACGAAATGGAGCTTGAGAGGATGGACATAATGTGGGCCTTAGCTAGTGCTGTTCGGAGGGCAAAGAAGTTTGGAAAACAAACCCGACAGAACTTGGTACCTACTAAGGATACCACATTCGGCTTTGACAAGAGCAAAGTGACCTGCTTCAGCTGTGAAGAGAAGGGTCACTTCAAAAGAGAATGTGTCAAGCCTAAGAAGACGGGTAATGGGAACCCGTTCTCGTCCTTCACTCATCAAGACAACAAGCTACCAGTTCTACTTCATCAAGCAAGGATCCAAAAGCTTTGACTGCTCATGATGATGAAGGACAGGATTGGAGCTGTAGGTTTGTCTCACCAGGGGAATCAAACATTGCAAGTGTAGAAGATATTGACAGTGATTCCGCTAGTGAAGGAGATCTAGCAGTTTGGATAGCGATGTCACATAGTGAAGAAGCAACTGCAACCGAGGTCAGTTACAAGCCTAAAGAGGAGACTACCACGTCAGAGACAGAAAAGAAAGAATCACCAGAACCAGAGACATCTGATGCTGCGTTGATGGCTAACTCTTCTGAATCAACTCAGGTAAGTACTACTGACCAAATGTTTGATAATCATGCTTGTTCTGATTGTGATACTTTTAGGAATAGCATAGATGAAAAATTTGCTAGGTTATTAGATCATAATGATAACTTAGTAAAAGATTTGCAACTGTGCACTGAGGCTAATAGGGTATTAAAACAAAATGAGCATAGTTATATAGAAAAGATAGACCTTTTGACTAAACAGCTTAGGGAAACCGAAGTAGTTGCCTTTAACCAAGCTAATGACATTAGGTATTATCTAAACTCCCTAGAAGATACTAAGAAGCAAAAGGCAGTTCTAGAAGTAGAAGTAAATTCATTAAAACAGAAACTGCACAGTTGGACTAGTTCTTCACACATAGTCCAACACTTAGTGAGAGAAAGGAACAACGGGGAGGGATTGGGCTATAAAGTGGTTCCACCACCACCTGAGACCTTTATGAACACTAAGACTAGACCAATAAATAGTAATCCCATCAAAGATCATGTGGTGTCTACTCCTCTTGTTAGTGATCCAGATTCCTTATGTTCATCTATTGACTCTGGAAACAAACAAAAGGAGGCCACTTCAAAGGCGAAGGATAAATTGTCTTGTATTAATCTGGAAAAGGAATTTGAAAAGGCTAACTTAAAGTCAGGATCAAATAGAGTCAAATCAGAACCTAAAAGGACTTCCAAGGTTAATCTTTCACATACTTCAAGTCAAAAACCTATTAACCAAAAAGGAAAGGATGTTAAACAGGTTAAAACAGTTAACTTTGTTAAACAAGAGAAAACAACCAAAGAACCAAAGTCAAAACCTAGAGTGAGTTATGTTACTAGAGTGTCACACACTTCTCCACAAAGAAAGTTTAATCATAAAGTTGATAGCAGGTCGTGCTACAACTGTGGTGAATATGGACACATTGCTTCCTATTGTCACTTCTTCTATCAGACACCTAGGAAGAAGATTGAACTTTAGGTTTCAAAGCCTAGGTCTTCTAAGAGGATTTCTCGACTCCACCTAGAAGAACTAGTGAACCTAAAATTCAACCTGTAAGTCACTCGACTGTTTATCACAAACATGCATTGCACAAATCTGGATTATGGAAGGAGAAGACATCCTCTGTGTCTGATAATAATGACAAGAAGGAACCTGAGCTACCCTCATCCTCTAAGGGTCAATGGGTAGAATTTATGATGTGTGATGCCTCTGGGAAACCCAAGCCAGTAAAGGCTTGGGTTCTTAACCCAAACTAATCCATTACTTTGTATGTGCAGGGTGTTTGATACAGTGCTGAAACTAACACGTGGATAGTAGACAGCAGAGCAACCAGGCACATGACAGAAACATGGCTCTTTTATCAAACCTCAAACAAATAAAAGGAGGGCATGTTTCATTTGCTGGAAACAAGGGAGGCTATATCACAACCCAGGGAGAAGTGGGGAATCAGAAAGTTAAGTTGGATAAGGTGAACTACGTTCAACAACTACAAAATAACTTACTTTCTGTTTCCCAAATATGTGATAAGGGATTTAAAGTCATCTTCGACAAGAGAAGTGTTACGTACTAAAGAAAGACTACGTGATCCCAGAGGACCAAGTTTTGATGACTGCTTCAAGATATAAAGATCTTTATGTCTTGGATCTATTAACAGCTTCTACAACAGATCATGAGGTTCAGTGTTTTCTATCTAAAGCTACTGAAAAGTGTTAGGATGAGTGATCTATGTTTGATTGATTAGAGAGTATTACAGCAGAAATCACACAATGAATTAGACAATTCACAAGAATACAGTGATATTCAAAGTAACAACAAACGATTATAGAAAGAATTCTGCAAGTCAATGTTTCATTCAATACGCGCTTTCGTGGTGGCACAATGTCACACATACAATCAGGTCAATCATCCTTTATATAGGAATGTCGTGGTGGAACATTCCTTATATAGGAGATGTGACGTCTGCTGATGTCATTTGTTGTGACATCTAACAGAATTATTCAAACTACTGAAATTTAACACAACTACTGAAGATGTCAAAACAGCTGACATCTTCTTACAAAAATACTAAGTGTAACTATCACTACAACTACTGAAAAGAAACTACTGAAACTACAACGACTGAAGAACATGCTCTTCAGTCGTTTTACAAATACCAAAATAAAAAGAAAACTACTAAAAGGAAACCATCACAACAACTGAAGAATGCTTCTTTAGCTGTTGTAACAAACTCTGAAGGCTTCAGTACTTGTACTTGAACTTCAGCTGTTGTCATTAGCTGATGTCTTCAGTCTTTGTACTTTAGCTGGATCTTCAGTACTTTGTTCTTCAACTGTTGATCTTCAGACTTTGGTCTTCAGCTGTTGAAGTCTTCAGTACTTTAGTCTTCAGCTGTTGAAGTCTTCAGTATTTTAGTCTTCAGCTGTTGATCTTCAGACTTTGGTCTTCAGCTGTTGAAGTCTTCAGTACTTTAGTCTTCAGCTGTTGAAGTCTTCAGACTTTGTCAAACAGTGATCAAGTCTTCAGCAGTTGTTGTGATGTCTGTTGGACTTAGAGGTTTTCTGATCAGGCTCATTGGTTCTTTTGGTCCAACAAACTCCCCCTGAACCAATGCAGCCAAAACCTCTAAATTTATTGAAGATGTCCCACTTATTATGGCAGAGAGATTTGGTCTTTTTGTCTTCTAGATTAGCTCAGAAGTGACCCATGTAAGCACAGGCCTGGGAAGAAGTCTCGATGATCTGTTTGGCAAAGGATGAATGGGAACTCTGTCTTGGGGAACTGGACACAGAGCTGTTACCCCATCCATGAGATCTACTTCCCAACAATGAGTCTGTATGACTCCCTTGTATAGGCCTCAAGGAAGGTTATCTGTTCCTCCATGGTAAGCTCTTCAGCTCCTCCTTCAAAAAGTGATTCTGGCCCATAATATTCAGAAAGGTATTTGACCTGTTTCCCATTTTTGAGTTCCACAGTTGTTATTACTCTATAAGCAAATTCATCTGGGTGATTACCCTCTAAGAACAACTGGAGCTCATTCTTTCTGACTTCCTCAAGCCTCTTATATACTAACCCCTTTTTCACCATTTTATTTTCTAGCATCTTTTGTGGGGTCAGGTTAGCTTTATAGGTTTTCTTGAAGTTATCTAGGATTTCCCAGGGTGATACTACAAAGACCAGTGAGATCACTTCATCTACAATCTTCTTCACTTGGCCAATGTATCTCTGTGGAATGTTTTTCTTCTGAATCCTATGAGACACCCTGGGATCAGGCCAAATCCTCACTCTCTCCTTTTGATATTGAAATGTATGTTTAAGAGTGTATAATCTGAGAGGGTGCTTCTTCATGTTGATGATTGAAGATGTGGCAGCATATGCTTTGTCAACTCTCCTCACATTCCTCATCATGTTGTTTATGAAGCTCTTCTTCTTCTAGCTTCACTTTCACAATTTGTCTTTGAGTTTCAGGAGTAATTGTTGGAGGTGACTTGTGGCCTTAGGCAATTGTATAATAGCTGAGATTGGCAGCCTATCTTCATCTTCATCATTATCTTTTTTTCTTCTTCTAGCCTCAGTACCCTTCTCTTCCTCTTCTGGGTACATCATCGGCTATTGGTTTTGAGGGTAAGGGAATTGGTTTAGGGGTTGTGGTTGTGGTGGTTTTGGTGTGGGAATGTTGACAGGCTGTTCTAGCATCTGGATGTGAGGTCGGCTTTAGATTGCTTGACTAGTTCAATCCTGCTCCCAGCACCAGCTTCATTTAAGGCTTCAATAACCAATCCTTTGGTGTATACTTCAGACAAACAGATCTTGGTGGTTATTGCCAAGATGCTATCCCTGGACCATGCCTTGATTTCAATCAATGATCTACCAAGATATTTCGCTATGAACCTGATCATGATTTCTAGCCTTTCCTTTCCAACACATCATAACTTGCCCATCTAGCTTGGATTTCTTCAATCTCTAGTCTTCTGATTTCTGAGTCAAGTTTTTCAGTTCGTGACCTTGCCTAAACAACTGATCAATGATGTTATCCATTGATCGGCTGTGTTCGGCATCAGCCTTCTTCACCATTGTCTCCAAGTCAGTCTCCTTCTTTCTTCCTTTTCTTGTATGTGACATGAAATTTTAGTACTTTCAGTCACTTCTCATGTCAGCATCCTTCACCTTCTCCTTCTCAGTTTCTTTCCTATCTGCAATCCTCTTTCTTTTTGCTTTCACTGACTGAATCTCCCCCTTTTGGTTGCATTGGTTGCAAGGGGTGATTGTCAGAAAGCCTTTTGCTCACAGCATCCTCTATCATGGGTTGTATAACTGAGGGAAGCCTCTCATCAAGGGTTTTAAGCACCATATCAGTGATAGTTGATGTGATGAGAGGTAAGGAATGTTGAAGATAGTAGCTATTTGCTCAGGGGGGTTCTGTCCCTGAGAAATAGTACCAGAAGCAGAGGCAGGTGGCTGAGTGTTTTGGAGTGGCTCTGTGTATGGGAGACCTTCAGAGGAAGGTGCCATCTGTGGTTTTGAGGGGTAGATGGTCTTTGATCCTGAGAAGTTTTGGCAAACAGCTCTTTGAGTCTGCTCACCTCATCCTCGAGGATGGTGTTTTGGGCTAAAACATCATAAAAGAAGCCCAGGTCATCATCAGTGTTTACTGAATCACCTGACCCCTGATAGAATCAGGATGAACATGCTCTGAGTGTAGATCAGTAGTAACATGTGCCCCTTGGTCATGGTACTGGGGACTTCCTGCCTCAGGACCATGTCCTTCATCGGCAGTTGCCTCTGGTGAGGTCTTATGGACAGTACCAATTCATCCTGATCATTTGCTGAAGCAGGAGAAGTGGCAGCCTCACCAGAAATTTGAATCTCTGTTTCTACACTTGGAGATTGAATATGGTAACCCCTGTGCTGTGGGGGTGTCAGAAGCACTTTGGTCCTCCCCCTCAATGGTTCGGGCTATCCCAGTTTTGATTGGTATCTGGGGAGGGCGTGAGGAGTGCAACTAAGTCAGCACTTTGGCAATTATGATGGTAGGACTTTGGGGGGCGGTCGTAGTGGGAGAGGGTGTGAAGGCAGTATGCACCCGGGGAGAGTGGTGCGTTTCAATGGCAACCTCCTCAAGTGAGGAAGGTTCCAGATGTATAGGTGCCCCAGAGGTGGTTGCTACAGGCTCCCGTTGAGAGGAAACTTGAGCGGTTGAGGGTGAGTGAGTCGTTGTATCTACTGGGGGGTTATGACCAGTAGATATAACCTGCGTTTGTGTTGCAGGGGCATCCTCAGGGGACTCATTTCCCTGAGTAGCCATTTTGGTTTCTTGTGTTTGGGTTTGGTGGGGACATGGATTTGGAGGTGGTGGCTGTGGGTTCCAGCTGCGTGGGTTTTCGCAGTTTGGCAGCCAGTTTGAGTGACTGGTCTGAGTTGTGCCTGGAGTATACTTTAGGCAATACAGCCGTGGCAGGGACTCCAAGGCCAACAAGTCCCTCAGCTTTCAGCTGGTTTACTATAATGGCCATTAGGACCGAGGATATAATATCCATCGGTTAGCTATAGGCTTGGAGGCCATATCCTTGAGTTCAAGAAATAATATTTCAGAAAATTTAAGTTTTGTTGGTCAAGGATAGAGAATAATACCTGCTGCCACCCGTCAACATTTGATTCCAAGAAAAGTCTTAGGAGCTAAGCATACATTCACCATATGAAAAATTAGTCATTCCGCATCATGGAAATGTTTCTTCAGGATGGTAGAGGCACTAAGGTTACCCTGGTATCCATGTTGGGCAAATGATAGATCAGTGGTGCCCTTTGGATACCCAGTGGGGAAAGTGGCATCATCTAGTTGTAGGGTTTGGCGAAGGATTTCTGGAGTGATGACCACCTGACGATTGTTGACGAACGACTGGAGAGAGTCGGTGTCATTCTCCCCAATGATGAGGGTGACGTTCGTCCAGAACTGATGGAGGGATTCGGCATGAATGGTAGGATTTAGAAGGAAAGCCGTTTTGTATGGAGAGTTGATCATTAGATCAATGGAATTATCAAACTTTGTCTAGGAGGGTGATTTGGTAAGTAAGCAACACAATTGTGTCGTGGTTTAAGTTGCATGTTTGCCATTGATGTGAGAGAAGGTTCTGAGTTTTTGAACGTTAGGTTTGAGATGATGAAGCTCTGTAAGACAAGGTATTTATAGGGTATGGGTTATAAAGAAACTGAAGGGTTTGGTATGAGTTATTAGTAGTTTTAAGCGACTGATGACGTGGTATTAACTTCAGAGGTTGAATCAACTGAAGTCTTGGTTGTAGGCATCAGTAGTTATAAAACTGCTGAAGACCATGGCTTTAGCTTTAGATGTTGGAAACAGCTGACGACGTGGTGTTAGTCATCAGTAGTTGTGAAACTACTGAAGACATGGTTTTGTCATCAGTTGTTGTAAACAGCTGACGACGTGGTGTTAGTCATTAGTAGTTGTGAAACTACTGAAGACGTGGTTTTGTCATCAGTTGTTTAAGATGAAGCAGCAATTTTAGAAATGACTGAAGAGAAAATTCTCATGAGTAGTTTTCGTCAATTCATAGCTTTTCAGGTGTTTTATACTGTCCTCAACACTTACTCATCAGTCTTTTTGGCTATTTTTCAGTTGTTTCATAGGACGTCAGTACTTATCTGTTTGTACTTATATCAGTAGTTATGACTGTATAAGTTCTTGTAACAGAATCATACTTATTTGTGATATGATTACAAATGATCATCATACTTATTTACTGAGATCATCAGTAGTTATCACTTATTCTAGCTGCAGCATACCAAGCCTTAACACTAGTTTTGGAAAGTCGAACTATCCAAAGGCATAGTAAAAATGTCTGCAAGCTCATCAGCACTAGCACAAACTTTGGATCAATCAGACCTTTTTCAAAAAGTCCCTAATAAAATGATGTATGATCTCTATATGTTTTGTTCCTAGAGTGCTGGACTAGATTCTTGACAATGCAAAAGCTGAAGCACTGTCCATTAATAATGGAGTCTTAGTCTCTGTAATGCCATAATCCAAAAGTTGGTTCTAAAGCCAGAGTACCTGAGAAGTACAGCTTGCAGCAACAATGTACTCTGCTTCAGCAGTGGATGCAGCAAAAGATGTTTGTTTCTTACTCTGCCAAGAAATCAAACAGTTGCCTAGAAATTGACATCCACCGGAAGTTGACTTTCTGGTTAACTTACACCCTGCATAGTCACTATCAGAAAAAGCAACCAATTTGCAAGAGTGTCCAGTGGAATACCATAAACCTAGAGATTATGTACCTTGCAGATATCTAAAGATCCTTTTGACTGCAATCAAGTGAGACTCTTTAGGAGCAGCCTGAAATCTAGCACAAACACACATTGCAAACATGATATCTGGTCTAGTAGCTGTTAAGTACATCAAGGACCCAATCATACATCTGTAAAGTGTTTCATCAACAGCCTTACCTTTCTGATCTGCATCCAGTTGTGTGGTGTTGCACATGGGAGTAGAACAGGGCTTACAATTTTGTAAATCAAACTTATTCAAAAGATCTTTTGTATATTTAGACTGATGAATGAAAGTCCCATCAGCCTTTTGTTTGACTTGCAATCCTAGAAAGAACTGTAATTCTCCCATTGAACTCATTTCAAACTTCTTATGCATTAAATTGGTAAAGTCATCACACAACTGGGGATCAGAGGATGCAAAAATAATATCATCAACATAAATTTGAACAAGTAGCTTATGCTGATCCACCTTCTTAATGAATAAAGTTTTATCTATGGAGCCTCTAGTGAAATTATTTTGAAGAAGAAGATTTGATAATGTCTTATACCAGGCTCTAGGAGCTTGTTTCAACCCATAAAGAGCCCTATCAAGCTTGTATACCCAATCTAGATGTTTATTATCCTCAAAACCTGGTGGTTGACACACATAAACCTCTTCGTTTATTTTACCATATAAAAATGCACTTTTAACATCCATTTGAAAAACTTTAAAATTGTGAAATGCAGCATAGGCTAAGAACAATCTAATTGCCTCCAGTCTGGCTACAGGGGCAAAGGTCTCATCATAATTAATACCTTCTTCTTGTGAGAACCCCTGAACAACCATGGCCTTGTTCTTAACAATAAGCCCATTTTTATCTGTTTTGTTCCTAAACACCCATTTAGTGCCTATTGCACACTTACCTGGGGGTAGAGGAACCAGTTCCATACCTGCTATTTCTTGAACTGAAGTAGCTCAAGCTGCATGGCTTCCACCCATCCATTGTCTCTCAAAGCAACATGATAGTTCTTTGGCTCTTGCTGACTGATGAAGAGAGCATAGAAGCACAAGTTAGACAATTGACTTCTGGTTGAGACGCCAGCATTGATACCACCAATGATTTGAGACATGGGGTGATTCTTCAGCTCTTGGTGCACAATAAGATCAGTGCAAGTGTTTGTATCCGGTTCAGCATCAGCAGATGTTGATTCAGATTCTTGAAACGAAGTATTAGATGGCAAATCAAACGATGTAGAGGAATCAAAATCTCATCAGCATTTGTTGTGGATGGAGCTGCTGAAGGTACAGGAACATCAAGTTTAGCAGACTCAGGCAGTTGGTCACTAATCTTGAAAAGGTGAGTACTGATATCATCATCATCTTCAGTACCACCAGGTGGAAGACTTGCTGCAGAAGATGATTTATCCACATGATCTGCAACAGCTGGAGTTTGATAAGGAGCATATTGCAGTATGTCCAATCAAACAACTCCACAAGATTTTGTGGAATTTTATCCTTAGGAGATTCATTGAATTTCATATGCAAGGTTTCTTCAACTATCTTTGTTCTGCAGTTGAAGACTCTGTAAGCCTTGCAAGTGGATGAATAACATACAAAATACCCTGCATCCACCTTAGGATCAAATTTGTGGAGTTGACCCTTTGTGTTGAGAATGAAACAAGGACATCCAAAGGCTCTGAAGAATGAAATCAAAGGAGCCAAACGATGTACAGCTTCATATGGAGTCTTCATCAACCTCTGATTTACTAACACTCTATTCTGCACATAGCAAGCTGTATTGACAGCTTCAGCCCAAAAGGTCAAAGGCAAACCAGAGTCAGCCAACATGGACCTTGCGGCTTCAATTAAAGTCCTGTTCTTTCTCTCCACTACCATTTTGTTCTGGAGTCCTTGGGATGCTAAACTGCCTTTTGAAAGATAAAATCATCAAGTGTATGGTTTCTGAATTTAGTACCATTGTCACTCCTTATACACTTGACTGATAGGGAATACTGCTTCTCAACACAACACAAAGTTTGTAATCTTCTGAGCAACCTCATCCTTTGAATGTAGAAAGAAAGTCCATACGAATCTGAGTAATCATCCACAATTGCCAGACAATATTTCTTCTTTTCCATGCTCATCACTCTCATAGGACCAAATAGATCCATGTCCAGTAACTGCAAGCAGGCAGTGGACTTAGGTTCTTCAATGGGAGGGAATGAGACTTTATGTTGTTTTCCTTTCAACAAGCAGTAAAGGCTTCATCACAGGGGAACTCCTTTATTGATAAACCTCTTACTAAACGATTACGGATCAGCTGGTTCAGGTTCTGAGATTGACATGACCCAGCCTTCTATGCCATAGTTTAGATTCCTGAAGAGAGGCTTTGGAGAACAGGCATGGATGACCCTTCAAATGAATCTTCTTTGACAAATCCAAGGCATACACTCTTCCAATCCTGTTGGTCTTCAGGAGAGTATGTTCATCCATTACCTTCTCAATCAGCCTTAGAACTTGGGAAGACAAAATCCTGCAGTTCTGGCTTGTGAAAAGTGCAACATGCCCTTTATCACACATCTGACTGACACTCAGCAGATTATAGTTGAGATTCTCCACATGGTTGACATCATCAAACCTGATTTGTCCATTAGACACATATCCTTTCCCAATGATGTAACCTCTGGCATCATTTCAAATGAAACAAATCCCTTCTTTCCTTGAGAGTAGTCATTAAGAAGAGAACTGCTCCCAGTCATATGCATTGATCCTCCACTGTCCACATACCAGATGCTCCTTTGGCATGTTGAAGAACCCTGCATGAAAGAAAACTAGTTAGATTTTGAGACCCAAACCTTTTTGGTTTTAGGTCTGTTTTCATCAACAGATGCAACCATAACTGTTTCTTATGATTAACAGCTGAAGAAGGAGATGGTGCTGAAATGGATTCCTTGGATTTGGGCTTGGAATGCCTTTTTTAGTGATTTGATCACAGGTGCATCTAGTTGGTTAACTCTTCCCAACAAATGTTGAACCATCATAACAAGTTGTGTCTGATTTGTGGCCAAAGCTTTCAGCTCTTGTGACAAATCTATGTGTTGATGAGTTTCTGTGATCCACCATTTCCTCCTTAAAATTAACAGACTTAGTCTGATGTTTATCATGAGGAGCACCATCAACTGTTTTGTGATGAACCTTATCCTTCTTTTGAATTTGGTTGAAGGCTTGGGTTTATCACAATGGAATGATTGCGGTACAAACTTAGTCTCAAACTCAGTTTTCATTTCATCCATCTGGATTTTAATGAGCTTATCTCTGTTGAGTTTGGAACCCTTCTGTACAACATTCATCAGAAAGATGATTGAATTTACCACATATTCACATGGCTTATTCTTCATCTTGGATTGATCAACTACTGATGTGGAAACTACTGAAGGTATGCTCTTTAGTACTTTCCTCCTTTCAGTAATTTTGTTCAGCACTGAAGAATCTGTAATACTGAAGAGTTGTTCTTCAGCTGTTCATTGTCAGCAGTTGTTAATCCATTTATTTCAGCTAATTTGAAATGCTTTTCAGTTGTTGTAACTTGCCCTTCAGTACTTAAGTTACTTTGAGGGACAATATCTGAAATACTCAGCTTCATGTGCTTATCAGTAGTTAACCCATCAGCCAATTTCTTGCTGAGGTATCAACCCTTATTTGATCTTGTGAATTTGGAAGATCACTTGTGGATGATGCACATGATAATGTGGTTTGGAGATTGCTTTCACTTTCAGATTTTACCATTGTTTTGGAGTAAAATCTGTTGGAGGTGCAATATGGTTGTAACCAATTCCAAACTTCACATTCAAGCAGATTGCTTACAGCAGCATTTCAAATCCCTTGCAGGATGACACCCAGCGGTCACACTCAACTTGGGTAACTGCAAGTTTTTCTTTGACTTCCTTATGGTTCTCAAGAATGACCACTAGCTTAGCCTTTTCATCATTTAATTGGCATTTAAGCTTATAAATCTCATCATCGTTGTCCTTAAGGACAGACTCATATTCAGCTTTTCTTTTGGAAATAGTTTGCTCAAGCTCTAGATTTTGATTAATTACAGCTACATTTGCTTCTCTAATGGAGACAAATGCATCTATGCAAGATTTTGAACAAAGCTTGGCCTTAGCCTCAGAGATACCTGGGTTACCTGTGAAGAAGATGCATTGGAGCATGAACCCTCAGTAGATTCTAGGGCCATGAGAGCTAGATTCCCAAAAGTATGTTCACCACCATGTTGACCATCACTAGTAAATAATTGCTCAGTACCAGAGAGATCATCTGGTAAACTGCTCCAGTCAACATTGCCAGGGGTGAAAAAGCTGTGATGAGGTTGTGATTGAGATGGTAGTAGGCTCAGGTAATGCTTGTGGTTGTTGTGCAGTAGGAACTTGAACTGGATTTGGCTGAGGCATGTAATAGCAGGGATACGGATATGACATTGGACCCTGAGGGACAAAATATGCAGGCGAAATAGGTTGTGAATAATGACTAGAACTAGCAGGATGTTGCCCCCTGTTTTGTGGACTAGTGCTTGGAAAAGTCACAAAGGGTGCAGAGGAGTTAGATCCAGATGATCTACACTCTCTTGCAAAGTGTCCAAGCCTTTGGATTTGTGACACCTCAACTTACTCTTGTCAAAACCACTTTGGTTTTGCCGGAGAGTCCTGGAAATTTCCTGCCAGTCCTCTTGTTAACTTCTGATATTTGATATTAATCAAGGTCATTTGGCTCACAATATCCATCTCTTCTAGATCATCATCAGCTATTCTGTAAGGATTCCTTAAGTCTGATGCAACCCAAAAATCCAAAATGTCTCAGCAACATGCACTAAGTACTGAAGTGAAGAATGCTTCGGAAGTTTTACACAATGCATTAGAAAATATTCTAAGTGTAAATCTTCCGAAGCCAGACGAATATCATCCGAAGCCAAACATGAAGTCTTCCGAAGCTTCAGAGACAAAGTCTTCCGAAGCTTCATCCTTTGAAGACAGATTTCTTCCGAAGACTTTTAGTACACATGCTTTATATAATGTACTGTTCCATAAAGCACCTTTCCACTGCAACTCTGCAAGTCACCAACTAACATGGTTTGGTGAAAAAGTCCATGCTTTTGGTAACTGTACATTGAGGTCGTGAGTCTGTATAGTTTCTACTTTATGTACTTTATCCTTTTTGTAATAGATAAGGAGGTGAGCTATGGCATGTCATAGTCACAAGTCGAAAGGCAGTCTGCCTTTTGACTCTACAATTGATTTTGTTTGTGTGTTTAGTCAATTGTATCCGGCTGGCTTTCAAAGTATAGCCAGCTGTAGAATGTAGTATAAGTATCTCATGTTCTTGTATCTTTTATCTCATGCTTTGAAACACTTGTAATAGAACATAGAGAAAGCAATATACTGCATTCTTGAAAACCATACTCTCTTGTTCTGTCTCTTACTTTACTTGTGCTCTTTGTATCACTTTGGTTAACCCAGTTCACTGTTTGATTAAAGTTTAGTTAATCTCCTCTTTTTGTGTCGTTGTGTTGTAATTGTGTTAAAGACCTTAAACGGTCCTGCAATTGGTATCAGAGCATTCCAGGCTCTTGATATAAGATCTAACCATCTTAAGATCCCTCACACACACAAAAAAACTAAACTCTTCAAATGGCTTCCATCTGAAAGACTGATATGGAGACTGGAACCATGAACAAATCCCCACTGATCACTCTTGATGATTTTGACACTTGGTGCATGAGGATGGAAGGCTTCATCAGGTCTCTTGACTCAAGAATGTGGGAATCTATTGTAAATGGACCTTTCATACCCAGCACCCCCTCTGCTACTGGTGCTGGTATGATCCCTAAAGATATGGCCAACTACTCAGATGAAGATAGGAAAAGAGTAGAGATTGATAGGAAGGCCATGACTGCTCTTCAGACTGCTCTCCCAAACTCTGTATACAGAGGTTTTAAGAAGTGCAAAACAGCTAAACAGCTGTGGGATGCACTGAAGCTGATGTATGAAGGCTCCTCTGAAGCCAAGGAGAACAAGAAAGATCTTCTGAAGCAGCAGTTTGAAAATTTCACCTTCAAAGCAGGTGAAACCATGACCCAACAATACTTCAAGTATGTTGAGATTGTGGATACCCTAGTGTATGGAGGAGTACCTCTTGAGAACAGGGACATTGTAAGGAAGTTCATGTCCTCACTTCCTAGGCAATGGACACACTATTGTGTGGTGATCAAGAGGACTGAGAACCTTAAAACTCTTACTTTGACAGAGTTGTATGGGATTCTCAATGGATACCAGATGGAAATGAACATGCAAGGTTCATTTGGAAACTCCAACAATCAAATGGGTTCAACCCTTCATGTAGTTGAAAGGGACAGCATAGAACCCCAACATCATCTCATATGCTACCCTGACAACTCACATAAGGGTCCTTTCATCACCTTCCCGGAGACACTAAGAGAGAACTTTACTCAAGGAAGTCCATTCCAAGAGACAAGTTCTTCTCAAGCCTTTGTGTCTACTGATGAAAGCTGTGGGAATTATCTCTTCACTCTTGAAGACCTGGACTTTATTCATCCAGATGACCTGGAATACATGGAGATAGTTCAGCAGATGGCTCTCCTCACTCACAGAGCCAAGAAGTTCTACAAGAGAACAGGAAGAAGATTTCCAAGCAATGCTATCAGTGGAAAGTTTGGGTTGGATAAAAGCAAAGTTAAGTGTTACAACTGTAACCTTATGGGTCACTTTGCTAGGGAGTGTAAGGCACCTAAAGAAAATGGGGGCCAAACACAACCGAAACCAAACTACACTGACAAAGCTCCTCAGTCTGAGAAGACTAAGCAACATGTTGTTGTTGCTGTTGAAGAAGGAGGTTTTGACTGGAGTTTTCAGGTGGAAGATGCTTCTCAAACCAAGCACTGATGGATGATCATGATGAAGCCAAGGTATTGGAACATCTCTGTACTCCTGAATGCATTGCTAAAGTAAATAGATATAGGTCCTACAACTTGGAGATGAGATCTGATCTTGAGTCCTTAAACATTTTAAAACTCTGATTTTAGAAAGTCTGAAAATGATTATAAACTGAAAATAGAGGACTTAGAGAAAACCATTTCAGCTCTAAAACATGAACACACAGACTTTAGACTCAATTCAAGATCTCCTAACCAAGCTAACTGAATGCCAGGCTGAGCTTGTGATCAGCAAAGCCAGGGCAGAAAAGAGTGTTCTTGAAGAAGAGACCTTCAAGAACATGATATCCTCATCCCTGCACAACAAAGTGTGCTATCAAAACAGACAGGGACTGGGATCAAATGAGATAGCTCCTCCACACATAATCTTGTCTGTAAGATCTCCTAGATGTGGAACTTGTGAAGATGAGCTTCCTCTCATAGATCCTATAAGTGAGGATGATGAAGAAGTGATAGTGAAGAATTCCTCTGAGAAGACTGAAGATGAGGATTCTTCCAAGGGCCACTATCCTTCTGAGGAGAAGAAATCAACTGTGATGACCAAGTCTAAGAGAAAGAACTTGATCAGAAAGAGCAAAAGGAAAGCAAAGAAGGCTCAAGAAATCAAGGCTACTTTTGATGCTAAGCAGAAACAAGTTTTTATCTCTACAGGTTTCAAAGTAGTAAAGACTGAAGACATCAACCAAGACTCCTCAGCTAAGAGTAATGGTTCATGTTCAAATCATCATAGTGAAAATAAGAAGACTGAGCTGCTGTGTACCACTGTTGCACAGCCTGGACCATTGAACTCCAGAACAGTTCACAGCCCAAAAGAACTATCTCAGCATCTACCAAGATGAAGGTGGAAGGAATGTGACCAAAGCCAGTCTTTCTCTCAAAAGGAGACTCCTTTGAAGAAGAAAATGTTATGTGTCATGTGGAAGTACTTCTCACATTGCCACGGATTGCCCATACAATCCTAAAAGTACCATCCACATGACCATTAAAGACTTCAAAGAATCTCAAGAAGTCTCAAGCTTCGGAAGGAAAGTCTGTTTCCTTCGGAAGCTCCAAATCAAAGAAGAAGGTAAATGGAAAATTACCTTCGGAAGTAAAATTGGTCTCGGAAGAAAGGAGTTCTTCCGAAGCACTAAAGTCTGCTGCAGCAATTGTAGAATCTTCCGAAGGTTCAGTCATTAAAATGTGTGAAGTTCCAAAAGCTTCTAAGGTTTTGAAGGTCAATCCAAGACTCCAAAGGTGGTATGGAAGTCTAAGAAAGACCAAATGACTGAAATTTCTCCACCAACAACAGCTGAAGATCCCCATAGTACAACCATAGGATGTATTACTGTTGCATTACCTTCTATTACACTTAGTGAGCCCAAGACAAGTAAGGCTTGGTTTCCAAATGTAACTAATCATTTTCTTTGTGCAGGAACAGCTCAAGACAAACAGAATGTCTGGATAATTGACAGTGACTGTCCAGGCACATGACAGGCAATAGGTCTCTACTCCATAATTTTGAGAGAATTGATGGAGGACCAGTTGCTTTTGGAGGACATGAAGGTGGTTACATTTCTGGAAGGGGCAAGGTCACAAATGGTAAGCTCAGCATCGAGAAGGTAAACTTTGTTAAGGAGCTTGGGTACAATCTTCTGAGTGTATCCCAATTTTGTGATAAGAGTCATAACATGCTCTTTACTGAGCATGAGTGCATTGTTCTCAAGCTAGGAGTGGTCATTCCTCATGAGCATATCCTGCTCAGAGCCCCCAGGAAAGGGAACATGTACAAGATGGATTGGCAGAAACATCTCCTTCAGGAGAGTTTCATGCTTTCTATCTAAAGCAAATAGTGATGAGTCTTTCCTATGGCATAAAAGAATGTGCCATGTAAACTTTAAGAACATAATAAATTGATTAAACATGATCTGGTAACTGGAATGCCAAAGAAAGAGTTTACAAGTGATGATCTTTGTGTTGCATGCTTGAAAGGGAAGCAACACAAGGTATCTCACAAGCCTAAGGAAAAGAACTCCATCACTACTCCCCTACACTTGTTACATATGGATCTCTTTTGCCCCACCAGTGTAATGAGTTTAGGAAGGACCTCTTACTGTTTGGTGATCACAGGACTTTACAAGATTCACTTGGGTCTTTTTCCTTAGAACTAAGGATGAAACCCCTGAGATTCTGAAGAATTTCATCTTAAAAGTTGAGAATCAATGTGATCATAAGGTCAAAACCATAAGATGTGATCAAGGAACTGAATTTAAGAACCAAATCCTTGATACATTTTATGATGAAAAAGGTATTATAAGACAATATAGTGCTCTCAGGACTCCTCAGCAAAACGGAGTTGCTGAGAGGAGAAACAGGACACTTATTGAACTGCAAGAACTATGTTGTCTGACTCTAACTGCCTATCACCTTCTGGGCAGAGGCAGTTAATACTGCTTGCTATGTGCAGAACAGAGTTTTAGTAGTTAAGACACATGGTAAGACCCCTTATGACTTTGGCACAAGAGGAAACCTTTCATTGGTTTTCTCAGGTCATTTGGATGTCCCTGCACCATCTTGAATACCAAAGATCAAATCGCCAAGTTTGCTGAGAAATCAGACGATGGACACTTCATTGGATACTCCTCTCAAGCTAAAGCTTATAGAGTATACAATCTTAGAACTAGAATAGTTTAGGAGTCAGCCAATGTGTCTTTCAATGAACACACACCATGTGTTGTTGGTTCTGGTCCGGATTGGCTGTTTGATCTTGATTTAGTTACCAACTGTTTTAACAAATCTTGTGAGCATGTTTCAGGATTTGCAGAAAATTTAGATACAGGTGATCCTGACCCAAGATTTGAGCTAGGAAGATCTTCAAGTCATACATCTTCAGCTCCAGTTGAAACTACTTTAACAAATGAAGTTTCTATCAGCACAACAATGACAAATTCAGCTGATACATCTGGTATGCCTTCAAATTACAGCTCAGAGGCTTCTCAACCAGATAAAGACACCTCAATTGTAGAAGACAACAATGGTGATGGTGATAGTGATCAGGAATTTCTTGATGCTAATAACCATACCATAGATGACAACATCAATGATGTCACACACTATTGGATCAAGTTAATCTGATAAGTGTGATAATGTGGAGGGTAAATCTTTAAGCCCAGATCTAAATTTCTCAAATTTGGATCTCTCTCAGCAACTTGCTGTGATCCCTCAGCTAAGGATCCACAGGTCTCACCCCACCACAAACATCATTGGAGATGTTGACACAGGGGAAAGAACAAGAGGACAAACTCATGAAGCAAATTTTGTCTTCACTCTTGTTTCTTATCTCAGATAGAGCAAAGAAAGTTGATGAAGCTCTAAAGGATGGAAGTTGGGTTGAAGCTATGCAACAAGAGCTGCTTCAATTCAAAAGGCAGAAAGTTTGGAACCTTTGTCCACTTCCTCATGGGAAGAGTACCATTGGCACCAAATGGGTTTTTTCAGAATAAGAAGGATGATAGAGGAATCATCATCAAGAACAAGGCAAGACTAGTTGTTCAAGGATACACACAAGAAGAAGGACTGACTACACTGATGTCTTTGCTCCTGTAGCGAGACTAGAAGCTGTTAGGATATTCCTGGCATTTGCTGCATCCAATACATCAAAATCTAACAACTTGATGTAAAGTGTGCTTTCTTATATGGAGTGATTGATGAGGAGGTTTATGTCAAACAACCCTGGTTTTGTAGACCCTGATCATCCTGATTATATCTGCAAGCTTGACAAAGCTCTTTATGGGCTGCATCAGGCACCCAGGAAGTGGTATGAGACACTTTCTGAGTATCTCTGTAAACATGGTTACAGGAGAGGTGCTATAGATGGAACTCTCTTCATCAAAGGACAGGGAAATGACTTATTGCTGGTTCAAGTATATGTAGATGACATCATCTTTGGTTCAACCAATCCAAAGCTCTGCAAAGACTTGAGAAGCTGATGAAAGACAGATTTGAAATGAGTTCAATGGGAGAACTCAACTTCTTTCTGGGAATTCAAGTGAAGCAGGTTGAGGATGGCATCTTCATAAGTCAGTCAAAGTATGTTCAAGACATACTCAAGAGGTTCAACATGACTGATTGTAAGATTGCTAAGACACCCATAGCCAGAAGCCACTCCTTAGTCCAGATCTTGAGGGGCAGTGTGTAGATGAACACTTATACAGGGCTATGATTGGGTCTCTTATGTATCTTATAGCTAGCAGGCTGATATCATGTTTGCTACATGTATTTGTGCAAGATATCAAGCCAACCCTAAGATGTCTCACTTAATCACTGTGAAAAGAATTTTAAGATACCTCAAAGGTGCTTCAACACTTGGTCTATGGTATCCAAAGAATCCTAATTTCAATTTGTATGCCTATACAGATAGTGATTATGGTGGTTGCAACATGACTGCAAAGTCTACATCTGGGGGATGTCAATTCCTTGGTGGAAGGATTGTCTCATGGCAATGCAAGAAACAATCCTATGTGTTTGCATCCACTGCTGAGGCTGAATACATTGCTGCGGCAAGCTGTTGTGCTCAAGTGCTTTGGATTCAAAATCAGATGCTGGACTATGGATTTAACTTCAAAGAGACTCCTATCCACATAGACAACAATAGTGCTATCTCTATCACTGAGAACCCGTGCAGCACTCAAGGACCAAACACATCAATATCAGGTATCATTTAATAAGAGATAACTATGAAAAGGGATTAATTAAACTAGTCAAAGTTCATACAGATGAACAATATGCTGATCTGTTCACAAAAGCTTTTGATGAACAGAGATTTAAGTATCTGATATAAGCTATTGGGATGATTACTTTGAGTAGACTTTTTCTTAAAACTGATTCTAATTATTTCTTCTTAAATAAGTGTGTCCTAAGTTGTCTATTTATCACTTTCATAAGCTCATGTTTTCTTTGGATGAAAAAACTTTTTTTGAAAACTTTCCTTAGATTCTTGAAAATTTTTTGATACTTCGGAAGATAAAGTTTTATCTTTGGAAGAAAAACATTTCTTCAAATAAATAATTTTCTAAGAGAGTTTACCTTCGAAGAATTCAAATTCATCTTCCGGAGCTTAAAATTCTTAACTCAGACACTATTCATTTTTAAGGACTTTTTCCTTCCAAGCAAAATTAACCTTCGGAAGCTTTGTTCATTCTTATACAAAGCTCAAGGGTTTATTTCTCTTCCGAAGCATAAATCTTCAAGACTCTCAGAAAATTCTTCCGAAGCCATTTTAGCTTCGGAAGCTTTTTCCAAAACTTCCGAAGACAAATTACCTTCGGAAGCTTTTCGAATTCCAAGAAAACTACTTTTTGAGCAAAAGAAAACTATCTTTCAGAGGTGGGATCGACTTCCGGATTTCAAAGTTTATCCTCTTTCATTACTTTGTTCAAATCACTTTATATAAATACCCAACGGTTCCCCCTCTCTCCCACTATCTTCCTACATTCCTCTATCCTCTAACCTAATTCTCTAAACCGCTTTTGCTTCTACCTTCTTCACCCTTAAGCTTCTGAATGGCTAACCATAACCACAGAAACAACCCATTTCTCCATACAACTTCACAGGCAACATAATCAAGTTGCTCTGTTAAGCCCCGAGAAAGATGCGAGTTTCTCAGAGATTTGCCAATTCTTGACTCTGTCAAACTATTTCACCTCCATGACCATTGATCCTACTCTATATGAGGATCACTTGCTTGAATTCTGGAAGACCTGCCAAGAGGTCATTATGGATGGGGAGAAGGCACTGTCTGCCACAGTGCAAGGGAGGACAATCTTGATCACTCCAGCCATCATTACTACATTTACAGCTGGATGATGAAGAAGGTGAGGTGTCCTTCCCAAAGGAAGCGGTTAATCATTCCTTTGAGCAGATGGGCTATGAGGGAGATTTCTCTGTAAAGACCTTCAGGAAAGGGAAGGTCTTATCCCAGTGGAAATACCTGCTCCACATGGTTATCCACAGCTTATCAAACAAGCATGGTGGATGGGACCAGATTCCTGAGGATCTCTCCTTTATAGTTCATGAATGGTTCAGGGATCAAGTTCAGGTATTCACAATTTGTTTATACTAATTTACTTGCAAACTTAGACTCCTTAGAGTATTACATGTTTCCTAGATATGTTCAACACATTCTCAACTGTGAACTAGGCTCACAGTGGAGGGAAACAAGTAAAATTCTTAAATTGGGACAGATGAAGCACGGCATCTTTAAAATAATGAAGAAGCCCACTATAGGCTTATCAGGGGTAGAAACAGCCCTAGTCCCAAAAATGTTACAGCTCATTGCTCAAGGTGACAACCTAGCAGCACAAGCTAGTGTTGAACCCACACCTGCTGCTTTCCAACCACCTACACAGCCTCAAATATCCATCACCTACCCAAGAAAATACAAACGAACCCCTGCTCAGACTATTCAGTCTAAGGAGGCACCCATATACTCACTCATACAGGAAGAAGTGGATACTGGAGCTCCCACTTCTCCTGAGGGGCAGACCACTCCCATTTTTCCAAGAATCAGTGCTGAGGTTCCTCATGCTCAGCCTGATGAGCTCACTAGCCCAACAGCCTTAAGCCTTCACTCTAAGTCTCAACACTCATGTGAACATCCTTCAGGGGACAGCCACCATCCCCAGCCTTTGGATCTCAACCAACCAATTCCCAACCTATCCTTCTATACTGATGAAGACTTAGTATTCAGTGAGTACCATGACTCTCTCTTCCCATCCCCTACTCAAAGAGAGATGAGTACCTCTGACTCTCCTCAGTCTATCCCATATCAGTCACCTATTACTGAGGTGGACACTTCTGAACTTGTTCAGGATGTCCATATGGAAGATGCTCTCACTTTTGAAAGTGATTACATCATTAAGACCTCCACCATGGCAACTCAGCTCCCTGGCATCTCAACTGAGGCTGCCAGTGAGCAGAGGAAAACCAGCAGCCAAGAAACTCAAGCTGGTGGTGAGCGAGAGGACTTTGGTCCAATCATCTCATCCCCACTGATTCTTCTGATGAAGATGAGGGGAATTTGAGACTAAAGGTGCAGAAATTGTCAAAAACATGCACCTATTTAGTCTCTAAGGTTAGTCACTTGGAATCTCAGGTGACTACCTTACAAAACCAGGTCAATGATCAGCAACTTCAGATTACATATCTGCAGGAAAACTAGCTGAGAGACCTTTAAGGACAACTCAACTAGGAACACAAGAACCTGTGGAAGTAATTGACTTATCCTCCAGCTCACCTATGCAAGTGGGTGATGCTACCAAAAGGGGGAAAAGTTGTTACAACCATAGAACCTGGGAGTTCTTCAAAGAGATGGACATAGAGGACTCACCATCCTCACTTGCTGTTGTGCATTCTCAGCAACTTCCTCAAGTTCACATTAATGTGGACTCTATAGACACAATCATCAGGAGTCTCTTTGAGGAAGGTATACCAGGGCTGTGTCATCTCCACCACAAGGAACTGGCAACTACATCATAAGGTGGAGGTATGATGAGATAGAAGAGCCCTTATACTTCACAGAGTTCAAGGCCAACAAGAAGTTTTCAGTTCCAAAGCCTGAGCTTCTATGAAAGACTGGATTTAGTCACATGCCACTTGTCAATCCAAGCAATTCAAGACAAGCTGACAGGCTGGCTCAAAGAATCCAAGAAAGGATCCTTGCAGAGTTCTATCTAAGAAAGAGATATAGGCAATCAGGCAATGTCATCGGTCAACTGGATGTTGAGGTGGACCCTAAGATTAGTTTCATAGGGGAAACCTTGACTGAAGGCCCAGTGGCAGAACCTGAGACCCCTGTCTCATCATCAACAACTGCTGCAGAGGTCCAAACTCCATCTGAAACACCTGCTGGTGAGGTGTTTCTCAACCTCTCTCTGGGCAGAGCATGGAAGCTACACCAAGCAATGAAGGCCAAGCCTCAATCCACCCTGAGTCACAAAGGTCTGTTGGTGACAAAGGGAAAAGGAAAATAAGACTCCTGAGGAAATTGAGGAGGAAGAGAGAGAGAGAGGAAAAGGAGCTAAGGGGAGAAAGTTCTTCTGGGTCATCTACCTTCATGCAAGCTGCAATCAGGGCTACCCCCAGACCAAATACTCAAGATGATGAGTTAAGGGCAGTCAGGATTACCTATTTACAAACCAGGAACTATGATATTGATGAAATCATCTCCCTCCCCTTAGAAGAGTTAAATGAACTGGCTGAGATGGAAGTGTCAAGAGAGATGAAGGAGAAAGAGGATGCAAGGTTACTTCTCCAATTCAAAGAGGAGAAGAGACAGAAAAGGCTTTACAAGCATGCTCCCACTCTTTCTCCAGTTCAAAAAGTCCTGCACAGGAAGATGTGGCTCCATAAGAACCTCAGGTAGATAAGAAGAAGAAGATAGGATCAAGATGATCAACTACCTGAGTGCCACAGGTTTATCAGGCAAATGCATTTCTTCCCCTGTCCTATGACTTCATTGAGTTCGAGTACCTAAAGCAACTTGAGCTTGAGCTAGTCAAAGAAAGAAAAACAACCAAAAGGAAGCTAAGGGAAGAAGCTGCAAAGTCAAGAGCCATCATTCAAAAGAATGCAAAGAAGTCTACTGACAGACAAAGAATGATGAGCTTCTTGAAGCTATATGGATTCTCCGGAAGGAGACTTGGCCCCATGTCTCTATCTACAATGGATGAGCATATAAGGGTGATCAAGCAGAATATTAAAAGTGGAGAACTGATTGACTTGCACTCTCTTCCAAGTCAAGTCCCACCTGAAGTGGAGGTCAAGTTTGAACAACCTGAGACACCTCAACCAGAACCTCCAGCTAAGCCTCAGCAAACTTCATCTTCTAATCCAAGATAGGGTCAAACTCCCTCTCCTTCTGAACCTGTGAGGGAGGAACACCCAACTGAGAAAGACACTGATGATCAACATGGTGCTGCAGACCAGTCTTCTCAGTTAAAGACATCTAAGAGGAAGAAAAAATGGCTTCTAACCAAAGACTAAGAAGAAGAAGCAAACTCTACCTCTACACCTCAGGCTGAATCAGATCAACCTGAGGGAGTGCATGATGAGGCAGCCCAATCACTCCTATGCAAGTGGCTCCTCTAACAACTGAGACACCCATCTTGTCCTGGACTTATTCTACCAATCCAGAAGATGGCATTTTATCAGAGATCAAGGTGTTGAGAATGTCTACTCCTGGCAAGACATAATCAACTTACCTCTGCATGATCTCTTTGAGATGAGAAGATACTATAAGAATCTTGATGATCCTGACCATCTAATGAAGAAAGGAATGGTCTTGATTGTACTGAAGACTACCAACATCTGAAGATCTTCTAATGTTTGATGATCCTGACCATCTAATTTGTTGATTCCTTAAGTCTGATGCAACCCAAAACATCCAAAATGTCTCAGCAACATGCACTAAGTACTGAAGTGAAGAATGCTTCGGAAGTTTTACACAATGCATTAGAAAATATTCTAAGTGTAAAATCTTCCGAAGCCAAGACGAATATCTTCCGAAGCCAAACATGAAGTCTTCTGAAGCTTCAGAGACAAAGTCTTCCGAAGCTTCATCCTTTGAAGAAAGATTTTTTCCGAAGACTTTTAGTACACATGCTTTATCTGATGTACTGTTCCATAAAGCACCTTTTCCACTGCAACTCTGCAAGTCACCAACTAACATGGTTTGGTGAAAAAGTCCATGCTTTTGGTAAATGTACATTGAGGTCTTGAGTCTGTATACTTTCCACTTTATGTACTTTATCCTTTTTGTAATAGATAAGGCTGTGAGCTATGGCATGTCATCGTCACAAGTCAAAAGGCAATCTGCCTTTTGACTCTACATTGATTTTGTTTGTGTGTTTAGTCAATTGTATCCAGCTGGCTTTCAAAGTATAGCTAGCTGTAGGATGTAGTATAAGTATCTCATGTTCTTGTATCTTTTATCTCATGCTTTGAAACACTTAATAGAACATAGAGAAAGCAATATACTGCATTCTTGAAAACCATACTCTCTTGTTTTGTCTCTTACTTTACTTGTGCTCTTTGTATCACTTTGGTTAACCCAGTTCACTGTTTGATTAAAGTTTAGTTAATCTCCTCTTTTTGTGTCGTTGTGTTGTAATTGTGTTAAAGCCCTTAAACGGTCCTGCATATTCCTTTCAAATCATCCATGATAAAACATAAATTGTCACTATTACAGCCTGAGTGACTATCAACACCAACAAATGCAAGATCTAAACTGTTTGAAGAGAAATCTATATGCTCATCATAATTACTTTTAGATGCAGCATATTCTGACTCATGACCAACCAAGGTAGTGTTCCCTGGTACAAAGTCATCAGTGAGCTTTCCAGATGATGCTAGTTTCCTTTTCTGCTCTATCTCTCTCTCAAATGTAAGCTGTTTCCCATGAAGTTGGGTGAGAGATAGTTTATCCAGATTTGCACTGGAGCGTAGGACAATAATGTATGTGTCCCATCTCTTAGGCAGTGATCTAAGGAATCTGTTGTTCATCTGGCTATTGGTATATTCATGTTTGACCATTTTTAGCTCAGAGATCAAACTGGAAAAACGCTCAAATTGTTGAGTCAGTGTCTCACCCTTCCTATGAGAGAATGTTTCATATTGTTGGGCAAGGATTTCTCTGTTGTTTGCTAAGACCTCATCAGTTCCCCCGAATTGTTCCTTCAGTGCATTCCAGAGGCCATGAGCAGTTTCATGATGTATAAGCCCTGAATAGATTTCATTCGGCAGTGCCATGGCTAGAATTCCATGGGCTTTAGCATCAATCTCAAACAGTTTCCGATCTTCATCTGAGTATTGTTCCTTCTTCTTCGGAACCATTTGAATGGTTTCCGGATTGTTCACCATAGGCTTATATGGACCATGTACCACCGATGTCCAACAACCTGAACTGTTAACAGACAGGTGATGAAGCATTCTTCGTTGCCATATGTTATACTCAGTCCTATCCAACATCGGAGGCTTGGTTAAAGAACCGGTATTATGAGGGTCATTAGAAGGAGTAGTCATTCTCAGATTCAACCAAAATCAATTAAGTTTTAACAGATTTAGAACAGAACACAACAGACCAAATTGAACCAAGAGAAAACAGAAAGCAATAAAAAGAAAGTAGCAGAAATTCAATTTTAACTATAACCGATTCTTGCAAATATGCCACTTCAATCAAATGCAGATATCGATTAGCAGTTTCAATGATCAATTGTTAGATTGATCAATGATTAACCTGCTCTGATACCAATTGTTAGGATCAGTGATCTACGTTTGATTGATTAGAGAGTATTGCAGTAGAAATCAAACAATGAATTAGACAATTCACAAGAATACAGTGATATTCAATGTAAGAACAAACGATTATAGAAAGAATTTTGCAAATCAAATGTTTCATTCAATACGCGCTTCGTGGTGGCTCAATGTCACACTTTACAATCAGGTCAAGCATCCCTTATATAGGAATGTCGTGGTGGAACATTCCTTATATAAGAGATGTGACGTCTGCTGATGTCATTTGATAGTGACATCTAACAGAATTATTCAAACTACTGAAAGTTAACACATCTACTGAAGATGTCAAAACAGCGAACATCTTCTTACAAAAATACTAAGTGTTACTATCATTACAACTACTGAAAAGAAACTACTCAAACTACAACGACTGAAGAACATGCTCTTCAGTCGTTTTACAAATACTGAAACAAAAAGAAAACTACTGAAAGGAAACCATCACAACAACTAAAGAATGCTTCTTCAGCTGTTGTAACAAACTCTGAAGGCTTCAGTACTTGTACTTGAACTTCAGCTGTTGTCATCAGCTGATGTCTTTAGTCTTTGTACTTCAGCTGTTGATCTTCAGTACTTTGTTCTTCAGCTGTTGATCTTCAGACTTTGGTCTTCAGCTGTTGAAGTCTTCAGTACTTTAGTCTTCAGCTGTTGAAGTCTTCAGTACTTTAGTCTTCAGCTGTTGATCTTCAGACTTTGGTCTTCAGCTGTTGAAGTCTTCAGCTGTTGAAGTCTTCAGTACTTTAGTCTTCAGCTGTTGAAGTCTTCAGACTTTATCAAACAGCTGATCAAGTCTTCAGCAGTTGTTGTGATTCTGTGGAACTTAGAGGATTTTCTGATCAGGCTCATTGGTTCTTTTGGTCCAACAAAAAGGATTCCATCTCCTGGCATAGGAGAATGGGACACATTAGTCAAAGGAAGATGAATCACTTGATTCAGAAGGATCTGGTGAGAGGAGTTAATGTCAAGAACTTCCAGCTTCCTGAGTTTTGTGTAGCTTGCAAGAAAGGCAAACAGACAAAGAAGTCTTATTCGGAAAAGAAAGTTCATTCAACAGAACTTCCTCTTGAGCTTCTTCACATGGATCTGTTTGGTCCAGTCAGTACAAAGAGCATTGCAGGCAACTTGTACTGCTTTGTGGTCACTGATGACTACTCAAGGTTCACTTGGGTAATGTTTCTGAAATCCAAATCACAAACATTTGAATCATTCAAAGAGTTGGTAACCACACTGGAATCTCTCTACAAGCTGAAGGTTAGACAAGTACGCTCAGACAACGGAACAGAATTCAAGAACCAGTGAATGGAGGCATACTACAAGGAAAAGGGAATTGTGAATCAATTCACTTCTGCCTACATGCCTCAGATGAATGGCGTTGCTGAGAGAAAGTACAGAAGCTTGATAGAGACAGCACGGACTATGCTGGCAGACTCGAAACTGCCTATCCATTTCTGGAATGAGGCTGTGGCGAATGCATGTTATACACTGAATCGAGTCCTGGTAGTCAAGCGCCACGGAAAGACATGTTACGAGCTACTACAAAGACGCAAACCGAATCTAGAGTATCTCAACCATTTGGCGCGCCGTGCACATTCTTAAGAAGACATAAGAGGGTAAATTCCGGAGAAGGCAGATGAAGGAATCTTTGTAGGATAAAACATCCCGAACAAGCGAGTTTACAACAACTCAACGGGTCTAGTAGAAGTATGGTGTAATGTGACATTCAGAGATATACCACACCACCTACTGGAAAAGGACCCGCCTACTTTTTCGACTATGATGGATTCTTCAGTCCTTCAACTTCCCTCTCTCTCCCTCGGATGATGAGTAGCTACACGGATGATGTATGATATTTGAATACACCACATCTAGCTTACAGGGAGAATCATGATTCAGTCAGGGGAGTAGTCGACGACAGTGACTCCTCCTCTGAAGATGAAGCTGAAGAAGATAACCAGAACAGTCAGGAAGAACAGGTCCAGTTCCTGAAAGTCCACAGTATCTACCATAGATGTACCTTCGACTTTGGAGCCTCAAACTCCAACTACCTTAGCTGCAGAACCAAATGTTCATAATCTTGGCTCTGAGGTAGCAGCTCCTACTACCAGGATCACGACTAAAGTCTATCATTCCCTAAACAATGTCATTGGGGATGTCAGATCAGGAGTGCAAACCGAAATCAGCTATACTCAGCTGATTACGCCTCAGTTATGGAAAAAGGATATATTAATGGTGATGCTTATCGGTGTTTGTCTCACAGTTGAGCCAAAATACGTCAGTGATGCACTAATGATGAGGCGTGGGTGAGTGTCATGCAAGAAGAACTTCTTCAGTTCAAGAAGTTAGGTGTATGGACTCTGGTTGATAGACCTAAAGGTGCTAAGCTCATTGGCACCAAAGGGTTTTAAAATGCAAGAAATATGACCAAGGGGTAATTATCAGGAACAAGGCCGATTGGTGGTTTAAGGTTTTCGCCAAGTCGAGGGAATTGACTACATGAAGTGTTTGCACCGTGGCAAGGATGGAAGCCATTCATATCTTCCTTTCCTATGCATCGTACATGAAGATTAAAGTCTATCAATTAGATGTGAAAAGTGCATTCCTCATGGGGAAATCAGAGAAACAGTCTATGTCAGTCAACCCGAGGGATTTGAAGATCCTTATCATCGGGATAGAGTCTACAAGCTCGACAAGGCTTATACGGGCTTCATCAAGCTCCAAGAGCTTGGTATGAGAAACTATCGACTCATCTTGTGAAACACGGCTTTCGCAGGGGAGTCATTGACTGCATGTTGTTCATTAAAGAAAAATATGGCGACCTACTGCTCGTACAGATCTATGTTGATGACATAATCTTTGGTTCAAAGAACGAAGAGTTATGCAAAGAGTTTGAAGCAGTTATGAAGAAAGAGTTTGAGATGAGTGCTATGGGGGAGATGAAGGTCTTTCTCGGGTTACAGGTGGATCAAACACCAAATGGGATCTTTCTACATCAGACCAAGTATGTAGGAGAATTCTCAGTCGTTTTGACATGGAGAATGCACCTGCTGCTGGGACTCCACTGCTACGAATCACGACATAGCACCTGATGAAAATAGAGATCTTGTAGATGCCACGATGTACCGAGGAATGACTGGATCCCTCATGTATCTCACTGCCTCAAGACCTGATATGATGTATGCTACATGTTTATGTTCTAGATATCAGCTAAGCCTAAGGTCAACCATCTGATCGGGGTCAAAAGGATTTTTCGTTATTTGAAGGGTACACCCACACTTGGGTTGTGGTATCCTCATGATGAGACTTTGAGCTCACTGCGTATAGTGACTGAAATTACGGAGGCTGCAAGATGAACTACAATTCTACATCCGCAGGGTGTCAATTCTTTGGGAGAAGACTAGTTACTTGGCAGTGTAAGAAGCCGACATTGGTTGCATTGTCAACCTGTGAAGCCGAATATGTTGCTGTGCTGCAAGTTGCTGTTCACAAATCATCTGGATTCAACAGCAAATGCGAGATTACGGTTTAAAGTTCTCCTCTACTCCTATTTGTGTTGATAACTCTGTTGCGATTGCAGTAACTAAAAATCCGGTCCAACATCCTAAGACCAAACATATCGGTATTAAATACCATTTCATAAGAGACTGTTTTGAAAAGAACTTAATTGATGTGGTAAAAATTAATACTGATTTTCAACGCGCTGAACTCTATACTAAAGCCTTTGATAAACCACGTTTTCAATATCTGCTAGAGGTCAACGGCGTTAAAAAGAAAAGTGATGTTATTCCTGATGATGATCATGTGTAGTCCGATTTAGTTTAGTTAATTTTTCTTTTTTATTTTATTTGTTTATTTTGGTTTGTTTAAATTAAACTCATGTTATTTTGCTGGTTATTAAAATCCTAAAATAATTAAACCAGTTTATGATTTTAGTATTTTAGGGGGAGAATAAGTCAGCAAATAACATTAAATAAAAAATAAAAAATAAAAATAAAAAGAATAAAAAAAAATAAAAAATAAAAATAAAAAGAATAAAAAAATAAAAAATAAAAAATAAAAAAAACGAGGGAGAAGGAGTGGAAAGCTGATTTAAGGTAGATCGTATCTGTGATACCGATTCAAACCCTTTGGAATGTGATAGCACACAGGAACAAGTCAAGAGGGACTTTAAACTTTTAATTTAGAAAAGGTGCAAAAATTCAAAGTATAAGTCTGTGTAGTCTAAGCAATATAAAAGGGAAGATGATAGAAAACATGGTAACTCCTAAGGTAACACAATGAAAGTAGACCTAGAGGTTGCTAGACCACAATTGATATGACGGTAGATTCAACACAATAGATGATTAGACCTGACCGGTGATCTCAAGATCAAACTAAGTTGTTCAACTGACTGTGGGCTTCCATCTTATCACTGGTTAACACAATCAACAATATTACAATAAGGGGTAATGAGCATGTAAACGCCACAAATGTGTGCGGATGACCATAAATAGAGCAAAGCACGAAAAAAATGAAAGAAAAATGCTATCAAGCTAATGACATATGCTGTTGGTGCATTTGGTGCAAAATAAAATTAAGCTGCTCTAACAAAGAGATAGGTTATGCGCCTCTCTGCTGTGCGATGGCACTGACCTGAGGATAAGCGTAACCTAGATATTCTAGAATTCATTGTTGTTTGCCGCCTCTCTGCCGTGCGATGGCACTGACCTGAGGACAAGCTTCTCTTTGAAAGCTCTAAGAATAGTCTCTCCTTGTAATAATACCCGTAGACCGCTCAAAAGCTCCTGAGGAATGTTGATTAACATATAAGTGTGGGATCCACAAGTGCTAGTTAAAATAATTAAACTAAAACAATCACCAGTTTGTGTCAAAGGTCTGTGTATGAATTTAAGTGGACAAACATATTGACAATCATTGTGGCTGCAATTCCTGAAAGGTCAAATTAATGTGGTAATCTAAGAGTTTCAGTATGATTTCCTAAGTTGCTAACGACTTTGGATGAACACCAAGAATTGAGCATCAAAAGATTTTGATAACAAGTCCAAAATGATTTGCCTTCCCTGTATGATTCCAAAATTGAATTGGTCCAGGTATGGTCAATCTAAGTTGAAGCTGTCTATTCCGGAACCAAATCCAGTAGATTTCCATCTCAGGACTTATCTCTCACAAAAAGCAAAAACAATTCTTATTTTGATTCCTTAGTTTAATTTTCTAATTTAGTTAGTCATTTTAGTTTGTTTGTTTGTCAGACTACATCAGGAAAATCAGTAAGGGATCAACTCACTAAAAGGGTCACATCTGAGAAGACCACATGTGTTTTAAAAGTTTAAAATAGTCACGTCTGAGGTGATCAAAAAGTTTTCAAGTCAAAACGATCATGTCTGAGATGATCAAATGCTCATAACGTTAATTTCTGCAATTAAAAGGATTTTAAAAGTTAAATATTTAAATTGGTAGAAAATTTAATAAGTATGACCTATTTGTACGAATGGACCATATGTATGGACCAATCATACGAATGGAAGCCATTCGTACGAATGGACCATGAATATGGACCATCCAACCGAATCGCCCATGCGATTGGCCCAGTCGGATGCTTAAGGGCGGATGAGTGAGTCAGTCGCACGACTGAGATCCAGTCGGACGACTGAAGAAGGATGACTGAACCAATCGCACAACCGAGTCTCAATCGTACGACTGAAAGGTTCGTATGAGCTCAGTCGCAAGATTGAATCTAGGGTTAGTATAAATAGATGGGGAGTCGGTCGTAGAGACTCACCACCTTCAAAATAACCATGAATCGCACGACTTAACACAACTCTGCAAAAATTTCATTTGATCTCTAAACCCCCCGTTTCTTGATTACTGACCATCTACATCGACTCTACAAGTAATTTACGGTAAAGAAGCACTCCCATAACTTTAAATTTGATGAAAAATCGGTACATTCTGACTCGCAAAAGAACCGAGACTTAAGTGACTAGATAACCTAACTAAATGACTCAAACAAACGAAAGTAAAGATGTTAGGTGGTATAAGAATGTATTGCGAGTCAAATGAACCAGATAACGATGTCTAAAACTCAAAAATGGTGAAAAAGTGAATTTCAATTGAACAGTCAGTACATCATGCGAATGGACAGAGTGATGAACTTCAGTCGCACGACTGAAGGGTGCGAACTGCTTAAACGCACGACTGAACCATGCGTATGAAGTTCAGTCGCACGACTGGTGTAACCGCATGCGGTTACATACGTATGAGCCCAGTCGCACACTCAGTGGTACGCATGGGATTAGTCGCACGACTGAACCCCATTCGCACTGTTCAATCGCACGACTGAACTCAGTCGCACAATCTCAATTGCATGACAGAAAGATTTCCTTCAAGTTAAGTGTTTCATGACTTTCTTAGCCAATGGTACTAATGTTACTATCTTTGTGTAACAGATGGCGAGTCGATGGATTATGAGCACGAAGCACAATATATGTGCTCATTTGGACTTGACATCCAGAAACGTTGCCGATTTCTCTGGCATCATCATATTTCTACTGAGATCGAGGATTGCACATGCCATATCTACTCCTTGTACTCCTTATCGATCCATTCAGCAAGCCTTCTGGGAAGGCGCTACAGTTGATAGATCGTCTGAGACTCATTGCATGAGAAGTACCATCTTTGGAGAGGCTATTACTATCTCAGAGGAGGATCTGAGGATCATATTACAGTTGGGGGATGACACTGATTATCCGACTCGATTACACCCCCTCACAGTCAGAGGATGCTTTCTTAGAGCCAAGTACTCTGGGGACATCAATGCTGGGGTACTTAACAAGAGTAACCTCTATCCCCAGTTTAAATATCTTGTGCACGTGCTACTTAAGTGCATAGCTTCTAGAAAGGGAGGTTTTGATGAGTTATCTGACCAGATGCAGAACGCGTATGTTGCGTTGGTGCTGAACCACTCGTTCAGCTTCTCCAAGATGATCTTCACCTATCTGGTGGAGAACATCGAGGGGAAAGGGAATGAAGGCTTTTGTATGTACCCGAGGTTTATGCAGATGATCATAGATCAGAAGCTTCCCTCCCTGCCGAAGGAGAAGGAGGATGCGGTAGTCCTCGAGGTGATGGATGATACTACCCTGGGGAGGATGAAAGTGTACAGGGGGAAGCAAGTGAAACTCCTACCAGGAGGTGTTTGGGCATCTTGCCCGGGATGACTACGTGGTGCCAGCAAAGAGAAAGTGGCGCCACGATGATAGTGACTCTGATGTGGAGCAGATTGCTCTACCCACTCATGACTCAGATGATGATGACAGTGGGGATGCTGGAGACGGTATTCCTATTCCACCTAGAGGCATTGTGTCTGATGCTGTTCCTCCAGTGTCCGTCCCAGCTGGAGAAGTAGTCGAGTCAGCTGGATTTAATCAGGATTTCGTTCATGGTGCGAAGGAGGAGGATGAGTCGGATGAGGAGCCCCTAACGCGAACTGTGGGAAGCAAAGTTGTTCCCACAGAACATGGGCTAAGGGTGGTTAGTGAACACCCGAGAGACTCCGGAGAGACTGATACTGACCAAGCTATGCACCGGGGTCCGCAGGTAGGGTTGTAGGGGGAGCTTCCATCTCAACGGGGACGAGGAGGAAGAGGATGGCTAAACCCCATGGTCAGAAGAAGAAGAAGCGTCGGGTGACCTTCCTCACCACTACAGCCACCACATCCACCACAGCCACCACATCCACCACATCCACCCAGCTACCACAGCCACCACATCCACCACAGCCACCACATCCACCACAGCTACCACAGCCACCACCATACCTCCCATAACAACACAGATTCCATCCACCACCATATCCTTTACTCCTACATCACCTCCATCATTTCACAGACTATCTTTACTACAGCCACCACTACCACCACTTCACACCAAGCAATACCCTCAGTCCATCCCTCACATACTTATGGATCACCTCTACCTCCAATCGGGGTAGAGGAACAGCTGTCTGCGCTTAACAAAATGGTGATGCGCTTACTGGCTGTAGATGAAGAAAAGGCAGCCTAGATCCGCCAGCTTACTTACCTGACTACTGCACAATCTCACCAAATTGCAGAGCAGGCTCGAGTTATAGAGGAGCAGGCCCAACAGATGGCTGCTCAGAGCACCGAGATAGCCCAACTCCAAGCACATAGTGTCACATCAAGCAAGAAAATAGAGGAGTTGGAGAAGGCAAAGAAGACTATCCTGTTTAAACTGAAAGGATCTAAGGAGGAGCCATTGAAGATCAAGGAAGGAGAAGGAGGATGCGGTAGTCCTCGAGGTGATGGATGATACTACCCTGGGGAGGATGAAAGTGTACAGGGGGAAGCAAGTGAAACCTCCTACCAGGAGGTTGTTTGGGCATCTTGCCCGGGATGACTACGTGGTGCCAGCAAAGAGAAAGTGGCGCCACGATGATAGTGACTCTGATGTGGAGCAGATTGCTCTACCCACTCATGACTCAGATGATGATGACAGTGGGGATGCTGGAGACGGTATTCCTATTCCACCTAGAGGCATTGTGTCTGATGCTGTTCCTCCAGTGTCCGTCCCAGCTGGAGAAGTAGTCGAGTCAGCTGGATTTAATCAGGATTTCGTTCATGGTGCGAAGGAGGAGGATGAGTCGGATGAGGAGCCCCTAACGCGAACTGTGGGAAGCAAAGTTGTTCCCACAGAACATGGGCTAAGGGTGGTTAGTGAACACCCGAGAGACTCCGGAGAGACTGATACTGACCAAGCTATGCACCGGGGTCCGCAGGTAGGGTTGTAGGGGGAGCTTCCATCTCAACGGGGACGAGGAGGAAGAGGATGGCTAAACCCCATGGTCAGAAGAAGAAGAAGCGTCGGGTGACCTTCCTCACCACTACAGCCACCACATCCACCACAGCCACCACATCCACCACATCCACCACAGCTACCACAGCCACCACATCCACCACAGCCACCACATCCACCACAGCTACCACAGCCACCACCATACCTCCCATAACAACACAGATTCCATCCACCACCATATCCTTTACTCCTACATCACCTCCATCATTTCACAGACCTATCTTTACTACAGCCACCACTACCACCACTTCACACCAAGCAATACCCTCAGTCCATCCCTCACATACTTATGGATCACCTCTACCTCCAATCGGGGTAGAGGAACAGCTGTCTGCGCTTAACAAAATGGTGATGCGCTTACTGGCTGTAGATGAAGAAAAGGCAGCCTAGATCCGCCAGCTTACTTACCTGACTACTGCACAATCTCACCAAATTGCAGAGCAGGCTCGAGTTATAGAGGAGCAGGCCCAACAGATGGCTGCTCAGAGCACGAGATAGCCCAACTCCAAGCACATAGTGTCACATCAAGCAAGAAAATAGAGGAGTTGGAGAAGGCAAAGAAGACTATCCTGTTTAAACTGAAAGGATCTAAGGAGGAGCCATTGAAGATCAAGGAAGGGGACAGAGATAATGATGATGAAGATGATGATGAGGATGTTGAGAGTGATACTGAGGAGAATGAAGAAACCGAAGAAGATAGGACAGAGGAGAAAGACGATGATGATGAAGCAGAAGGAGGGGATGCAGCTGCATCGGCCTCTGCTACAGGTCAAGAGAAAAGGCCAAAGAACAGACAAGATCAATCAGCTTCTACTTCTGCTCCTCCAAGTGATGAGACTATGATACAGGATAAAAGTAAAGACTAGATGTTTATGTATTTATTTACTTTTATATTTGAATCTTGTATTAAAAATGATGTATTGAATGTTTAAAATAAGTGAATGTATTTATGTTTGATTAATTACTAATGACTTATGTGTTGAATGTTTAAATCAAACAGATCCAATTTACCAAAGAGATGAGTTTGATGTTGCTCCCCTTCAACAGGTCAAGACTCAGCTAACAATGACTCTTGATCTGCAAGGGATTGTCAGGAGGTCAGTGAACTATACCCCTGAAGAAGGGGAAATAATTCATGACCTATCAAACGAGCAACTGGTAGAGCTTTTCAAGCTAAATCCAGATAAGATAGTGAAAGATGCTCCTACATGCGATTCAACTAGTGACGAAGAGCTCAACGATGTTGATGAAGTCGAGATCAAAGATGTCACTGCCGAGGATTACCCTCAGTACGCTAACAATGAGGGTAATGTGGTTCCCAATCTCGGTGAATCCCTTGTCAGCGATACTTTTGAGGTGTTGAACAAGATGGAGCAAGAAACAGAGAAAGCAGTAGGAACAGCCCAAGCCTCAAATGACGATGTCGACATTCGAAAGGCTGAGTGGGCTGCATGTTTTGAAGAAGTTAGAGCCCAACGTACTGCACCAAAGAAGGATTCCTACACCAAACTCTATAGAGTCAAGAAACATCACAAGGTGTCAGGAAGGATCATAGCATGGGCGTATTTTTAGGATCTTAATGCTTATGCGGTTAAGAGAGAACAGGGCATAGAGTACTTCAGATTCCCACATGATCTGAAGACTCTACCAGGTTTTGAGCTCAACCAGCTGGCCAAATTAAAGCTTCTGTATGCTGACCCGAGGAAGATGTCAGTCTGGTTTGAGGCTGCCCTAAAGAAGGAGTACCACACCAGATGGGTTAACTTCAGACCCCAACAACCTACTAGGTATATCAGAAAGTCTGAGGTTGATGCCATTACTAGCAAGCCCAAGATAGTGTTGAAATGGAATCCTCCGCGCACAATGTCAAGAATCCTACTCAGGGAAATGCCACAGGATTTCACTCCACACTTTAAGTGGTGGTACTACGATTGGAGAATAGCTGAAGAGGTCATAGTCCTAAGCAAAGAGGGACAAATGGATACGATCAGGGTATTCGACCCGATGTGGCTTACAAACTTGTCGGAAAATGATGTCTATACGCTATACAAGTGGCCACTGTTCTATGATATGCAAGATATTGTACAAGCCCTCCAGTTCCAGAACGTTACATGACTCTGCTTCATGTTTGAGATTCACACGACGGTCACAAAAGAGGAGAAGTACAAGAAATACAAGGAGGTTATGCAGAAAACAAGAGATTAGAGAGATCTAGGTCCAAGGGGGAGTTTGTTGATACATGTATGTCCCTAGATCATGATATGAATGTAATAGATCTTGTTCGTCTGATTCTGAGGTAATGCTTGGAATGATTAATGAAATGATAATGTTTAATATTTCATTAATGAGTCGACGTTGAATTGGTTAATTAGGTTTGTGGTTGTTTAAATTGTTACACATAACGTTATATTAATTAATTAATACATTCAAACTTAACAGAATGAATTTCTCATGCGAGTGGCCCATGCGAATGGAACATACGCATGAATAACTTCATACGAATGACTCGGTCGCACGACTGAACCAGGAGACTGGATCAGTCGTATGATTGTAACATAAGATTGGCTCAGTCGCACGACTGAACACTCAGTCGTGCGAATGAATCAAGCGCATGGTTCAATCGCACGACTGAACCGTACTAATGGTTCAGTCGCATGAACGAATAATACTAACCTATAAATACAACCCAATTCGTGAAAAATAAGGAGCTTTGATTAATTACGATTCCAGACGTACCCTAGCCGTCCAGAAGCCTCACAATTCGTTGTCCAAGTTCACAGAACACATTAGATCGATTCCCAATCGACTTCTAACGTTAGATTCAATTCTTGATTGATTCTTCGTGTGTTCTCACTGATTGGATCGCCAATGAAATAGGATTCCGCACTATTTGATCTGGTTTACACGCTAATCACTAGGTATTTCGTTCAAATACCAGGTCCTATCAAACTATTATTAGCCTGGCGATGTCATAGATCTATGGGCCTGACAAGCCTGCTTGGTTTATCCTAGTACATTTAGGTAATCGTATATACTTGTAAACGTTTGAGAATTGTAAAAATATGTCAAGGTTTGATTGTGCATTCTGTCTTACATCCCTAGTTACTTTGTTCTCTAACTTACAACATGAATTGCCATATTTGATATACTTATGTATTGAAAACTATGGAAATCTCACTAGTATTATTGTTGACCTTTTATTTTTAATATGTTTTAGGAAATACTCAAGTTTGATCGCCACTTTTCAAGCTTGTTCACACATAGGAATAGACCTAGTTAAATAAATGAATGAGCTTGTTATATTTCTTATTATGCTTGTTAATTTCTTTATTTGAGACTTATGTTTATAATGTTACCTTTGAAACTTATGAATAATATATTTGGATTTAATAATAGCGTTATGTGGCTGTGAATGATATTAACCCTCACACCTCGACGTTTCCACCGTCAAGGTTGGGGTGTGACACATAGAACCTGGTTGTTCTTCACAAAGTATGGACATTGGGACTCACCATCCTTACTTGTAGTTGTCTATACTCAGCAACCTTCTCAAGTTCACATTGAGATGGACTCACTAGAGCTTCTAACTACATAACTGGGTAGAGGCATGATGCTGATAGACGATCCCTCACACTTCTAAGAGGTTAATGACAACAAGAAGTCTTCAACTTTCAGACCTTGAACTACTATGAAGGTCTTAATCTAGTCAATATGCCACTTGCCAATCCAAGCAAATCTAGGCAACCTGATAGGATGGCTTAAAGGATTCAAGACTGGATCGAAGAAATGTTTAAAGTAAGAAGTCAAAGGAATCAAGTAAGGTCATTGGTCAACTGTATGTTGTGTCAGACTCTAAGATCAACATAAAAGGGAAAACCTCAACTAAAGGCCCCGTGACAGAATCTATGAGCACTATCACAGAACCAACAACTTCATTATTCCATCCCCTAGTGAAACACCTATTGGTGAAGGTGTATCACAACTTCTCTCTGGCGAGAGCCTCGATGCTACTCTAAGCAATTAAGGCCAAAGCTCTCTCCACCCGGAGTCATAAAGGTCTGTGGGTGACAAAGGGAAAATGATAATGACTCCTGAGAAAATTGAGGAGGAGGAGAGAGAGAGAGGAAGAGGAAGCTAAAGGAAGAAATTTCCACTAGGTCTTTAGGTTTCATGGAAGGTGCAATCAGGACTGCCCCTAGACCAAGCACTCAAGATGATGAGTTAAGGGTAGTCAGGATTACTTACCTACAGACCAAGAACTATGATATTGATAAAATTATTTCTCTCCTATTAGATGAACTAAATGAAATAGCAGACATGGAAATTTCTAGAGAGAGTAAGGAAGCAGAAGTTGAAAGGTTGCTCATCCAAATAAAAGAAGAAAGAAGAAAAAAAAGATTGTAAAAACATGTTCTTACTCTCTCCCTAATTCAAGAAGCCCAATGCAAGAGACTGTGGCAACTCCACCAACCTCAGGTAGATAAAGAAGCTAACAGGCAAAACATGATTAGCTATCTGACTATCACAAGACTCTACTAGGCAGATGCACTTCCTTTGTCATTTGAATATATTGAATTTGAGTATCTCAAACAACCTGAACTTCAATTACTCAAAGAACAAAAGACTACAAAGAAAACAAAATGAGGGAAGAAGCAATCAAGTCAAGAGCCATCATCCAAAAGAGTCAAAAGAAGTCTAATGATAGGCAGAGGATGATGCGCTTCTTAAAGCTATATGGATTCTATAAAAGGGAAATTGGTCCAATGTCTCTATCCACCTTGGATTAGAACATAAGGGTGATAAAATAGAAGATCAAGAGAGGAGAGCTCATTGACTTACACTCCCCACCAAGTCAAGACCCCCCTGAAGTGGAGGTTAAGGTTAAAAAAACTAAGACAACATAACCTAAACCTCTACTAAACCTTAGTAAGCATCATCTTCGGTTCCACAACAGGGTCAAACTCCCTCTTCTTCTAAGCCTATGAGGGATGTAGACCTAACTGAGAAAGACAGGAGTGAACAACAAGGTGCTGAAGGGTAGTCTTCTTAGTTAAAGTTTCGAAAGAGGAGAAAAAGGATGGTTTCTATACCTAAGTCAAAGAATAAGAAGAAGTTAGATTCATGCACCTCCAAACCTCACGTTGAATCAGATCACCCTGGGATAGTGCATAAAGAGGTAGCGTAATTAACTCCAATTCAAACAGCTCCTCTTGTATCAGGAAGATCCATCTTATCATTGCTAATCTAGAAAGATAGTATGCCAATAGTGATTAAGGTGGTCAAGATGTATACACATGGAAGGACATGTTTAACCTACCTTTACATGATCTCTTTGAGACGAGAAGATACTTTGAAAGTCTGAGTGATCCTGACCATCTAATGAAGAAGGAAATGGTCATTATCATGATAAGGACTTTGAATATCTAAGGTCTACAAATGTTTTGGTAGCATTAGCCTAGGGGGAGTTTGTAAGGATTAGTTTAAGGTTGATGCACCTAAAATATCCTGAGTCTCTCCTACATGCATGCATATAAGTGTAGTATAGAAATGCTTTAAAAGTTTTATTCCCTGCATTTAGAATTAATCTAAGTGTAAAATCTTCCGAAACCAGGACCAACATCTTCCGAAGCTAAAAGTGAAGTCTTCTGAAGTTTCAAAGACAAATCCTTCCAAAACTAAGAAGTGAAGACTAATTACTTTCAAAGATTTTTGATACATGCTTTATCTTATGTACTTTTTCATAATGCTGGACCACTTTCCGTTACAACTCCAAAGACTCACCAACTTATACAAGATGGTGAAAAGGTCGATGATTTTGGTAACTATATATTAAGGTCTTGAGTCTATTGCTTTTTACTTTATGTACTTTTATCCTTCTTTTAATATATTAGGATGTGAGCTATGGCATGTTATAGTCACAAGTCAAAAGGCAATATGCCTTTTGACCCTACATTTGATTTGTTGTTTTCTAGATCAAATGTTTTGAACTGGCTTTCTGAGCATGGCCGACTGTAGGATGTGTATAGAGTATCTTGCAGGAACGGTTTATGTCACTAAACGCTTGGTTCAAACTCACTTAAACAACACTCGGATGAAAGCAAAGTCTCTAAGAGTTCATAACAATATAATAAGTAAAAATCAAACACATGAAGTAATTTTCAAGGTACTTGCATATATTGCTTCTCAACTCAAGTATTACAAGACTCTTACACGCATACGTTTATGAGTTACAGTGAGAAACTATATATAATACTACCTACAGTCGGATATACTTTGATACCAGCTGGAATCCTATAACTAAAGCAAATACTACAAAGCTATAGTTTAAGGTATCTCAGATAAGACTTTAACTTAGATATGGTAGTCAGGACATGTCCCTGATTAACCTTTGTCACCAACTAAAGTTGGTAACTTGTACTAACATAAAGAGGTGAACAGTGGAATAATGTATGGTCAACTACATGGCTCTTTGAGAAAACACCATGTAGTATCAAAGGTCTGCAACGGAGTGTCAGAGACCATACTTATGTCCACTGGTTCATAGCAGTGTCTTCTGAAGGTTAAATGGCTTCGAAGAACAAGTACTTCCGAAGCCACTTATACTTCGGAAGAGGCTACATCTTCCGAGGCTTGAGGACTTCTTCTTTCTTCATACTTCGGAAGTAGTCTTCTGATTTCTTCTTTCGAGACTTGATCTTTGGAAGTGAACACTTTGTCTTCGGAAGTAGAGTTTTACCTTCGGAAGTAAAACTTTCATTCTATCTTTGGAAGAACTCTACTTCCTTCGGAAGTTCCACACTTGGCTTCAGAAGCCTTTGTAAGTAGCACCAAAATTTGTTTAAGTGATTTGGTTTTGGTTGCACCAGCCTTCTTCTTGATCCAACAAACTCCCCCTAGGTTGATGCTACGAAAACCTCACTTGTTTTGCTCCTCAAAACTTTCAGCACCAAGGAGAGTAAATACTTTTCAGTTTCCTTGTTCTTCCTTGATGTGGTGCTAAGAAGTTTGTATAGACCTTTGGTAGACAGGATCTTCAGTCTGTCACCTTGAATGATGTGTACCCTTTGTTGTGGCCCTCTGAAAAAAGTTAGTTGATAGGAACTATAATCATATTCCCATCAAACTATAAGTTCCAATTCAGGACCTTCACTATCTGTAGAAAGGATGTGCCTTTGGTTGGAGGTCTATCCTTGTCTTCCTTTTTTCTCAACTTCAACTCTTCTTCAGTCTTGGCTTTTGCCGTTAACTCAGCCAGATGAAGACTGCTGAGATGGTTTCTGATGTGAGTAGCAGTTTCAGAGTTGGAGGGGTTTGAGAATAGTTTCTCTGCTAACTTAGCAATATCAAACTTGCCATAGTGTAGCAGAGAGGTGGCATTCAGCCTGTGGACTTCACCATTCTCTCTTTCCACAACAAAGTTGTGAGTAGCTTCATCAAACCTCCACGGATTATCTTCTTTCTAGGCACAAGAGGATGACTAGGGATCTTGTCATCTTTCTTTGTATCCCACAAAGTCACCAGCTTCCGTCTTACTCTATTCTCTTCTGTTAGATCAAGAAGAAAGCTGGTGCAACCAAAACCAATTCACTTAGACAATTTTGGTACTACATGCAAGGCCTTCCGAAGCTTAGCATGGAACTTCTGAAGGTTGTAGAGTTCTTCCGATTACAAAGTGAGAGATAAACTTCTAAAGACAGATCTCTACTTCCGAAGCAAAGAACATGCTTCTGAAGATCAAGTCTTAGACGAAAAACCTGAAGACTACTTCCGAAGTATGATGACAAGAAGTCTCCAAGCCTTGGAAGAAGCAGTCTCTTCTGAAGTATAAGTGGCTTTGGAAGTACTTACTCTTCCGAAGCCATTTAACCTCCGAAAGACACTGCTATGAACTAGTGGACACAAGTATGGTCTCTGACACTCCACTGTAGACCTCTGATACTGTATGGCATTTTCTCAAAGAGCCATGTAGTTGACCATACTTTATTCCACTGTTTACCTTTTTATAATAGTACAAGTTACAAACTTTAGTTGGTGAAAAAAGGTAAGTCAAAGACATGTCCTGACTACCAAATCTCAAATAAGGCTTTATCCAAGGTACCTTAAACTATAGTCTTGTAGTATAGACTTTAGCTATAAGATCCCAACTGGTATCAAAGTATATCGGCTGTAGGTAGTATTATATATAGGTTCTCTTTGTAACTCATTCGACACTGCTTGTAAGAGTCTTGTATTATTGAGTTGAGAAGCAATATATAAAAGTACCTTGAAACTTACTTCTTGTGTTCATTATTACTTCCTATATTGTGATCAACTCATACTAATTCTATCTTTATCCGAGTATTGTTCTAGGTGAGTTTGAGAGAAAACAAAGTGTTAAGTGACCAATATCGATCCTGCAATTGGTATTAGAGCTTCTCAGGCTCTTGATTGCCTGATCTAACCATCCAAATAAACTTGCTTTTCACTCATCCCTTCGACTCCCTCACTCAGAATGGCCCTAACAAGTCAGAGGTAGAGATGGGAACCATGACAAAGGTTGCCATCAATACTCCTGAAAATTTCAGGTCTTGGAGTAGGAGAATGGAAGGCTTCATCAGATACCAAGAAAGCAAGTTGTGGAACTCCATTGTCAATGGCCCGTATAAGCCAAGGTGGCATCACCTGGTGAAAACGATGCCATGATAGAAAAGGCTGTAGACGATTACTCTGATGAAGACAGATAGAAGATGGACATCGACAACAATGCTATGACCATTCTTATGACTGCAATACCGAACTCCATCATGGTGGGATTCGAGCATTGCACGACTGCCAAAGAATTGTTTCATGCACTTGCTTAGAGGTACTCAAGCTCTAACGACTCGAAGAAGGACTCGCTGAAGCAGTAGTTTGAGAACTTCACTCATATTGCTGGAGAGACTCTCAGCGAGTAGTACTTCAGCTACGTGGATTCTATCTCTTCTCTTCAGTCTGCGAAGATCACTCCTGAACTTAGATATCTGACTAGAAAGTTCATGAGTGCTCTTCCGAACGAGTGGACATTCTACTGTGTCTCTATCATGAGGACAGAGAACCTGAACACTCTTACCATGACTGAACTCTATGGCATCTTTGATGGATATCACCTAGAGATGGAGAGTAAGAAGGGCACCAAATAAGCAAACCCATGAGTCTTCCTTCTAGCAACGCTTTAATGGTTGCTCAAGGCTCATTACCCCATAATCTCAGCATTACCTGACCTACCAGCGACTCCAGCTGCCATCCTGCTCTCCTGGACCATACATCACTTCCCCTGCGACTCCAAGGTCTCAATAGGGTCAACACAACTCCTTTCAGGAAAGTTGTGCCTTTGTCTCAGGAAGTGGACACTCTGCTGATTTTCAATACTGCTTTTATGATCTTGAGTGTTTCAGTCCAGATGATGTAGAGTACATGGAGATTGTCCAACGGATGGCTCTTTTAACTTATAGAGCGAAGAAGTTCTTTAAGAGAACTGGAAGGCCTTTCCCTCAAAACCCAACTACTAGCAAGTTTGGGTTTGACAAGACCAAGGCAAAGTGTTACAACTGTAACCAACTAGGTCACTTTGCAAGGGAATGAAGGCTCCCAAGACCAATCCGGGAACCCCACAGGCCTCCACACAACCCTAAACCTCAAATACCACTGAGAAGTCAACTGAAACAGCTGCAATGGCTCAAGAAGTTGGCTGGAGCTTCATGGTACAAGATGTGACTCCTGCTCAAGCTCTCATTGCTGGAACAGACGGTACTCAGGTATATGAACATCTCTGCACTCCAGCCTGTATAGCTAAAGTTAAACTTTATTAGGATTACAATATGGAAATCAGATCTGATATTAAGTCTTTAAATATTTTAAAATCTGATTTTAAGAGAGCTGAAATCTGACTACCAAAAGACAATTGAGGAGTTCGAGAAAACTGTGTCTCTTTTAAAACATGAACACACCAACTACAAGACTCAAATCAAGGATCTGATATACAAATTGTTTGAGGCTCAAGCCAACTTGTCACTGCTGAGGCTCAGGCTAGGAAGCATGCTATTTCTTATCAAAACTTCCAAGCTATTCTTGATTCCAAACTCCTCCCATTCCAAACTCTGTTATTAGAACAAAGGAGGGTTGGGAACCAATGAAATTGCTCCACCACACTCGTATGAGTCTATCAAAAAACCTAGATGTGGTACTGAGGAGCAAGAGGTTCTAACTACTGACCCTTCCTCACCAGAGTTGAAGGATGAAGCAACAATAGTGGCCACCACAGGGAAGAATAGGTAGATGTACCCATCTCCTCCTGTGAAGATCAAATCCTTATCACTAAGGCCAAAAGAAGCATTGCTAAAGCTGCTAAACGAACTGCCAAGAAGGTGGCTGAGTCCAAGCTGAAGATTGACCCAAAGCAGAAAGGTGTCTTTATCTCAGCTGGATTCCAAGTGTTAGGTACTTCTGATTCAGGAATGGAGTGTAATACCAGCACTCCTGTCCTGTCAAAGGATCAAAATTTGAATGGAAAGTTGCTGATGAAGAAAAGAAGCCCAAGAAATAGTAACCCTCACATTCCTAAAAGACTAACATTGCATGCATAATGTGTGGTCTACAAAACCACATGGCACAAGATTGTTACTACAATCCTGCAAGCACACATTATGCGAATAATGTTAGAAAAGAAGGAGTCAGGGAAGGTTTCACAGTTGGAACTTTTCAAACGGTTCAAGTGATGAAGAAGGGAAAGCTAGTTTCGGAAGCAAGGTTGCTTTCGGAAGAAACTCTTTCTTCCGAACGGAAAATGGCTTCGGAAGCAAAAGTTACTAAGGTTCGGAAGAACAAGAAAGCTCCCTTGAAACCTACCCAGAAGAAGACTACTTCGGAAGAAAAGGTGGTGAAGGCTTCTTCCGAAAAGAAAGAAGCTTCGAAAGATGGCCATGCTGCAAAAGCTTCAATAATCTCATCCTCCAAGATTAACCAAAGGGTGGACTGGAAGATCAAGGAAAATGTTGCAGCCCAAACCTCTTCTTCAAAGACCTCTATTAAACCCCCATGCATATCATTTGGTTCAATTATGTCATTATCTTTGGCAGAACCCAAGACCAGCAAGGCTTGGGCTTCCAAACAAAACTAACAAACTCATCTGGTAGGGACATCCATATGACAAGAACAAAAATGTCTGGATTGAAGATAGTGGATGCTCCAGGCACATGACAGAGAACAAATCTCTCCTTCAACAGTTTCAGAACTATGATGGAGGTCCTGTCCAATTTGGAGGTGAGGCCGAATGATATATTTATGGCAGATGGAGTATATCCAACAGTAAATTAAAGGTTGACAGAACATGAGTGCATTATCCTCAAACCAGGGATTATCCTAAAACCAGGGATGACAATTCCTCCAGAATTGGTGCATCTTAGATCTCCCAGGAAAGCGGATATGTACAAGCTGGATATGAACAATGCTTCCCAATGGGAGAAGTATCATGCTTTCTTTCCAAAGCTGATAGTGATGAGTCAACATTATGGCATAAACGTATGTATCATGTAAATATTAACACAATGAATAAATTGGCTAAAAATAACTTGGTACATGGTTTGCCTAAAAAGGAGTTTTTCTGCAAAGATAACTGTGTGCATGCCTGAAAGGGAAACAACATAGGACATCTCACAAATCCAAATGTGTTAACTCTATCACTACTCCATTACATTTATTGCGCATGGATCTTTTTGGTCCCACAAGTATAATGAGCATTGGAAGGAAATCATACTGCCTTGTGATAGTTGATGATTTTACAAGATTCACATGGGTATTCTTTTTATGAACTAAAGATGAAACTGCTAAAACATTAAAATCTTCTATTCTTAAAATAGAAAATCAAATTGATCACAAGGTCAAAATAATTAGAAGTGATCAAGGGACTGAGTTTAAGAACTTCGTTCTTGACTCATTCTGTAAGTCAAAAGGGATTGCCAGACAATATAGTGCTCCCAGAACTCCTCATCAAAACGGTGTTGCTGAGAGGAGGAACAGGACACTTATTGAGGCTGCTCGAACTATGTTAGCTGATTCAAAACTACCTCTTACATTCTGGGCAGAGGTAGTCGGCGCAACATGCTATGTTCAGAACAGAGCTCTTGTAGTTAAGCCCCATGGAAAAACCCCTTATGAGCTATGGAACAAGAGGGCACCGTTCATTGGCTTTCTAAGGTCCTTTGGCAGCAGGTGTACCATACTTAACACAAAAGACCATTTAGCAAATTTTGCTGAAAGGTCAGATGATGCTATCTTTATTGGATACTCTTCTCGCTTCAAAGCTTATAGAGTATACAACATTAAGAATCAACAATTTGAGGAGTCATCCAACATAGTTGTTAATGAGCACACTCCTTGTGTTAGGGGGAATGGCCTTGATCATATCTTTGATTTAGAATTGTTTCCAAACTATCTAAACCTTCTTGTGAGAATGTTTTAGTTGGAATAGGAGCTCAAAATGACGCTGATGCTGCTACTGATAATCAACTGTTTGAGCTACCCAGACCTAGTCCAAATTCTCAAAGAGTTGCAATTAATGAAGTTTCCACCATTCACAGATCTGATAGCTTGACCATATCAAGGAATAGTGAAGCTTCAACAAGTGAATCACTTGTTGAGCCTCAAAACTCATCAGGTGATCCACCACAACACAAGGCAGAAGGAAGTAGTGTTTTGAAGGAACATGACACTGTTAATACTACTTCACAGCCAACCATTGATGATATTTCTCACTCATTCAATCAGTCATCATTGAATGATTTTAAAACAACAGCTGGACAGAGTGTTCCAGTGAGCAGAATATGTCCAACCTGGATCTATCTCTTCAACTGGAAGTGATTCCTCGCCTTAGGATTCATAACACTCGACCCGCTAAGAACATCATAAGGGATGTCACTGAGGGTGTGAGAACAAGAGGACAGACTCATCATGGGAATGATAGCTTGTACTCATGCTTTCTATCCCAGATGGAACCCAAGAAGGTAGAAGATGCCTTGAAAGATAGTAGCTGGCTTGAATCGATGCACGAGGAGCTGCTTCAATTCAAGAGACAAAAGGTATGGAACCTATGTCCGCTACCATCTGGTCAAGTACCAATAGGCACTAAATGGGTTTTCAGAAACAAAAGAGATGATAGAGGCTTGATCATCAAGACCAAAGCAAGATTTGTTGTTCAAGGATACACCCAAGAGGAAGGAATTGATTATATACTAATGTCTTTGCACCAGTTGCAAGACTTGAGGCAGTTAGGATCTTCCTTGCTTATGCTGCATCTAAGGACTTCATTGTCTATCAACATGATGTCAAGTGTGCCTTTCTATATAGGGATATAGATAGGGAAGTCAATGTATGCCAACCTCCAGGATTTGAAGATCCACAACACCCCAACTATATGTGTAAATTGGATAAAGCTCTATATAGGTTACACCAAGCACCTAGGCTGTGGTATGAGACTTTGTCTTAGTTCTTCTGAAGAATGGCTACACTAGAGGTACCAATGATAAGATTCTTTTCATCAGAACATCTGGAAAGGACATCTTGCTTGTTCAAGTCTATGTTGATGACATCATATTTGGTTCTTCAAATGACCAAATGTGTAAGGAACTTTGAGAGCATTATGAAGAAAAAGTTTGAGATGAGTTCCATGGGAAAAATGGAAATTTTCCTTTGGATTTAGGTGAAGTAAACAAAGGAAGGGTTTTCATTAATCAATCTAAGTATGTCTCTGACATCTTAGAAAGATTTGAAATGAAGGATTGCAAGCCTGCCAAGACACCCATACCCAGAAACCATAATCTTTGTCATGACCTTGAGGGGGAGGATACCGATCAACATCAGTAGAGGGCAATTATCGGTTTTCTGATGTATCTCACATCCAGTACACCTGTTCCCATGTTTGCTACTTGCATCTGTGCAAGATATCAGGCTGCTCCAAAGGTGTCTCACCTAGTTGCTTGTTGGACCAAAAGAACCAATGAGCCTGATCAGAAAAACCTCTAAGTCCCACAGACATTACAACTACTGAAGAAGATCACAACAGCTGAAGACATCAGCTGATTACAAGGTCTGAAGACAAAGTTTGAAGTCAAGAACTAAGACTACTACTGAAGACAAAGTCTGAAAGTAAAGAACTGAAGACAAAGTCTGAAATTAAAGAACTGAAGACAAAGTCTGAAGCTATTAGCTGAAGACAAAGTCTGAAGAACAAAGTCTGAAGAACAAAGACTGAAGACAAAGACTGAAGACCAAAGTGATGAGTAGTTGTCACAACAGCTGAAGTTATCAACTTCATTGGTTGTGATGGTTTCCTTTCAGTACTTGTAATTTACTTTTCAGTGGTTATAGTTTCAGTATTAGTTTCAGTTGTTTTATGTTTCTTGTACTTAGCATTCCCTGAGATGTAATCAGTAGTTGAGAACATTCTCAGTAGTTTGCATAGTTTCAGTAGTTTGAATAATTCTGTTAGATGTCACTATCAAGTGACATCAGCAGACGTCACATATCCTATATAAGGAATGTTGACCTAATTGTAAAGTGTGACATTGAGCCACCACAAAAGCATATGAATGAAATATCTCTTTTGCAGAATTCTCTTTTCTATAACCATTTACTGTAACATTGAATATCAATTGTGTTCTTATAAATTTTCTAATTCGTTGTTCGAACTCCGCTGCAATACTCTCTAATTAATCAAACTTAGATTACTGATCCTAACAAATGGTATCAGAGCAAGGTTAATCATTGATCGATCTAACAATTGATCACTGAAATGCTATTCGATATCTAAGTTTGATTGAATTAGCATATTTGCAAGAATTGGTTATAGATCATTGAATTTCTGCTGCTTTCGTTTATCTGCTTTGAGTTTTCTCTTGGTTCATATTGAGTTTGTTGTGTTTTGCACTAAATCAGTTAAAACTTAATTGAATTTGGTTGAGTCAGAGAATGACTACTCCTTCTAATGACCCTCACAATACCGGTTCCTCAACCAAGCCTCTGATGCTGGCTAGGACTGAGTATAACATATGGCAACAAAGAATGCTTCATCACCTGTCTGTTAAGAGTTCAGGTTGTTGGACATCTGTGGTACATGGTCCGCACAAGCCTATGGTGAACAATCCGGAAACCAACCAAATGGTTCCAAAGAAGAAGGAACAATACTCATACGAGGATCGAAAACTATTTGAGATTGATGCTCAAGCGCTTGGAATTCTGGCCATGGCACTGCCGAATGAAATCTATTCTGGACTTATGCATCATGAAACTGCTCATGACCTCTTGAATGCATTGAAGGAACAATTTGGTGGAACAGATGAGGTCTTAGCAAACAACAGAGAAATCCTTGCCTAACAATATGAGACATTTTCTCATAGGAAGGCGAGTCACTGACTCAACAGTTTGAGCGTTTTTCCTGTTTGATCTCTGAGCCGAAAATGGTCAACCATGAATATACTAATAGTCAGATGAACAACAGATTCCTCAGATCACTGCCTGAGAGATGGGACACATATACCATTGTCCTACGCTCCAGTGCAAATCTGGATAGTCTATCTCTCACCCAACTCCATGGGAAACTGTTTACATTTGAAAGAGAGATAGAGCAGAAAAGGAAACTGGCATCATGAGGAAAGTTCACTGATGACTTTGTACCAGGGAATACTGTCTTGGTTAGTCATGAGTTAGAATATGCTGCATCAGAAAGCAATTATGATGAGCATATAGATTTCTCCTCAAATGGTTCAAATCATGCATTTGTTAGTGTTGACAGTCAGTCAGGCTGTAATAGTGAAAATTTGTGTTTCATTATGGATGATTTAAAGGGTATTGCTGATGATGACTTAGAAGAGATGGATATTCTGAGCCAACTGGCCTTGATTAATATCAGATCTCAAAAGTTCTACAAGAGAACTGGTAGGAAATTTCCAGGACTCTCTGGCAAAAGCAAAGTTGGTTTTGACAAGAGTAAGTTGAGGTGTCACAAATGCCACATGCTTGGACACTTTGCAAGAGAGTGTAGATCATCTGGATCTAACTCCTCTGCACCCTTTGTGACTTTTCCAAGCAATAGTCCACAAAACAGAGGGCAACATTCTGCTAGTTCTGGTCATCATTCACAACCTATATCTCCTGCATATTTTGTCCCTCAGGATCAAATGTCATATCCATATCCCTGCTATTACATGCCACACCCAAATCTGGTTCAATTTCCTAATGCACAACCTCAGGCTCTACCTGAGCCTCTACTATCTCAATCATCTCAATCACAACCTCATCACAGCTTCTTCACCCCTGGTATTGTTGACTGGAGCAGTTTACCAGATGATCTCTCTCGTAATGAGCAATTATTTGCTGGTGATGGTCAACGGGTGGTGAACATCCTTTTGGGAATCTAGCTCTCATGGCCCTGGAATCTACTGATAGTTCATGCTCCAATGCATGTTCATCACAGGTAACCAGGTATCCTCTGAGGCTAAGGCCAAGCTATGTTCTGAATCTTGCATAGCTGCATTTATCTCTATTAGAGAGGCAAATGTAGCTTTAATAAATCGAAATCTAGAGCTTGAGCAAACCCTTTCCAAAAGAAAAGCTGAATATGAGTCTGTCCTTAAGGATAAAGATGATGAGATTTATAAGCTTAAATGCCAATTAAATGATGAAAAGGCTAAGCTAGAGGTCATTCTTGAGAACCATAGAGATCTCAAAGAAAAACTTGCAGTTACCCAAGTTGAGTGTGACCGTTGGGTATCATCCTGCAAGGGATTTGAAATGTTGCTCAGCAAGCAATCTGCTTCGAATGTGAAGTTTGGAATAGGTTACAACCACATTGCACCACCTACAGATTTTACTCCAAAACCAATAGTAAAATCTCATGGTGAAAGTAATTTCCAAACCACATCATCATGTGCATCATCCTCAAGTGATCACCCAAAATCACAAGATGAAATTAGTGTTGATACCTCAACAAATCAATTGGCTGATGGGTTAACTACAGATAAGCACTTGAAGATGAGTACTTCAGATGTTGTCCCTCAAAGTATCTCAAGTACTGAAGGGCAAGTCACAACATCTGAAAAGCATTTCAAATAAGCTGAAATAAAAGGATTAACAACTGCTGATAGAGAACAGCTAAAGAACAAGTCTTCAGTTGTTATAGATCCTTCAGTACTAAACAAAAGTACTAAAAGGAGGAAAGTACTGAAGAGCACACCTTCAGTAGCTTCCACATCAGCAGTTGATCAATTCAAGATGAAGAATACGCCATGTGATATATGTGGTAAATTCAATCATCTTTCTGATGAATGTTGGTACAGGTAGGGTTCCAAACTCAACAGAGATAAGCTCATTAAAACCCAGATGGGTTAAATGAAAAATGAGTTTGAGACTAAGTTTGTACCACAGTCATCCCAATGTGATAAACCTAAGCCTTCAACCAAATCCAAAAAGAAGGATAGGGTTTATAATAAAACAACTCATAGTGCTCCTCATGATAAACATCAGACTAAGTCTGTGAATTTTAGGGAGGAAATGATGGGTCACAGGAACTCATCAAACACAAGTACTGATATGTCACAAGAACTGAAAGCTTTAGCTACAAATCAGACACAACTTGTTATGATGGTTCAACATTTGTTGGGGAGAGTTAACCAACTAGATGCAACTATGATCAAACCACTGAAAAGGCATTCCAAGCCCAAATCCAAGGAATCGATTTCAACACCATCTCCTTCTTCATCAGTTGTTAATCATAAGAAACAATTTATGGTTAAATCTGTTGATGAAAACCAAAAAGGTTGGGTCTTAAAACCTAACTAGTTCTTTATGATGAATGCAGGGTTCTTCAGCATGCCAAAGGAGCATCTGGTATGTAGACAGTGGAGGATCTATGCATATGACTGGGAGCAGTTCTCTTCTTAATGACTACTCTCAAGGAAAGAAGGGATTTGTTTCATTTGGTAATGATGCCAAGGGTTACATCATCGGGAAAGGATATGTGTCTAATGGACAAATCAGGTTTGATGATGTTAATCATGTGGAGAATCTTAAGTATAATCTGCTGAGTGTCAGTCAGATGTGTGATAAAGGGCATGTTGCACTTTTCACAAGCCAGAACTGCAGGATTCTGTCTTCCCAAGTTCTGAGGCTGATTGACAAGGTATTGGATGAACATGCTCTCCTGAAGGCCAACAGGATTTGAAGAGTTTATGCCTTGGATTTGTCAAAGAAGATTGATTTGAAGGGTCATCCTTGCCTGTTCTCCAAATCCTCTCCTCAGGAATCTAAACTGTGGCATAGAAGACTGGGTCATGTTAATCTCAAAAACATGAATCAGCTGATCCACAATAGTTAGTGAGAGGTCTACCAATAAAGGAGTTCCACTATGATGAAACCTGCACTGCTTGTTTGAAAGGAAAACATCACAAAGTCCCATTCCCTCCTATTGAAGAACCTAAGTCCACTGCCTACTTGCAGTTACTGCACATGGATCTATTTGGTCTGTGAGGGTGATGAGCATCGCAAAGAAGAAATACTGTCTAGTAATTTGGATGATTACTCTATATTTGTATGGACTTTCTTCTTGCATTCAAAGGATGAGGTTGCTCAGACGATTATAAACTTGTGTTGTATGTTGAGAAGCAGTATTCCCTATCAGTCAAGTGTATAAGGAGTGATAATGGAACTGAATTCAGAAACCATACACTTGATGTCTTTTATCTATCAAAAGGAATCATGAGGCACTTTAGCATCCCAAGGACTCCTGAACAAAATGGAGTAATGGAGAGAAAGAACAGGACCCTAATTGAAGCTGCAAGGTCTATGTTGGCTGACTCTGGTTTGCATTGACCTTTTGGGCTGAAGCTGTTAACATAGCTTGCTATGTGCAGAATAGAGTGTTAGTAAATCAGAGGTTGATGAAGACTCCATATGAACTTCTACATCATTTGGCTCCTCTCATTTCATTCTTCAAAGCCTTTGGGTGTCCTTGTTTCATTCTTAACACAAAGGATCAACTCCACAAATTTGATCCTAAGGTGGATGCAGGGTATTTTGTAGGTTATTCATCCACATGCAAGGCTTATAGAGTCTTCAACTGCAAAACAAAGTTAGTTGAAGAAACTTTGCATGTGAAATTCAATGAATCTCCTAAGGATAAAATTCCATAAAACCCTATGGAGTTGTTGATCTGGACATACTGCAATATGTTCCTTATCAATCACCAGCTGTTGCATATCATGTGGAAAAATCATCTTCAACAGCAAGTCTTCCACCTGGTGGTACTGAAGATGATGATGATATCAGTACCCACCTTTTCAAGTTTAGTGACCAACTGCCTGAGTCTGCTAAACTTGATGTTCCTATAGCTTCTGTAGCTCCATCCACAGCAAATGCTGATGAGATTTCCGACTCCTCTACATCATTTGACTTGCCATCTAACACTTGGTTTCACGAATCTGGATCACCATCTGCTGCTGCTGAACCGGCTACAAACACTTGCACTGATCTTATAGTATATCAAAAGCTGAAGAATCACCCCATGTCTCACATCATTGGTGATATCAATGCAGGTGTCTCAACCAGAAGTCAATTGTTAACTTCTGCTTCTATGCTCTCTTCATCAGTCAGCTAGAGCCAAAGAACTATCATGTTGCTTTGAGAGACAATGGATGGGTTGAAGCCATGCAGCTTGAGCTACTTCAGTTCAAAAAGCAGCAAGTATGGGAACTGGTTCCTCTACCCTCAGGTAAGTGTGCAATAGGCACTAAATGGGTGTGTAGTATAAAACTGATGAAAATGGGCTTATTGTCAAGAACAAGGCTAGACTGGTTGTATAAGGGTTTTCACAAGAAGATGGTATTGATTATGATGAAACCTTTACCCCTGTAGCCAGACTAGAGGCAATTAGATTGTTCTTAGCCTATGCTGCATTCCACAATCTTAAAGTTTTTCAAATGGATGTCAAAAGTGCATTTTTATATGTTAAAATAAAAGAAGAGGTTTAGGTGTGTCAACCACCAGGTTTTGAGACAATAAACATCCTGATTGGGTGTATAACTTGATAAGGCTCTTTATGGGTTGAAGCAAGCTCCTAGAGCTGGTATGAAACACTTTCAAATTTTCTACTTAACAATAATTTCACTAGAGGTTCCATAGATAAAACTTTGTTTATTAAGAAAGTGGATCAACATAAGCTACTTGTTCAAATTTATGTTGATGATATTATTTTTGCATCCTCCGATCCCCAGTTGTGTGATGATTTTACAAGTCTAATGAAACAAAAGTTTGAAATGAGTGCAATGGGAGAATTACAGTTCTTTCTAGGCTTGCAAATCAAACAAAAGGCTGATGGAACCTTTATTCATCAATCAAAATATATAAAAGAACTTTTGAATAAGTTTGATTTACAAAATTGTAAGCCCTGTTCTACTCCCATGTGCAACACCACACAACTGGATGCTGTTCAAAAAGGTAAAGCTGTTGATGAAACACTTTACAGATGTATGATTAGATCCTTGATGTACTTAACAACTTCTAGACCAGATATCATGTTTGCAACTTATGTTTGTGCTAGATTTCAGGCTGCTCCTAAAGAGTCTCATTTGATTGCAGTCAAGAGGATCTTTGGATATCTTCAAGGTACACAATCTCTAGGTCTTTGGTATTCCACTGGACACTCATGCAAATTAGTTGCTTTTTTTGATAGTGACTATGCAGGGTGTAAGTTAACCAGAAAGTCAACTTCTGGTGGATGTCAATTCCTAGGCAACTGTTTGATTTCTTAGCAGAGTAAGAAACAAACATCTGTTGCTACATCCACTGCGGAAGCAGAGTACATTGCTGCTGCAAGTTGTACATCTCAAGTACTCTAGATTCAAAAGCAATTATTGGATTATCGCATTACAGAGACTAAGACTTCATTATTAATGGATAGTGCTTCAGCTCTGTGCATTGTCAAGAATTCAGTCCAGCACTCTAGGACCAAACATATAGAGATCATACACCATTTTGTTAGGGATTGTTTTGAAAAAGGTCTGATTGATCCAAAGTTTGTGCCTAGTGCTTATGAGCTTGCAGATATATTTACTAAGCTATTGGATAGTTCAACTTTCCAAAACCTTGTGTTAAGGCTTGGTATGCTGCAGCTAGAATAAGTGATAACTACTGATGATCTCAGTAAACAAGTACTGATGATCATTAGTAAACATGTCACAAATATGTACTAATTCTGTTAAAAGAAACTGATGCAGTTACAACTACTGATGTAGTTATAACTCCCGATGTCAGTAAAAACAGATAAGTACTGATGTTCTATGAAACAACTGAAATCAGCTAAAAAGTCTGATGAGTAAGTGTTGAGGACAGTATGAAACAGCTTAAAAGCTAAGAATTGACGAAAACTACTAATGAGAATTTTCACTTCAGTTGTTTCGACAAACGGCTGTTTCACTCTAAATAGCTGATGACAAAACCATGTCTTCAGTAGTTTCATAACTACTGATGACTAATACCAAGTCCTCAGTGTTTACAACAGCTGAAGACAAAACCAAGGTTTTCAGTAGTTTCACAACTACTCATGACTAAAACCAAGTCTTCAGTTGTTTTCAAAACGTCTGATATTTAAAACCAAGTCTTCAGTTGTTTTTATAACAATTGATGCCAACACCAACAATTTCAGTCGTTTTCTTTTCAGCCTTATCTTAACCTATAAATACCTGCACTTATAGACAAATGTTTCATTAGCCGTTTTCAAACCTTTCTCTCTCAACAATGGCGACCATGAAACTCAAAACCCGATACACCTGTGTTGTCTACCTTTCGAAATCAGCTTTCTTGAACAAGTTTGACACTGCCATCGATCTTATGGTGGATTGCCCATACAGAACAGCCTTTCTTCTGACTCCTACCATATATCCTGACTCCTTATCCGAGTTCTGGACCAACGTCTCTGTAATAACTGGTGAGAATGATAGACAAATCACTCTCCAGTCGTTGGTGAACCAGAAACAGGTGCTCATCACCCACGGCATCATTCGCCAAACCCTAAATTTGCATGATGGAACCTATCCTAAAGAATACCCGAAAGGCACCACTGATATGTCTTTTATCCATAATGGGTATGAAGGCGACTTAAGTGCTACAACTATACTTAAAAAGCACTTCCATGACACTGAACGACTTATCTTTCATATGGTGAATGTCTTCCTTGCATCAAAGACATCTTCTTTGGATCAGATGTCTTCCCGATGGCAATAGGTATTGTTCAATCTAAATTTTTCTGAGATAGTGTTCATGGAACTAAAGGATCTGGCTCAGAAACCTGTGGCAAACAGATGGATACTTTATCCCAGGTTTCTGATGGCCATAATTTTGAATCAATTACAATCTGATGGCCTTGTTGGTCTTGGAGTCCCTGCTCCAGCTGTTTTAGCTGAGGTATACTCCCGACATAACTCAGACCATACTCTTAAAGGGGCTGCCCGGATGCTAAAACCCAAGCAGAGGGAACCCACAGCCTCCACTACCAGATCCAAAGTCCCCACCAAACCCAAATCCAAAAAGCCCAAAAAGGCTACAAAGGGAGATGAGTCCCCTGCGGATGTCCCTGTACCACAAACACAGGAAAAACATACTGTTTATAACCCCCAGTTATGTCCAAGACTCAACCTACTGAAGCCGCACAGGTATCCTCTCAACAGGATCCTGTTGCAACCACAATTGGGGATCCCACATTTCTGGAACCCATCTCAATTGAGAGGGTTACCATTGAAGAGCACCTCTCACCCCGGGTGCATTCTGCTTCAGACCAATCTCCACATGCAACCACCCCTCAAAGCCCAACATTGGAATACTTACCACTTACCCCCTCCCCAGAAACCACTTACCACTGGGAATACCTCAACTATTGAGGGGGAGGACCAAAATGCTTCTGATAACCCACAGCACAGAGGTTACAATGTTCACTCTCCAAGTGTAGAAACAGAGAATAGAACATCTGGTAAGGCTGCCACTTCTACTGATTCAGCAAATGATCAGGATGTAGTTGGTAACATCCATAAGACCTTACCAGAGGCAACTGCCAATGAAGGACACAGTCCTGAGGCAGGAAGTCCCCAGTACCAAGACCAAGGGGCACATGCTTCTACTGATCTACACTCAGAGCATGTACATCCTGATTCAATCAGGAGGTCAGGTGATTGAGCACAACTGATGATAACCTGGGCTTTTTCTATGATGTATTAGCCCATAATACAATCCTTGAGACTGAGGTAAACACACTCAAAGAGTTGTTAGCCAAAATGTCTCAGGATCAAAGTCCATCTACCCACAAACCCCACAGATGGCACCTTCCATTGAAGGTTCCCCAAACACTGAGCCTACACACTTAACTGAGCCACTACTTTTGGCACCACCTCTCAAGGACAGAACCCTCTGAGCAGATGGTTGCTATCTTTCAAAACTCCTTACCTCTCATCACTCCCATCATCACTGACATAGTGCATAAAGCCATTGATGAGAGGATATCTTCAAATTTACAAACCCTCATTGATGATGTTGTTCACAAATCTCTTTATGCCTTTCAAGCCCCTGATCCCAATGCAACCAAAAAGGGGGAGACTTCCAAGTCTTAGGCAGTGAAAGAAAAGAAAAGAAAAAGAGTTGATGATGAGAAAGAACCTACAAAAGAGAAGGAGGTGGAGAAAGAACTGATCTCAGAACAGCTGATCACATATAAAAGAAAGAAAAGTGCTGAGTCAAAAGCTGATGAAGATAAATCCTTAGAAGATCTTGTCAAAGATGCTGATGAAGCTCACAGCAGATCCATGGATAAAATTATAGATCAGCTCTTTCGACAAGGTCATGACACAACTACACTAGACACTGAGATCAGAAGGCTGGAAATAGAAGAGATTCAAGCTAGATGGGCCGGTTATAGTGTGTTGGAAAGGGAAAGATTGGAGATAATGATCAGATTCATTGCCAAATACCTTGGAAGATCATTAATAGAGATAAAGGCCTGGTCCAGAGACAGTATCCTGGAGATAACCAAGAAGATCTGCTCTGCTGGAGGCTATAATAAGGGGTTGATAATTGAAGCACTGGATGAAGCAGGTGCAGGGAAGATAACTGAAATGGCAAAGCTCTCCAAAGCCAAACTCACCACCAAAATGCTAAGCCAGTCTTCTCACACTCCCACTCAAACACAACCCTTATCTCTAAAATCTCCCAAATCTATCCCTAAACCAAAGCCACCCACAACTCAACCCACAAAACCAATCGCTTTACCCCAAAAACCAGCTCAAACTTTACCCAGTGATGCACCCAGAAGGAAGAGAAGGGTGTTGAGGGTAGAAGAAGATGAAGAAGAGGATGATGATGATGATAGTCTGCCAATCTCTGTTGTTCTCAAACTCAAATCACCTGAGCACAGAAGTCAACAAGTGATTACTCCTGACTTGCAAATGCAGATGGTGAAGGTAAAGATTGAAGAAGCAGAACAACAAAAACAGCACGATGAGAAGTTTCTCAAGATGGTTGATAAGGATTTCTCTCAGTCCTCATCCATTCATGAAATGAAGAAACATGCTCTGAGGCTGTACACTCTTAGACATACTTTTCAACATCAAAAAGAAAGAGTGCAGATCTGGCCAGACCCTAGGGTAAGTTCTAGAATTCATAAGAAGAATATACAAAGTAGATATCATGGCCAAGCGAAAAAGACCTTGAATGCTGCAATTACATTGGCCATGGTAGTCTCATCCTGGGAAATCATTGAAGAATTCAAGAGAGCTCACAAATCCAAGACAACCCCTCAATCTATTCTTAACAACAAAATGATCAAGAAGGGGTTTTTATACAAAAGACTTGAAGATCTTCAGAAGAGTGAACTCCAGTTGTTGCTTGAAGGCTCTCACCCTGATGAATTTGCTTATAGAGAGATAATAATTGTGGAGTTGAAAAATGGAAAGACAGTGAGATACCTGTCTGAGTATTATGGCCTACAGTTCTTCTTCGAAGGAGAAGCAGAAGAACTCACCAAGGAGGAACAAGTTGTTCTCCTTGAGGCCTATGCTAGTGAGTCTTATAGACTCATTCATGGGAATTAGGTTTAATGGTAGGGATAAGACTCTATGTTCAGTTTCCCCAAAACAGAGTTCCCTTCCATACTTAGCCAATCAAATGATTAGAAACCTTTACCAGCCTATGCTTAACTGATTACCTCTGACGCTGATCAAGAGGGTGTTTCTGCCAAGAATAAGTGGGATCATCAATAAGTTTAGAGGTTTTGGCTGCATTGGTTCAGGGGGAGTTTGTTGGACCAAAAGAACCAATGAGCATGATCAGAAAAACCTCTAAGTCCCACAGACATTACAACTGCTGAAGAAGATCACAACAGCTGAAGACATCAGCTGATTACAAGGTCTAAAGACAAAGTCTGAAGAACAAAAATGAAGACAAAGACTGAAGACCAAAGTGATCAGAAGTTGTCACAACAGCTGAAGTTATCAACTTCAGTAGTTGTCACAACATCTGAAGTTATCAACTTCAGTAGTTGTCACAACATCTGAAGTTATCAACTTCAGTAGTTGTGATGGTTTCCTTTCAGTACTTGTAATTTACTTTTCAGTAGTTATAGTTTCAGTAGTTTAGTTTCAGTAGTTTTATGTTCTTGTACTTAGCATTCTCTGAGATGTAATCAGTAGTTGAGAACATTCTCAGTAGTTTGCATAGTTTCAGTAGTTTGAATAATTCTGTTAGATGTCACTATCAAGTGACATCAGCAGATGTCACATATCTTATATAAGGAATGTGGATCTAATTATAAAGTGTGACATTGAGCCACCACAAAGCATATGAATGAAATATCTCTTTTGCGGAATTCTCTTTTTCTATAACCATTTACCAGTATCATTGAATATCAATTGTGTTCTTGTAAATTGTCTAATTCGTTGTTCGGACTCCGCTGCAATACTCTCTAATTAATCAAACTTAGATCACTCATCCTAACACAGTTGTTAAGAGAATCCTTATATACCTCAAAGGAGCACCTAAACTAGGTATCTGGTATCCCAGAAACAAGGATTTTAATCTCTATGGACACTCGGACAGTGACTATGGTGGCTACAACATTGACAAGAAATCAACATTAGGAGGATGCCAATTCTTGGTGGAAGGATCATCTCATGGCATTGCAAGAAACAATCCTGTGTTTCTACATCAACTGTTGAAGCAGAATACATTGCTGCTGCTAGCTGCTGTGCTCAACTGCTATGGATTCAGAATCAGATACTAGACTATGGATTCAACTTTATGAGTACTCGTATCCATATTGACAACAACAGTGCTATATCCATTACTAAAAATCCGGTGAAGCACTCCAAGACAAAGCATATTGGCATCGGGTACCATTTCATTAGAGATATTCATGAGAAAAATCTGATTAAACTAATCAAAGTTGACTCAAATGAACAATATGCTGATTTATTCACCAAAGCATTTAATGAACAAAGATTTAAGTATCTCATAATAGCTATTGGGATGATAAACATTGATTAGATCAACTCTTTTGAAAACCTTTTTAATATGTAATGTCTTATGTTAATACAATTTAAGCCCTGTTACAAAAGGTCTTTTTGAAATTTTCTATGTGTAAATTCCTTCCGAAGAGAAACTAACCCTCTAAAGTTATTTTCATATCTTCCGAAGAAAAATTTCTCAAAGGACAATTTTATTCTCGAAGAGTTTTTGGTCTTGGAAGAAGTGATTGATTGCGTATCAGATCTACTTCCGAGGCGCACACACTCTCCATTCGGAAAGCAATCCTAACCTTCGGAAGCAAAGTTTTTGCTTCGGAAGTAAGAATTGCCTTCAAAAGACAATTACGTTTGGAAATGTTTTACATTTGGGAGAAAGATTCTATTGTGTAACGTAAATCTCTTGGGCCCCGCATTGTAAAAAGCAAAGATTATGTTAATGATGTCAGATTATTTATCTAATTTTAATCTTACCGCCACTGTCAATTCATCCACTAAACCATCACATCACCTTATCCTAACCCCCATTACCACCTTCCCACCCTCTTTTAAATATTCTCGACTATTCAATTTCATCTTCATACTTGCAATTTTTACTGCCCTAGAAAATTTTCTCCTCTCCAACTTACCCAAGCTCAAAATCATCCATATCCACCTTTCTCCAATGGCACTTAACCCTCGCACAGCCAAGTCGCATTTCTTGATTCGTCAAGAGATCCTGACTTCTCAGAAATCATCTCCTTTCTCACCCAATCATCTTACTACACTGCCCTTACCGTTAAACCCACTGTTTACTCGAACCAAATGGCCGAATTTTGGGGAAATGATCAAGACGAAACCCTAAATTGGATTCATGTACTGAGGTCCAGCATTTGTGGAGAGGAGTTGGTCATCACTGAACAACTCATCAGGGAGCATCTAGAGCTTCATGAAGAAAGAGCTCCTAATGAATTCCCTAAGGTAGATTTGGACAACACTTACATCCTAATGGGATATGGTGGAGACATAAGCAAGTTGATAGTCTACAAGTTCAACTTCTCCTACAACTGGAAGTTCCTCCTGCATTTTGTTCTCCACTGCCTGTCAAACAAGTCCGGGGGATGGGATCAAATCCCATATGAAATAGGATGCTTAGTTCACGGATTGGTAAGAGGCCTGTAATTCAATTACTCAAGATTTGTGTTCACGATCTGATTAGGAATCTACAATGGGAAACATTCTTTATGTATCCCAGATTCATTCAACACAAAATCAACTGTGAGTTGGACTAGAGTATGCTTGTCTGTGCAGCTGCTCTGACTGTCCCTCTGATGAGGCCCGCTATCTTCAAGACTTTAAACAAGGTGTCCACCAACTTCACTGGAAGGTACACTCCTCTGCTTCCAGGTATGATTGAGCACATAGCTCCTTGTGACATCCTGTTCACCCCACAGGTGATGAACTCACACCAGCAACCTCCACCACAATATCAACACTTCCCTCTCCACCCATCACCATCACATACCAGAGATGCCCCAAATGAACCCTTGTTCAATCTACTCTGATTGAACAAGCCCCTCCTGTTCAATCCAAAAATACTATAATGGAAACATGGGCTCCCACTCAGTCTGAGGTCTCTCCATCCTTCTCCTTTGACCTTAATATGGGTTTTGAGTCACCATAGTCTCAAACCCAAGAGCCCGACAATCAAACCAACAACCCACAGGTTGAGTATCTATACTCTTCTGAGCAGCCAACTAGGGACAACCCCACCAAAGGCTCAATGCCTGTAGACATTGACCAAGGTCCCGTGTTAGTAGGCTTAACCTCCCTATCTTTTACTGACATTCTCTTCAAAATTGATGAAGAGATAACATCTCACCATGGCAATGAAGTTGATTTACAACACTCTCTTCAAAATCAACATAGCCTGGAGAAATCCCTTATCTCTAGCCCCCATTAGCAACCTATAATTGAGGTGAGTCCTACTGATGTGGAGGGGACTCATGCAGATTCAGCTGCCACTATAGAAGGTGCCTAAATGGACCTTATGGACAGTGGTAACATTTCTCAGACTGAACCTGCACCAACCGAGCCTTTTGATGACTCTGAAAGAGACATCATTAAGCATGGAAACCAGGGTGCCAAGAAACCACATCTGGTGGTGAGGCTGAACATACTAGGTATGTTACCTCATCTCCCCATGATTCTTCAAAAGAAGATGAAGGAAGTATGCAACTCCTCATAATGACCTTTTATCTAAAGTATCAAACCTTGAATCTTTGTTAGGACTTTAAAAGCAAGGTCCGCCACTAAGCAACTTAAGATTAACAATATCAAGGCCAAACTAGCTGAGAAACAGACAGAGAGGTCTATTAGGCATGTACCTGTTCACGTTTCATTGAGTCTTCCTCAAGCTCATCTAGCTCTCATGATGATGCTACCAAAAAGGGGAGAATGTTCAAGAACAAACACTTGAGGACCCATAGAGCCACACTTCAACTTCAACATCTTCTACTCCTATCATCACTACATCTGAGCCATCTCAAGTTATCCTTCAGATTGATTCAAAGATACTCAGCGATCTCTATAGACTCTTCACCGAGTTTCTGTTAAGATCCTCCACTGATCAGCCAAGCCCAGATGCTGTAATGCTCTACTTTGGAGCTGAAGAGCTTTAGAGGCTGACTGCACCTTCTACCACAGTGGAAGAAGTTGGTCAACCCAAGGTCCACATGGAACCTAAGATTCATTTTGAAGGGGAAATGGGGACTGATGGCCCATCAACTGAAACAGTTGGGACAGAATCTGCATCTCCTCCATCTTTTGAAGCTGAAGCTAAAGCCTCGGAAGAACAAGCGGAATCTTCTGAAGCTGAAATGGAAGATGCGGAAGGACTGTTCAAAATATCCGAGGAACTGATCATCATAGATGCAATCCTTGAAATGGCATCTGAGGTGAACAACGAGGACTTTCTGAATCTACCTCTATCCCAGACACCATCTCTTCCTCTCTCACAATCAGAATCCACTCTCCAAGAACCACCACAGTCAGGATCTTCAAAAGATAATGGGAAAGAAAAGATGACTGTGGAAGAACTTCAGAAAGAGGAAAATATTGAAAACTCAAGAAGAAAGGAAGACTTCCAATGGAGAAGTTGCTAGCTGCTAGTACAAAAGCAACTGCAGCCAATCAGGAGGCTGTCAACAATAAGAGAAGGGAAGAAATCATTGACTAGCTTATCTAAATGGGAGCTGCCAATGAAGAAACACTCCTGCTACCACTAGAGGAGTTGGTGGATCTGGAGAAGGCAACCCGAATGAAACTTGAAGAAGAAGCGAGGTTGGCCTTGGAGAAAAAAAGAAGAAGAACAGAAGGAAGCTAAATTACAACTAAGGAGAGACAGGATAAATTTCCTAATCTCCAGAGGCTTTAATCTTCAAGAACTCTCTCCACAAAATGATGAGACAATCCTCTGGCTCTACAACAAAGAGCAGGATCAAATGGAGAAAGAAAGAAGAAAGGCTGCAAGAGAAAAGACAAAGGAGAAGAAGAAGAAGAAGAAAAAGCTAGGGTCATTGCAACTAGGAAGCTCAGTGAAAAGGCCTGGATGAAAGACTATCTTCGAGCCCATGGCTTCTCTGGAAGGCAGGTGGGTCCCATGTCTGAGAAGACACTCCAAGGGATTGTCAGTGAAATCAACTCTAACATCCGGTTGGGAAAGAGGAAAGACATGTACAGAAGGGAAGGCAGGTGGGTCCCATGTCTGCCCGACATCCTCTTTGGTTTCAACTCTTGGAGATGGACAGGACAATTTCTTGCCCAATGTCCAATCTCCCCACACTTGAAGCATGGGTCATTAGAAGCAACCTTTTGCCTCTTCTCCTGTGCTTTGGGAGGCACCGTTGCCACCCTTTTCCCTTTTCCCATTACGGGTCCTTTACCCTTGGCAACTCTTGCCTTGGGTGCGGGATGAGGCCTTTTCTTGTTCCCACCTTCATTAATGGTGAGAACGGGCAAAACCCTTTTACCCATGGCCACCTCGGCCGTTTTGAGCATAGAGTGAAGCTCACCAATGCTTTTGTCCCAAGCATTCATGTTTAGTTAACACGAACGTCTCGAACTTTTTGGTAAGGCCATTGAGGATCAAATCCATGGCCAATTCCTTTGAGATGGGACAATTTAGCCTTTCGAGGCGGTCAATGTGACTTTTCATCTTAAGTACATAAGATGAAACTAATTGGTTGTTGTCCATACGACATGCATGGAGCGCTCGAACTGTTTCGAAGCGCTCAACCCTCGCTTGTTGTTGGAACATTTCCTTCAGTTGGGTTATCATGTCATAAGCTCCGTGATGCTCATACTCCTTCTAGATTAAGGCAAGACACTTGGACAGAGTCCTGAGTGTACTTTATCCAAACATTATAGGCCTCCTCATCATCTTTACTAGGTTGATCGGGGACAGGGTCATCTAAAACATATGATGTTTCTCTTGCTTGAGAACGATTCTCAAGTTTCGATACCAATTGATAAAATTGTTATGATTTAGACGTTCCTTTTGGAGAATCGCTCGTAAAGATTGGGCGGACGTGGATGAATTATCATGATTATCATTATATTGGTGGCCATCTACAAAATTTAACAAAGATCAATTTTAGTATTTTCGATATTGTTATTTTAATAATTAATACCTTTTAAGGCCATTTTCATATTAAAATCTAGAACCCAACATTACATTTAAATAGTGGTTAGGTGACCTTTATCCCACGATTTAAATTATTATGGTGGTCAACGATTGATGATTGGAACCATTTGCAACTTCTAGAGGTATGGGATCGACTTGAAACATCATATGTAAAGTCAGCATGTTAATCCCATCAACACGAGTTGGAAACCATATCATACGTGATCCATTTGACATGGTTTACAAATCAAGACACCCTACTTACACACACGTGTGAGTTTGCCAAAATAAGTGGTTAGGTGACCTTTATCCCACGAATATGGCATTCTCACCTCAAGTAACAAGTTCCCTCAAAATGGTTAGGTGACCTTTATCCCACTAAGAGTCCCGAGTGACTTAAGTGGTGTGTAAAAGGACGGTGTTGATCTTATTTTTTAAATATTTAGAGATTTTATAATTCTAGTTTACAAAACTCTATATATTCATATTTGCATGCTTTCAAATACAAGATACCCTATGGTACATTGATTAAAACCCCTTTTAATCTTTAAAATCATTAAACAATTTTAATAAGCTTTTATTACCTTTTAATGATTAAGGACCATTTAGATAGTTTGTTATTATCATTGAAAGGATTGTTAAGCAAACATCATATATAAGCCATCAACCACAATACCATAACCAAAACAACCATGAATCAACCAAATGTTAGTGCATAACCATAGCATCTAAAGTGCCCACACTTGTTGGCCATCACAAGTGTGGTCCGTAGGACATTCCTAAGGGACAAAATACAACACAAAAGGCTTCCATGAACCTCCCACTTGAAACCGCATCCAAATGCTCCATGTTTCTTGTGTCTTCCCTTCGTGCTTCTAACGTGTACATCTTCATATTACAAGATATTATATCCTAATACAAGATTTCTAGTAAAATGAAAGGTACCTAATCTATTTATTACATCCCAATAATAAATAAATTACACTTTAAACGAAGCACAAGTAAATGATTATACAACCCAATTGAAGGAATAAATACAACCATTACAATCATCCAAATAACACAAGGTCAAGGGCTAGGTTATGCACCATAATGAACAATTATCATATCATCCAAAACAACAATGAATCCACACTAAAACCCATGAAATTTCAGCCAACACAAACTGAAATTTCGGGTTTTATCTTGTCCAAAAAAACAAACAATACAACATACGTGTCTTTCAAAGGTTAATCACAAGCATGTGTGATATAACTTTGAATGTTTGGGGTTTCATAATACATGAATATAGCAGCCCCTAAAGGGGTTAAAAGTCCCATAAAACGAATTTTTCAAGGACAAAACAAGCTAGCTATCCACATAATCGGCTCTAGATGCCAATGTTGGTGTTTGTTAGAACATGAAACATAGTTTAACCATTTAAACTATGTTTGGGTTTGTTAGAACATGAAACATAGTTTAACCATTTAAACTATGTTGGGTTTGTTAGAACATGAAACATAGTTTAACCATTTAAACTTTGTGAAAACGCAGCGGAAATAAACTTTATAACATAGTTTATAAACTGAAAATTTTGGTTTCAAATTGATATTATAAAGTTACAAACAAACCCAAGAACAAAGGACCTTTTATATTTGAATAAGACTAGCTATGTAAACACAAAACATACATTATGGATAGCCATAAAGAGGCTGCCATAAACTACCTTTCAGCAGCAAAAGAGTCGAAATGGATGAGGATATGCTCCAAGAGAAATCGACTAAGGCACCAAAAGGAGGTCCCTCAAGCTTGCATACCCCAAGCTCTATAGCAAAGACCTTGTTGCTAGGATTTGAGCACCAAAACCAAAAGAAGAGGCTGCTAGAACACTTTCAGCCATGAATCTCTTCAACAAAAGGAGAAAACCCTTTTCTTTCTTGTGATTTTTGCATGTGAGAGAGAGAAGAAAATGGAGTGTATATTTTGTCAAGTGTGTTTGTTCCAAGACATTAAGTGAAAACCAAAAGGAGGCCAACCTACCAAGGGGCGGCCGAAATCCCTTTTAATTTGGGTTCCCCCCCCAAAAAAAAACTTAAACACCCAATTTTACTTGTTAACTAGTCACTTATTTGAGTTATATATATAACTAACCTTTTAATTGTATAACTCACACACACTCATTTATTTTTTGATGTTATTTAAGTAACTTAAATAACATTACAAACAATATCTATGAACAAAATATCCATATAAATTGTTCAATCTCATATGCAACTTATTTAGAAAACCCATTTTCTAAATTGGTGTATTTATTTGATTGCATGATCATATCTCCAATTAAATATTATTTGGTGTTTGCTAAGCTTGTTATTGGGTATGACCTGACTTGGATCATGTGTCTTGGGCATAAAGAATCCAACAACAACATCCCGAACAAGAGAGTTTACAACAACTCAACGGGTCAAGTAGAGGTGTGGTGTAACGTCAATATTCAGAGATACACCACTCCACCTGCTGGAAAAGGACCCTGTTGGGTATTCTACCTTTGAAGAAATTGAAGATTTCCAACATTATTGAAATTGAAGATTTAAAGAACAATAGCAACAAAATATTAGTTTAGGGTTTGTTTTGTAATTATTGTAAATGCTAGACTAGTATATATTAGAACATATATCATTGTAAAGGGTGACTAATTCACCACTTGTTAGGGTAAATTAGGTTCATCTCCAACAACATCATATCATCATCCTGGATCACGCCTAAACGTCTATCATCCTCTACACAAAGGCATTAGGGATGTAAGATCAGGAGTTCGGACAAGAAATCAGCTATATTCAGCTAATTATGCCTCAGTAATGGAGAAAAAGTACCTTGATGATGGTACTTATCGTTGTATTGTGTCTCAGTTCGAGCCAAAATACATGACTGAAGTCCTAAATGATGAGGCATGGGTCAGTGCCATGCAAGAAGAACTTCTTGAGTTCAAGAAGTTAGGTGTATGGACACTGGTAGATTGACCTAAATATGCTAAGGTCATTGGCACCAAATGGGTCTTGAAATGTAAGAAAGATGACCAAGGTGTCATCATCAGGAACAATGCTCGACTTGTAGTTCAATGATTTCAACAAGTTGAGGGAATAGATTACAATGAAGTGTTTGCACCCGTGGCAAGAATGGAAGCCATCTGTATTTTCCTTGCCTATGCATCGTATATGAAGATTAAAGTTTATCAACTGGATGTGAAGAGTGCATTCCTTCATTGTGAAATCCAAGAGACAGTGTACGTTAGTCAACCCGAGGGATTTGAGGATCCATATCATTGGGACAGAGTTTACAAACTTGACAAGGCTTTATATGGGCTTTATCAAGCTCCTAGAGCCTGGTATGAGAAACTCTCCACTCACCTGTGAAACATGGGTTTCGCAGAGGTGTTATTGACTGCATACTGTTCATCAAAGAAAAGGATGGTGACTTACTGCTGGTCGAAATTTATGTAGATGACATAATCTTTGGTTCCAAGAATGAAGAATTATGTAAAGAGTTTGAAGCTGTAATGAAGGTTGAATTTGAAATGAGTGCCATGGGAGAGATGAAGTTCTTTCTCGGGTTACAGGTGGATGAGACACCTAAGGGAATTTTCCTACATTAGACCAAGTATGTAGAAGATATTCTCGGTCGGTTTGACATGGAGAATGCTTCCACAGCTGGGACTCCACTTGCTACAAACCATGATGTAGCACCCGATGAGAATGGTGACCTGGTAGATGCCACCATGTACTGAGGAATGATTGGATCTCTAATGTACCTCATTGCCTCAAGACCTGATATCATATATGCTATATGTCTATGTTCAGGATATCAGGTGACAGGATCAGCGATCACAAGTTTGATGTATTAGAGTTCAAGGCAGCGGAATAAGAATAGGAATTAGACAAATTGTAGCAAGAAGTCGATGCTTGTATGCATTAAGAGCACATACGGTTATAGCGAGAGAATATATTTCTGATTCAAGGAATGTTTATAGATATGGAATGTTTCTAATCAAATCATTCATTCATTCACGTCATTCATACTATTACAATAGGTTGTCACTCCTTATATAGAGTGCAACAAACACTACTGTTATCACGGAAAGTGACAACTGGCAGATCTAATACAAAATTAACTAACTCTTAACAAACTACTGAAATGTTCACAACTACTGAGAACATATCAGAGTGTTAAGTACAAAATATAAAACTACTGATTGGAAACTACTGAAACTAGAAATATAAAACTGCTGATATACAACTACTGAAGAAGTACTCTTCAGCAGTTGTGACAAACTACTGACGCTTCAGTACTTGATCTTCAGACTTTGACCTTCAGATGTTTCATCAGCTGATGACTTCAGTAGATATTATCAGCTAATGTCTTCAGTGTTTGTCTTCAGACTTTGTACATCAGTTGTTGATCTTCAGCACTTGTAAACTCTTCAGCTATTGTACTTCAGTACTTTGGTCTTTCAGCTCCAGCACTTGTGTTCTTCAGCTGTTGTACTTCAGCACTTTAGTTCTTCAGCTGTTGGAATCTTCAGCACTTGATCTTCAACTGTTGAAGTCTTCAGCACGTGTCAAACTGCTGATGAGGCTTTCAGCAGTTGTTGTGATACCATGTGGGACTTAGAGGTTTTCTGATCTTGGCTCATTGGTTCTTTTGGTCCAACAAACTCCCCCTGAACCAATGCAGCCAAAACCTCTAAATTATTCGTTGTCCCACTTATTGTTGGCAAAGTGTTGGTCTTTTTCATTCTTGATCAGTAGAGAAGATGACCCATGTAAGCTCCGGCCTGGGAAGAAACCTCAAATATTTGTTTGGCAGGGTTTGAATGAGAACTCTGTTTTGGGGAACTGGACACAGAGTTGTTATCCCATTCATGAGATTTACTTCCCCATAATGAGTCTGTACGACTCTCTTGTGTAGGCCTCAAGGAAGGTGATTTGTTCCTCCATGGTTAGCTCTTCAGCACCTCCTTCAAACAATGATTCAGGCCATAATACTCAGACAGGTATTTGGCCTGTTTCCCATTCTTTAGCTCCACAGTTGTTATTATTCTGTAAGCAAACTCATCCGGGTGATTACCCTCTAGGAACAACTGGAGCTCATTTTTCCTGACTTCCTCAAGTCTCTTGTAAACTAACCCCTTTTTCACTATTTTGTTTTCCAGCATCTTCTGAGGGGTTAGATTAGCTTTGTAGGCTTTCTTGAAGTCTTCTAGGATTTCCCAGGGTGAAACTACAAAGACCAGAGAGATCACTTCATCTACGATCTTTTTCACCTGGCCAATGTATCTCTGAGGTATATTTTCTTATGAATTCTGTGAGAGACCCTGGGATCAGGCCAAATCCTCACTCTTTCCTTTTGATATTGAAAGGTATGCCTGAGAGTGTAAAGTCTGAGGGCTTGCTTCTTCATATTGATGATAGAAGATGTGGCTGCATAAGCTTTGTCAACTCTCTTCAGCAATTCCTCATCATGCTGTTTATGAAGCTCTTCTTCTTCTAGCTTCACTTTAACCATTTGTCTCTGGACTTTTGGAGTAATTGCTGAGGAGTGACTTGTGGCCTTAGGCAACTAAATCACAGCTGAGAGTGGCAGCCTATCTTCATCATCTTCTTCATCATCTTCTAGCCTCAATATCCTTCTCTTCTTCTTCAAGGGTATATCATCGGTATGGGTTTTGAGGGTAAGGGAGTTGGTTTGGTGGGTTGTGTTTTGGGTGGTTTTGGTGTGGGAATGTTTACACGCTGTTCTAGCATTCTTGAGGTGAGTGTGGCTTTTGATTGCTTGGCTAGCTCAGTCCTGCTCCCAGCACCCGCTTCATTTAAAGCTTCAATAACAAGCCCTTAGTATATGCTTCAGACGAACAGATCTTGGTGGTGATTGCCAAGATACTGTCCCTGGACCAAGCTTTGATTTTGATCATTGATCTTCCAAGATATTTTGCATAAATCTAATCATGATCTCAAGCCTTTCTCTTTCTAACACTTCATAACTTGCCCATCTATTCTGGATTTCTTCAATCTCTAATCGTCGAATCTCAGAGTCAAGTTTATTGGTGTCATGGCCTTGCCTAAACAGCTGATCAATGATGTTGTCCATTGATCTGCTGTGTTCGGCATCAGCCACTTTTATCAGTAGCTCCAAGGCTTTATCTTCAGCAATGTGATCATCAGCACCTTTCTTTCGCTTGTAGTGAGCAGTGTTTGCTGTTCTTTCTCCTCCTTTTGGGCTTGCTTCGCTTCCTTCTTTTCCTCGGATCTTTTCCTCTTCTTTTCTTTCACTGCAGTACTCTCCCCCTTTTTGGATGCATTGGAGGGAGGGGTTTGTACCGCAGAAAGAGTCTTTTGGACAACAGCATCAATCAGGGGCTGTAAAGTGAGGAAAGCCTCTCATCAATGGCTTTAGTCACAATATCGGTGATTATGGGTGTGATGAGAGGGAGAAATTTGAATACAGCACCTATTTGCTCAGGAGGGTTCTGTTCCTGAGAAGTAGGGCCTGAAGCAGAGGCAGGTGGTTGAGTTTGGAGTGGCTCAGTGTTTGGGGAACCTTCAAGTGAAGGTGCCATCTGTGGGTGGTAGAGGCAGATGGTCTTTCTCCTTGGGAGAGTTGATCAAGTAGGTTTTGCAGCCTACTGACTTTCTCTTCAAGGATTGTGTTCTGGGCAAGAACATCATAGAAAAAGCCCAGGTCATCATCAGCCGAAACTAAATCATCTGACCTCCTGCTTAGAGCAGATTTACATGCACTGGGTGTAGACCAGTTGGTGCATGTGCCCCTTGTGCTTGGTACTGGGGACTTCCTGCCTCAGGACAGTGTCCATCATCAGCTGTTGCCTCTAGTGAGGTCTTAGCAATGTTACCAGCCTCATTCGGATCATTCGCTGAGTCAGAGGAGGTGGCAGCCTCACTAGATATTCTAAGCTCCTTGTCTACACCAGGAGATAGAGGTGGTAAACCCTTGTGCTGTGGGTTCTCAAGTGCACTGTGTTCCTCCCCCTCAATTGTAGAGGTATTCCCAGTAGTAATGGTTTCTGGGGAGGGGTGAGGAGTGCAGTTGAGTTGCACTTGTGCAACTATTAAACTTGGGCTGTGAGGGGCGGTTGTTTGGGGTGAAGGGATAGAAGCAGTGTGCACCTGGGGAGGTGGGTGCTCTTCAATGGCAATCCCCTCAAGTGAGGAAGATCCCAGATATGTAGGTACCCCTTGTGTGGTTGCTGCAGCCTCCTGTTGAGAGGAGGCCTCAGCGGCTATGGCTGGAAGAGTAATTGTATCCATTAGGGGGTTTGGACTAATGGATATATCCTGCGTTTGTGTTGCAGGGATCCTCAGGGGACTCAATTCCCTGAGTAGCCGTTTTGGGTTTCTTTTGTGGGTTTGGTGGGGACTTTTGATTTGGAGGCGGTGGCTGTGGGTTCCAGCTGCGTGGGTTTTCGCAGCTTGGCAGCCATTTTAAGTGTCTGGTCAGAGTTGTGCCGGGAGTATACTTCTGGCAGAACAGCCGTAGCAGGACTCCCAAGCCAACAAGTCCCTCAGCATTAAGCTGGTTTGTAATGATGGCCATTATGAACCGTGGATATAGTATCCAACGGTTGGCAGTGAGTTTTTGAGCCATGTCCTTGAGCTCCGAAAATATTATTTCTAAGAGTTTAGTGGTTGTTGCTCAAGAATAGAATACATTACCTGCTGCCATTTTGTTGACATTTGATCCCAAGACGACGTCTTAGGGGCCAAACATACATTCCCATGTGAAAAATTAGGCGCTCAGCGTCATTAAAGTGTTTCTTCATGATAGTGGAGGCACTGAGACTCCTTGATATCCGTTGGGCAAAGGATAGATCTGTGGTGCCCTTCGGATATCCAGCAGGAGAACTAGCATCATTCAGATGAAGAATTTGGTGGATTACTGCAGGAGTGATGACTACTTCTTTGTTGTTGACGACCGACTGAGAGAGGTGTGTTGTTCTCCCCAGTGGTAATAGTAACGTTCATCCAAAATTGTTGAAGGGATTCGGCATGTAGTATGGGATTCAGAAGAAATGCCGTATTGTATTGGGACTGAACCATAAGATCGATAGCAGTATCGAACTTAGTCCAGATGGGCGATTTAGTGAGTAGGCAACACAGTTGTGTGGCGGTTTAATTTGCATGGACGCCATTGAGAAAAGGGAAGGTTTTGGAGAGGAACGTTAGGTTGAAGAAGATGAAGCATTGAGAGCTTAGGTCAGGGATATTTATAGGGTCGGGTAAGAAAACGACTGAAGGATGTGCTATTAGTCATCAGTAGTTTTAAACGACCGTTGACATGGTTTATCCTTTCAGACGTTGAAACAAGCTGAAGTCGTGTGTTAGGCATCAGAAGTTAGAAAACTACTGAAGACCGTGGTTTTGACTTAAGATGATTGAAACAACTGAGGACTTGGTGTTTGTCATCAGTAGTTATGAAACTACTGAGGACAGTGGTTTTGTCATCAGCTGTTGTAAACAACTGAAGACTTGGTATTAGTCATCAGTAGTTATAAAACTACTGAAGACAGTGGTTTTGCTTCAGTTGTTTAGAATGAAACAGCAGTCGTACAAACGACTGAAGAGAAAGTTCTCTTCAGCTGTTTTCGTCAATTCTTAGCTTTTCAACTGTTTCATACTGTCCTCAACACATTCATCAGCCTTTTTGGCTGAGTTCAGTTGTTTCATAGGACATCAGTACTTATCTGTGTTTACTGATTGCAGTAGTTGTAACTGCATCAGTAGTTGTAACTACGTCAGTAGTTTAGAGCAGATGAAGTACTGCAGTACTTGTGAGACATTTAGCCTTCAGTAGTTATAGAAACTGCTGAGGGTAAAAGAGCTCATCAGTACTTATATGTGACATAGTTACTAATGATCATCAGTACTTATTACTAAGATCATCAGTAGTTTCACTTATTCTAGCTGCAGCATACCAAGCCTTAACACCAGGTTTTGGAAAGTTGAACTATCCAAAGGCTTAGTAAAAATGTCTGCAAGCTCATCAGCACTAGGCACAAACTTAGGATCAATCAGACCTTTTTCAAAACAATCCCTTATAAAATGATGTCTGATCTCTATATGTTTGGTCCTAGAGTGCTGGACTGGATTTTTGACAATGCAAAGAGCTGAAGCACTATCCATTAACAATGGAGTCTTAGTCTCTGTAATGCCATAGTCCAAAAGTTGGTTTTGAAGCCAGAGTACCTGAGATGTACAACTTGCAGCAGCAATGTACTCTGCTTCAGCAGTTGATGTAGCAACTGAGGTCTGTTTCTTGCTCTGCCAAGAAATCAAGCAGTTGCCTAGGAATTGACATCCACCAGAAGTTGATTTCCTGGTCAACTTACACCCTGCATAGTCACTGTCAGAAAAAGCAACTAATTTACCAGAATGTCCAGTAGAATACCATAAACCTAGAGATGGAGTGCCTTGCAGATATCTAAAGATCCTCTTTACTGCAATCAGATGAGACTCTTTAGGTGCAGCCTGAAGTCTAGCACAAACACATGTAGCAAACATAATATCTGGTCTAGAAGCTGTTAAATACATCAAGGACCCAATCATACATCTATAAAGTGTTTCATCAACCACTTTACCTTTCTGATCTGTATCCAGTTGTGTGGTGCTGTACATGGGGGTAGAACAGGGCTTACAGTTTTGTAAATCAAACTATTGCAAAAGATCTTTTGTGTATTTGGACTGATGAATGAAAATTCCATCAGCTTTTGTTTGATTTGCAACCCCAGAAAGAACTGTAATTCTCCCATGGCACTCATTTCAAACTTCTGTTGCATCAACTTTGTAAAGGCATCACACAACTTTGGATCAGAGGATGCAAAATGATATCATCTACATAAATTTGAACAAGTAGATTATGCTGTCCAGCTTTCTTAATGAATAAAGTCTTATCTATGGAGCCTCTAGTGAAATTGTTTTCGAGAAGAAAGTTTGATAATGTCTCATACCAGGCTCTAGGAGCTTGTTTTAACCCATAAAGAGCCTTATCAAGCTTATACACCCAATTAGGATGTTTATTGTCCTCAAAGCCTGGAGGTTGACATACATAACCTCTTCTTTAATTTTTCCATACAAAAATGCACTTTTGACATCCATTTGAAAAACTTTAAGGTTTTGATAAGCAGCAGCATAAGCTAAAAACAATCGAATTGCTTCCAGTCTGGCTACAGGGGCAAAGGTTTCATCATAATCAATACTTCTTCTTGTGCAAACCCCTGAACAACCAGTCTGGCCTTGTTCTTAACAATAAGCCCATTTTCATCAGTTTTGTTCCTAAACACCCATTTAGTGCCTATTGCACACTTACCTGGAGGTAGAGGAACCAGTTCCCACACTTGCTGTTTCTTGAACTGAAGAAGCTCAAGCTGCATGGCATCAACCCATCCATTGTCCTTTAAAGCAATGTGATAATTCTTTGGCTCTTGCTGACTGATGAAGAGAGCATAGAAGCAGAAATTTGACAATTGACTTCTTGTTGATACACCAGCAGTGATATCATCAATGATTTGAGACATAGGGTGATTCTTCAGATCTTGACACACAATGAGATCTATGCAAGTGTTTGTAGCAGGCTCAGCAGTAACAGATGGTGATGGTGAATCATTTCCTTGAAACCAATCAGTGGATGGTAATTCAAAAGAAGTTGAATTCGAAGAGTTCTCATCAGCATTTGTTGTGGATGGTGCTACTGGAGCTATAGGAACATCAGGTCTAGCTGAATCAGGCAGCTGATCACTAAACCTGAAGAGGTGAGTACTGCAATCATCATCATCATCAGCAGTACCACCGGGTGGTGAACTGTTGACAGGAGCAACAGCAGGAGTTTGATGAGGAACATATTGCAGTATGTCCAAATCAAATAACTCCATAGGGCTTTGTGGAATCTTGTCCTTTGGAGATTCATTGAACTTAACATGTAGAGTTTCTTCAACCATCTTTGTTCTGCAGTTGAAGACTCTGTATGCCTTACAAGTAGATGAATAACCAACAAATACCCTGCATCCACCTTAGGATCAAACTTATGGAGTTGATCCTTTGTGTTGAGAATAAAACAGGGACACGCAAATGCTTTGAAAAATGAAATCAGAGGAGCCAATGATGGAGAACTTCATATGGAGTCTTCATCAACATCTGATTTACTAAAACTCTATTTTGCACATAGCAAGCTGTGTTGACAGCTTCACCCAAAAGGTCAGTGGCAAACTGAGTCGGCAGCATGGACCTTGCAGCTTCAATGAGAGTCCTGCTTTTCTCCACTACTCCATTTTGTTCTGGAGTCCTTGGATGCTAAACTGCCTTTTGATCCCCTTGGAAGATAGAAGTCATCAAGTGTATGATTTCTGACTCAGTTCCATTTTCACTCCTAATACACTTTACTGGAAGGGAATACTGCTTCTCAATATACAACACAAAGTGAATGATCTTCTGAGCAGCCTCATCTTTGAATGTAGAAAGAAAGTCCATACAATCTTGAGTAATCATCCACAATTACCAGGCAGTATTCTTCTTTGCCATGCTCATTACTCTCATAGGACCAATAGATCCATATGCAGTAATTGCAAGCAGCAGTGGACTTAGGCACTTCAATAGGAGGGAATGAGACTTTGTGCTGTTTTCCTTTTAAACAAGCAGTGCAGGTTTCATCACAGTGGAACTCCTTTATTGGTAAGCCTCTGACTAAACTATTGTGGGTAAGCTGATTCATGTTTTTGAGATTAACATGACCAAGCCTTCTGTGCCACAGTTTAGATTCTTGAGAAGAGGCTTTGGAAAATAGGCAAGGATTGCCTTTGAGATCTATTTTCTTGGAAAGATCTAAGGCATATACCTCTCCTGTCCTGTTGGCTCTCAGGAGAGTGTGATCATCCAACACCTTGTCAATCAAGTGCAAAACTTTGGATGACAGAATCCTACAGTTTTGACTGGTGAAAAGAGCACATGGCCTTTATCACACATTTGACTGACACTCAAGAGATTGTACTTGAGATTTTCCACATGATTACATCATCAAATTGATTTCTCCATTGGAGACCAAGCCCTTACCTATGATGTAACCCCTAGCATCATTGCCAAAAGAAACAAATCCCTTCTTTCTTGAGAGTAGTCATGAGAGAGAGAGCTATTCCCAGTCATGTGCATAGATCCCCCCACTGTCTACATACCAGATGCTACTTTGCCATGTTGAAGAACCCTGCAATAATAAACAATCAGTTAGTTTTAGAGACCCAAACCTTTTTGGTTTTGGGCCTGGTCTCATCAATAGATGTTAAACTAACAGGTTTATCTTGAAACAACAGCCTGAGAGGAAGAAGATGGTGTAGAAGAGGAGTCCTTTGGCTTGGACCTCCTTTTTTGGTTTCAACATAGAGCATCTAGTTGGTTAACTTTACCCAACAGATGTTGAACCATCATAACCAGCTTTGTCTGATTTTGTGACAAAGCTTTCAGCTCATCAGACACATTGCCAGTGGAGTTTGATAAGTTCCTATGTTGCCCCTTCTTCTTCTGAGCATTCTCAGCTGTCACCTGTTTTAACCCCTTCCTTTTTGGATTTCTTTGAGGACTTAGGTTACAGGATTTGATGTTGCTGATACAAATGTGGTCTCAAACTCAGTTTTCATTTTTACCATTTTTCTCATTGATTTCTTCTTTTTGTTTGAGTTTGGAACCTCTTTTGTACCAACAATCATCTGTAAGATGATTGAACAAACCACATACTTCACATGTTGTTCTCTTCATCTTAGGTTGATCATCAACTAAAGAGGGTGAAGCAACTGAAGACTTGTTCTTCAATGCTTTGGAAGCATTGTTTGCTTTCTTGACTGCCTCTTTAGTAGACTTCAAACTCTTTCTTCTACTGGCAGTTTTCTTCTCTTCAGTACTGACAGCAGTTGAAGTTTGAACTTCAGGTGTTAATCCTGCTCTCTAGTCCTTTCAGGACCTTCAGAATTAACTCCTGAGTTGATCAACTCATTGATCATGTGAGTGTCAGCATTTGAACCATCAACAATAGCAGATAAGTTCAAAGAGGGCTTGATGCTGACTGCTACTTCTGATTGTGCTGTATCAAGTAGATCACATGATGTGATGGATTGGTTATCATCTCACCATCAGATTCTACCTCTGCTCTTGGGGTAAAATCTGTAGGTGGAGCATGTGATTGTAACCAATTCCAAACTTCACATTGGAAGCAGATTGCTTACTAAGAAGCATTTCAAAACCTTTGCATGATTGTACCCATCTATCACACTCTACCTGGTAACTGCAAGGGTTTTTTTGAGATCTTTGTACTTCTCTAGAAGTACCTCTTCTCTAGCCTTATCATCAATTATTTGGCAATTCAGTTATAAATCTCATCATTTTTATCTTTAAGCACAGACTCAAACTCAGCTTTGTTTTTGGAATTATTTGTTCTAGCTCAATGTTCTATTAATTAGAGCTACATTTGCTTCTCTAATGGAAGCAAATGCTGCTATGCATGGTTCAGAACATAATTTGGCTTTTTCCTCAGTGGATACCTGTGATACCTGAGGTGTAGAGGCATTGGAAAATGAATATCAGCAGACTCCAAAGCCATAAGAGCTAGATTCCCAAAAGGACTGTCACCACCATGTTGACCAGCACCTGAGAACAGTTGGTCATGACCAGACATGTCATCTGGTAAACTGCTCCAGTCAACCACTCCTGGGGTGAAAAAGCTGTGTTGTTGAGGTTGAGTTTGTTGATGAGATTGGGATGGCTGAGGTTCTGGTAGTGCATGAGGTTGTGTGCCATAGGAACTTGAACTTGATTTGACTGTGGCATGTAATAACAAGGGTACGGATATGGCATTTGACCCTGAGGAACAAAATATGCCGGAGATTGTTGTTGAGGATGATGACTAGAAGTGACAGGATGTTGCCCTCTGTGTTGTTGACTATTGCCAGGAAAAGTCACAAAGGTGCAGTGGAGTTAGATCCAGTTGATCTACACTCTCTTGCAAAGTGTCCAAGCCTTTGGCATTTGTGACACCTCAACTTGCTCTTGTCAAAACCAACTTTGGTTTTGCCAGAGAGTCCTGGGAATTTTCTTCCAGTTCTTTTATAGAACTTCTGAGATCTGATATTTATCAGGGCCATTTGGCTCAAAATATCCATCTCCTCTAAGTCATCATCACAATCCCCTTGAGATCATCCATAATGAAGCATAGATTGTCATTATTACACCCAGTATACTGACCATCAACACTCACAAATGCAGAATCAGAAGTGCTTGAAGAGAAATTAATATGCTCATCATACTGGCATTCAGATGAAGCATATTCTGACTCATGACCCACCAAGGCAGTGTTGCCTGGTACAAAGTCTTCAGTGAGCTTTCCAGATGAAGACAGCTTTCTCTTCTGTTCTATCTCTCTCTCAAACGTGAGCAGTTTCCCATGGAGTTGGGTGAGAGATAGTTTGTCCAAACTTGCACTAGAGCGTAGGACAATAGTATATGTGTCCCATCTCTCAGGCAGTGATCTGAGAAATCTGTTATTCATCGAATATTTGTGTACTCATGTTTGACCATTTTTAGTTCAGAGATCAAACAAGAGAACGCTCATATTGTTGAGTCAGTGTCTCACCCTTTCTATGAGAGAATGTCTCATATTGTTGGGCAAGATTTCTCTATTATTTGCCAAGACTCATCTGTTCCTCCAAATTGTTCTTTCAAGGCATTCTAGAGGTCATGGGCAGTTTCATGATGCATTAGCCCAGAATAGATTTCATTTGGCAGTGCCATGGCCAGAATTCCATGGGCTTTAGCATCAATTTCAAGCAACTTCTTATCCTCATCTGAGTATTGCTCCCTCCTCTTCGGAACCATTTGATTGGTTTCCTGGTTATTCACCATAGGCTTGTGTGGACCATGTACCACTGATGTCCAACAACCTGCGCTGTTAACAGACAGGTGATGGAGCATACGTCTTTGCCATATGTTATACTCATTCCTAACCAGCATTGGTGGCTTGGTTGAGGAACCAGTATTGTGAGGATCATTGGAGGGAGTGGTCATTTTCAGTTAAAAAACAATTTAATTCAAGCTTTTAAAAGTTTTAAACAGACCACAACAAACTCAATAAAAACCAAGAGAAGATCTCAGGATGAATGACCAGAAATACAGAAAATTCAATCTCTATAACCGTTTCTTGCAAAAACAAAAGCTAATTCAATCAAACTTAGATCTGAATAGCAGTTTCAATGATCATTATTAGATCGATCAATGATTAACCTGCTCTGATACCATTTGACAGGATCAGCGATCACAAGTTTGATGTATTAGAGTTCAAGGCAGCGGAATAAGAATAGGAATTAGACAAATTGTAGCAAAAAGTTGATGCTTGTATGCATTAAGAGCACATACGGTTATAGCGAGAGAATATATTTCTGATTCAAGGAATGTTTATAGATATGGAATGTTTCTAATCAAATCATTCATTCATTCACGTCATTCATACTATTACAATAGGTTGTCACTCCTTATATAGAGTGCAACAAACACTGCTGTTATCACGGAAAGTGACAACTGGCAGATCTAATACAAAATTAACTAACTCTTAACAAACTACTGAAATGTTCACAACTACTGAGAACATATCAGAGTGTTAAGTAAAAAATAAAACTACTGATTGGAAACTACTGAAACTAGAAAATAAAACTACTGATATCACAACTACTGAAGAAGTACTCTTCAGCAGTTGTGACAAACTACTGACGCTTCAGTACTTGATCTTCAGACTTTGACCTTCAGATGTTTCATCAGCTGATGACTTCAGTAGATATTATCAGCTGATGTCTTCAGTCTTTGTCTTCAGACTTTGTACAACAGTTGTTGATCTTCAGCACTTGTAAACTCTTCAGCTGTTGTACTTCAGTACTTTGGTCTTTCAGCTTCAGCACTTGTGTTCTTTAGCTGTTGTACTTCAGCACTTTAGTTCTTCAGCTGTTGGAATCTTTAGCACTTGATCTTCAACTGTTGAAGTCTTCAGCACTTGTCAAACTGCTGATGAGGCTTTCAGCAGTTGTTGTGATACCATGTGGGACTTAGAGGTTTTCTGATCTTGGCTCATTGGTTCTTTTGGTCCAACATCAGGCAAAGCCAAGGTTAACCATCTGATAAGGGTTAAAAGGATCTTCTATTATCTGAACGGTACCCCAACACTAGGGTTATGGTATCTTCATGACGATGACTTCGAGCTTACGGCGCATAGTGACTCGGATTACGACGGCTTCAAGATGAACTACAAGTCTACATCAGCAGGATGTCAATTCTTTGGGAGGAGATTAGTGACCTGGCAGTGTAAGAAGCAGACCTCAGTTGCTTTGTCAATCTGTGAAGCTGAATACGTTGCTGCTGCAAGTTGATGTTCACAAATCATATCAATTCAACAGCAAATGCGAGACTACAGTTTGAATTTCTCTTATACTCCTATTTTTGTTGATAACTCTGCTGCAATTGCAGTAACTAAAAATCTGGTCCGACATCCTAAGACCAAACACATCGGACTAAAATATCACTTTATACGTGACTGTTTTGAAAAGAACCTAATCGATGTGGTTAAAATAAATAATGATTTTCAACGCGCTGACCTCTATACAAAGGCTTTGGATAAACCACATTTTCTATATTTTTTAGAGGTCAACGACGTTAAAAAAAAGTGATGTAATTCCTGAAGATGACCGTGTGTAGTCCGATGCCTATAGTCCATTTTTCTTTTAATTTTTATTTTCTTTATTTATATAATTTATTTTAAGTAGTTAATTAAATTGATGTTATTTCTTTGACTAGTAAAATCCTAAAAACGCAAATTGTTTGTTTTAGAATTTTAAGGGGAGAATAGGCTTAGGAATTAACATTATAAAAAAACCGAGGGGAGGAGAGGTAAGCTTTAGATCGTATTTGTGATACCGATTCAAATAGTACATAGGAACAAACCACTTGGGACTTTAAAAGTTTAAATTGAATAGGATGCGAAAGTCAAAGTATACGTCTTTGTAGTCTGAGCAATATAAAAGGAAAATGATAGTAAAACTAGCTACTACCAAGGTAACACAAAGAAAGTAGACCTAGAGGTTGCTAGACCACTGATGATATGTCGGTAGATTCGACACAATAGATGATTAGACCTTGTTGGTGACCTCAATATTTAACTAAGTTGTTCGACAAGCTGTGGGTTATCATCTTATACCTGGGTAACACAATCAACAAAATTCCAATAAGGGGCGACGAGCAAAATAAACGCCACAAATGTGTGCGTATGACCAAAATATGAGCAAAAGCACGTGATGAGAAATAAAAGAAAAAGCAATCAAACTAACAGCCTATGTTATTTGTGAGATGTGTGCAAAAAGAATAAAATTCCTCAAACAAGAAGATAGGTTATGTGCCTCTCTGCTGGGCAGTGGCACTGGCCTGAGGATAAGCATAACCTATATATTCTAGATTTCATTGTTGTTTGCCGCCTCTCTATTGTGCGATGGCACTAACCTAAGGCTTGGCTTCTCTTTGAAAGCTCTAAGAATAGTATCTTCTTGAATACTACCCTGAGACTGCTCAAAAATCTGCTGAGGAATGTTGATTACAAGATAAGTGTGGGATCCACAAATGCTTGTTGAAATAATCAAACCTTAAACTGTCACCAATCTGTGTCAAAAGTCTGTGTATGAATTTAAGAGGACAAGTATACTGACAATCATCGTGGCTAAAATTCTTGAAAGTCCAAATCATTGTTGCGATCTGATAGTACTAGTATGATTTACAAAACTTGCTAACGACTCTAGATTAAAGAACATATTCGTGCATCAAAAGGTTTTGATAACATGTCCGGAATGATTTGACTTACCTGTATGATTCCAAATTGAATCGGTCCATTTATGGTCAAAATGAATTAAAGCTGCCTTTTCAGAAAATGAATCTATTAGATTTCCATCTTAGGATTCACACCTCACACAAAACCACAAAAACAAGTTTAGTTTTGTATTTCAGTTTCTAGTTCTTTTATTTTGTTTAAAATTCATCAATTTAGTTTGTTAAACATTGGACTATGCCATGGAACTCAATCGGTGACTTAATCAACTTAAAAGGGTCACGTATGAGGTGACCACACAAGTTTTCAAATGTGAAATGAGTCAGGTCAGAGGTGATAAATTGTTTTAAAAGGATCACGTCTGAAGTGATCAAAGGTTGTCAAAATTAAAATGATCATGTATGAGATGATCGAATAATCATAATGTTTAATCAAAAGATAAAAGTGTTGAATGCTCATAAAGTCAAAATCATAAGTATGATCCATTCGCACGACGGAACCATGAGTATGGACCAGTCGTACGATTGGATTATACGAATGAGCCCAATCGCACGATTTAACCACACGTATAGGACATACATGCGATTGGACCATTAGCATGGAAAAAATCACACGATTGGATGACCAAAATGAGCCAATCGCATGGATGAAGGTGACCGAATGACACAGTCACACAACTGACTTCTAGTAACACGACTGAAGATGACCAACTGTGCTAGTCGCACCACTGATCTTTAGTCGCACGAATCAACTATGCGACTGGGCTCAATCGCACGACTGAAGGAAACCCAAGTATAAATAGAGGGGGAGTCGGTCGTAGTCATTTATCACTCCCAAATCGCCCCTAAATCGCACGAAACACCGTTACCCTACCCGATTTTCATTTGATCATTCTAGACCATCGATTATTGCATACTGATGGTTTGTGGTTACTATATAGGTAATGTGCGGTGCAATCCATGAAAATGCCCATCGATTCTTGCCCAAAATCGACTGAATTGAACCGTAAAAAGAACCGAGACTTAGTTTAACTAAGATATTAATTAAACTAAGTCCATTGTGAAATTAAAGGTTATTAGGTGTTCTCTCGGTCAAATGCAAGCCTAATGAGCCAAACCACGATGTCTAACATTTATATTTGCTCAAATTTGATTTTGAATTGAACAGTCAGTCTGTCATGTGAATGGAAAACTTGATGAACTTCAGTCGGACGACCGAGCGGGGCGAATGGCTAAACCGCACGACTGAACCATGCATATGCGTTCAGTCGCACGACTGGTGTAAACGCATGACATAGCATATGTATGAGCCTAGTCGCTTGTTTAGTTGTACGTATGAGGTCACTCGCACGACTAGATCTCAGCGACACAGCTCATTCGCACGACCAGATCTCAGTCGCATAGTTTCATTCGCACGACAGAACAAAAAATTGTTCAAATGAATCAAATTATTACTCATTGAAGGACACTAACTTTTGTGTGCATTGTGTAACAGATGGCTAGTCATTGGACTATGAGCACCAAGCACAACATGTGTGCTCATCTAGATCTGACCTCAAGGAATGCTGTAGACTTCTCTGGCATTATCACCTTTCTATGGAGTTCGAGGATCTTCCGTGCCATCTCGACTCCGTGCACACCATACCGCTCTGTCCAACAGGCTTTCTGGTAAAGCGTTGTGGTAGACAGATCCTTAGGGCCCCATCGTATCTGGAGCTCGATATTTGGAGAGGCTATAGACATCACAGAGGATGATCTTCAGACGGTTCTAGAGTTCGGGGATCATGCTGCCTGTCCTACTCGATTACACCTCCTTACTGTTCAAGGATGTTTGATGCGAGCTAAGTACTCTAGGGACATCAATGCAGGGGTGCTTAACAAGAGAAACATGTGCCCCCAGTTCAAGTACCTCGCCCACGTGCTGTTGAAGTGCATAGCTACTTGGAAGGGAGGGTTCGACAAGCTCTCAGATCAAATTCAGACCGCTTACGCAACGTTGGTGCTAAACCACCCGTTCAATTTCTCTAAGATGATCTTTACCTATCTGGTGGAGAACATTGAGGGGAAAGGGAAGGATGGGTTTTGCATGTACCCTCGATTCATCTAGATGATTATCGATTAGAAACTACCGTCCCTGCCTAAGGAAAAGGAGGACGTTGTAGTCCTTGAGGTGATCGATGTCACCACACTGGTTCGTATGAAGGTTTACAGGGGGAAGCAGGTTAAGCCCCATGTGAGGAGATTGTTCGGTCATCTGGCCTGGGAAGATTATGTAGCGCCAGCGAGGCATAAATGCCGCCACGCAGACATTGATTCTGATGTTGAGCAATTTGTGCTCCCGGACGATGATTCCGACGATGATGATAGCGGTGATGGTGGAGATGCAGGGCCCACTCAATTGAGGGCCCACACTGCTGATATAGCATCTCCAGCATCCACCCAAGGTGGGACAGAGGCAGCAGGTTTCCATCAGGACTTCCAACCAGATGAGGAGGAGGAGGAGGATGAGGAGCCGTTGACTCGAATGGTGGGCAGCAAGGTGGTTGCCACCGAGCAAGGGATTAGGGTGGCTGGTGAACGCCCAGGAGGGTTTGGGGAGACTACGACTGATCCAACCTACACCCTAAATCAGCCCAATGTCCCAGGGGGAGCATCCACCTCGTGGGGTTCGAGGAAGAAACGGATGGTTTAGCCCCACAGGATACAGAAGAAGAGTAGGAGGATGACGTTTATCACCACCACCACTACTACCACCACTACCACCACTCCACCTACTACCACCACTACCACCACTCCACCTACTACCACCACTACCACCACTACCACCATTCCACCTACCACCACTACCACCACTCCACCTACTACCAGCACTACCACCATTCCACTTACCACCACTACCACCATTCCAGCTACTACCACTACTACCATCACGCCACCTACCACCACCACCACCACTCCACCCATCATGACTACCTCACCATCTACACAAATCCCACCACCTATCTTCTCTACATCCACCACTACCACCACCACTCATAGAGCTAGGACCTCATCACAGGTCCCACCTGCTTTTGGATCCTCTTACCCATTTGTTGGTTGGAGGAGCAGCTGGATAACCTAAACCAGTTAGTACTCAAGCTGCTGGCAACGGATGACCAAAGAGCTGCTCAGCTTAATCAGCTGACGGAGCTCATGCCTCCTAACCCCTGAGGATTGAGGCATAAAGCCATGAGATCATAGAGCTGAGAGAGATGCAGACATCCTGTGTACAGAGGATACATGACTTAGAGGCTCAGAACAAGAATCTCATGTTGGGGCTCAAAAGATCCAAAGATGAGCCACTAAAGATCAGAGAAGGAGATGGAGATGATGGTGATGATGATGACAGTGATGATGATGATGATGATGATGGTGATGATCAAGGTGACGATACAGAGGGAGGTGATGATGTTGATGCAGGTGATGATGATGATGAAGAAGAAGATATTAATCTACTACGAGTGCCACATTAACAAGTGAAAGGAGGACCAAGAAATCTCAAGACAAAGGTGCCTCTACAACAGCCCCGTCCGCAGAGAAACACATGATTCAAGACAAGAGTAATGCATAGTTGTTTATGTCATTTAAAATCATGTGTATTTGAATATTGTATCAAACTAATGTAATTAATGTCTATGTATATATTTAGTGTTCACTACTTTGATTATTTACTCATGCATGATATGTTTATATGTTTAAATCAAGCAGATCACACATCTCAGCAAGATGAGGATGACATTAACAGATCAAGTCTTAACTCACATTGATACTTGATCTACAAGGGATAGTTAGGAGGTCTGTGAGTTACACTCCTGAAGAATGAGAAATAATCCACGACCTTACTGATGAGCAACTTGCTCAGATGTTCAGACTGAATCCCGAAAAGATCATGAAGGATGCTCCTACGGTGGACATTGACAGTGACGATGAGCTTAATGATGTCAATGAAATCGAGATTGAAGACGTCACTGCTCAAGATTATCCAGAGTACGCTGACAAGGAGGGAAATGTAGTCCCCAATCTGGGTGACTCCCTTGTTAGTGATACTTTTGTAACTCTGGATAAAATGGACAAGAGTCAGAAAAGAAGGAAGACAAGGCCCAGCTTCGGACGTCGACGTAAATATTAGAAAGGTTGAATGGGCAGCATGTTTTGCAAAAACTAGAGCCCAACGTAGTGCTCAAAGTCAGTATCTACACCAAACTTTATAAAATGAAGAAGCATCACAAGGTGACAGGCAAAATTATATCGTGGGCCTATTTTGAAGATCTTAACGTCTATGCTGTTAAAAGAGAGAAAAGGATCGAGTACTTCAGATTCCCACACGATCTGAAGACTCTTCCAGGTTTTGAGCTTAACCAGCTAGTAAAATTAAAATTGCTATATCTAGACCCTTGTAAGATGTCAGGCTGGTTTGAAGCAGCGTTAAAAAGAGCGTACCACACCCGGTGGGTCAACTTCAAGCCTCAACAACCAATGAGGTATGTTAGGACATCTGAAGTTGATGCCATAACTAGGAAGCCAAAAATAGTGCTGAAGTGGAGTCCTCCGCGCACGATGTCAAGAATCCCTCTACGGCAAATGCCACAGGACTTCACTCCACACTTCAAGTGGTTGTACTACGATTGGAGAATAGGAGAGGCAGTTATAGTGTTGAACAAAAATGGTATTATGGAAACTATCAAGGTGTTTGCCCCATGTGGCTCACTAACTTCTCATCTGATGATGTTTACACCTTATAAAAGTGGCCACTATTCTATGACTCGCAGGATATTATACAAGCTCTCCAATTCCAGAATGTGATATGACTCTGCTTTGCTTTTGAAATACATGCAGGAGTCACAAGAGAGGAGAAGTACAAGAAGTATGAGGAGCTTATGAAGAATGTAAGACAGTAGATGAAACTAGGTCCAAGGGGAGTTTGTAGATACATGTGTACCTAGTTTCTGAGCTTAATGTAAAATGTCTTTATTGTCTTACACATATGTAATTGAATGGGTACTTAATGAAATACAATGTGTGGTTGTGCTTATAATGTTGAATATTTCATTTCTTAGTATGTAATAACGCTTATTGAACTAACTATATAGGTTTGTGGTTGTTTGAATAGATTTAAGTCAAATAATGATTGTTAAACATATTCAAACTTAATCATATGAAGTTCTCATGCGATTGGCCCATGCTAATGGACCATACGCATGAACAACTTCATGCTAATGAACCAGTCACACGACTTCACTAGGAGACTGGATCAGTAGCATGATTGTACATGAGATTGACTCAGTCGCACGACTGAACACTCAGTCGTGCGAATGGATCAACCGCATGACTCAGTCGCATGACTGAAACATGCTAATGGTTTAGTCTCCCGAATGAGAAACCCTAACCTATAAATACCACTTAAATCGTGGAATAACACAACACTTTGAAAACCTACGTACTAAATCGTACTCTAGTTGTCCAAAGACCTCTAAGAACCTGGTCCAAGTTCGTAGATCGCACTAGATCGATTACCAATCATTCTTAACATTTAGATTCAATCCATAATTGTTTCTACATGCGTTCTCACTAATTGGATCACCAATCAGATAGGATTCCGCACTATTTGATTCGGTATACACGTATATTGTGAATCCAAGGATCGTGAATAGGAATTATCAAGGACGGTTGATTGACAAGTCAATGTTTGGGGAATCAATGTTGATTTGGTTTAATTGTTATGCAGTAACTTTAAATATCAATAAATGTTGAGAAACACATGTAGCAAAACACAATCAATGATTAATATGTATTTTATTAAAACACGTTAATGATTACAAATATGATAAATGAATGATATCAAAGTATGTTATGATGTGATGGCTGATAGGGTTTGATTGATGGACTTTGAAGTGATTGTTATAATGCTGTTACTGTTGTCGCTCAATCAATCATCTTAAAAAAAACCTTTTTGAATCGAAACCTAGGATCCATATATATAGACATTGATGTTTCTGTCATAAGAAACACCGGATCTCTTGGGATTTGATTTGTGTCAGTTAAGGAATCATCGGATTTCTTGGGATTCGCATAACTGCCTTGTTGACTTGTTGAGTTGTAACACTTGCATTATACAAGTGTTTGGACTCCGTAAGAATAGTGTCTTCCGTAGGAGTTTGTTCTTCCGCAGAAGAATTGTTCTTCCGCAGAAGTCTTGTTCTTTCGAAGCAATCTTGTTCTTCCGAAGCAATCTTGTTCTTCCAAAGCAATCTTGTTCTTCACTTCTGGTTGTTCATCCGCAGAAGATCTTCGGATGAATAGTTACTTGTAAGAAATATATCTACGGAAGAACAAAATGTTCATCCGTAGATGTTTCTTACACTTTGTCAATTTCATAAGTTGATCGAGTATAATGTTTGTACCTGCAACCATACATAAATCAACACACATGAAAATGGGTTAACCAATATATTTAATGCATACCCAATAATGAATTTCAAACATTCATTACAGATATTAATTCAAGTACTAAGCCTATGCATAATGAACTAGTTCTACTGAAACTAGACCTAACAATACTCCCCCTTAGGCTTAGATACTTGCAATCAGTTCTTCAACACTGAAAGTTCCTTGACTCTGGAAATGATCTTATTGTAGAAGTAAGACACAGCAGTCTTCTAATCATCATAGTTGTAGTTGATCTTCATCTTGCTAAACTTCTTTAGAGTCTCAAAGCTTATCCGCAAAACATCTTCCTTTGTAGTAAGTGTGTCTAACACATTATTGTTATTCATCACTTCTAACTCATCTTGCTCAAAAATTCTGAGTTCGGTTACTTTATCAAAAGTTGTTCCCTTTAGCAGTACAGCATTGTATCTTCTTCTTTTGTAGGCTTTGGCATGTAATTTGTCAATCACTTGGATCACATGGACATGCAGAAACAAATCATTCTATGCTTTTTCATCGGCCAATTTGGGAAAGAATATGTCATTGAGGTATGATTTGTAGCTGGGATGAAGTAGTTTAATCTCCACTAGATCAAAGATCCTGATATGGTCAGCTTTCTTGTTTTTAGCATTTCTTAACAACACCAACTCCTTTGTTTTCTCAACATAGCCCCATTCAGTTATAGGGTACGTGAATTGAGTTCCTCCAATACATTTGCTTGCTACTGTAGTTCTACTTTTGTATCCAACTCTCTTCAAGAATTCATCATCTACAGATTCTGAGGCATTGGACTTGTATCTTTTAAGCCCTTTGATTCTCTTCTAATGCTCTACATCTTCTCTTTTAGCTTCACTTAGGACATCATCTTTAAACTTTGTCTTGAGCTTTCCTACTAGAGTTAAGAAGTCTCTTCCTCTTGGGTGAATTGGATAATTGCACCTGATCAGGCTTTGAAGATCTTTGATGTCATTCTCTGGTAGACACACCACTAAAAATACATCATGGAAGTATTCAACTCTTCCAGAAGTTCTTTTAATAATAGCACAATCCCAGTCTAGAACATATTTCCAAGCCATGATCTTGTTTTCTTCCACAGAACTAGGAGTCGTGAGGTGGTCTATTAGTTGTACCAGAGTGGATTTCTGTTCAGTTATCTCCATCACTGTAGTGCCTAGTGGCCATACTTTGCCAGGAATTACTTCACTTGGCTCTCTGATCAGTTTGTCCTTCCCTTTGTGCTGATCTTTAGGTTCAACTGTTATAGGTTCAGCAGGAAGTTTACTTTGTTGCTCATAAGATGGATGAGGAGCTTCAGTTCTGAATTTTACAACAGTATGAGCTCAACTTTCATCACATGCTCCATCATTCTTCTAAGTTCTCCTATTGACCTTCCCTTAAGCTCATGTGGTTTGTAGTTATGGCCTTGTAACTAGCAAGTCATGTTATATCTACTCATCTTAGTTGTGTCATAATGACCCAACTCCTTCTTTATCTTCTGGATGGATTGAAAGGTGCTAAAAGCTTCATAGTCACAATTTGGAATCATAAAGCTTGCAAGTTCAAACGCCTTCAATGTCTTCTTCATCTCAGATATATTCATCCTTTCAACCATGTCATATGGAAATCCATGGTTGATCAGGATCATAAACATAGCAGATTCAGGCCTCTCTTCCATGATGTATTTTGATGTAAGAAGAACATCAGTCTTTGATTCTCCTTGAGCTTTGTCAGGTCTATCTTCAATCAACTCTTTCCACTTAGCATCACTCACAGATTCATCAGTAGCAGCTTCCTTTGATGTTAAATTTTCCATAGAAAGTATGCTGAGAAGATGTATGTCTTGATCGTTTAGGAGAGTCTTCAACATTGATTACTTGAGTCTTTATTGGGCCCAAATATTTTCTCTTCCTTGAGTATTGAATGAGATGCTTAGAAGATTCAGCAAGTTACTTTTGTTGGCTTGATTCAAGAACACATAACTTCATTTTCAGTTCATCAATCTCTTCTTCTTTTCTTCTCAACAAAGCAAATTGATCATACAGAGTGTCATTGACTTGATCTATTTTCACCGTTAGCTTCTCATTTTCTTCTCTCTCTTTCTTTACTTCTTCATTGAGTTCAGAGTCTTGTTGAAGAAGAGCATCAATCACTTCATTATTGCACACGACATCTTCTCTCAATCTTTTTATTCTAGCTTCTTGCTTCATCACTCTTCATCCTTTTCCCTGATCACTCCCTTCAACTCATGTATTCTTTGCTTTCTTTTATTTGATTTCAGCACTAGCTTGTTGTACTCTGCAACCAGATAACTCTTGCTGACAGGGATATCATCATCACTTAGTTCCTTTTCATTGTATGCTACTATATCAACATGGTTTGCTTCTTCTTCTTCTTCTTGATGTTGAGAGGCAATCTCATCATCGTTTACTTTATTCTAGGCTTCACCTGCTGAGCTTGAACTGATTTCAATAGCTTGAACTTTTGGTTCTTGTTGTGATTGTTGTTGTTGCTGTTGAGCAGTGACTGGAGACACTTGTTCAGTTTCATTTGAGAGTACTGGGGATTCAGATTTGGATAATGACAGTTCAACTGTACTTGCTTGTGAAACTAACTCTATCTCCCCAATGTACAGACTGTTTTGTGAGTGGGGTTGGATGGAGAGATTGGTTCTGTATTTTGGCTGGCTGGAGATTGTGGTTGAGGTGTTTGTTCTTGATTTGGTGATGGATGGTGGATGGGAGAGATTGGTTTAGTATTCTGGCTGGCTAGAGATTGTTGATGTATGGGTGATGTATCTTGTGAGAATGTGTCTTGAACAGACTTGGTTGGACAATTCTCTTGTTCATGTTCCACACAAGCTCTTCAAGGATATTTGCAGCATCATCAATCACATGTGCAAACATGTCCATATCACCTCCTCATATTTCCTAGAAATTTTGTTCAGAACAGATCTGCCAAGGTGTGCTTGACTGAACACACCACCATCCACAGAAGTTCTAGGTAGATTAGCATTAATGATCAGTTGCAGGAACCTTGGAAACATGTATATCTTATCAACATTCTGCACATTGATGTGATCACTTAACCATTTTGTTCTTCCGCAGGAACTTCTCCGAAAGCATTTTGTTCTTCCGCAGGAGTTTCTCCGGATATTAAGTGAGGACATGAATCATTTAGAAGAATTGTTGTATTAACTTGAGAGCCTAGATCTGTTGAAGGCACATCATTCGCATCTCTGGGTGCAGCATGTTTGTTTCCAAATGTAGTATCTGCATCTACTCAAGTGTTTTTATCCGAGAATGGGGGTATCATTGGAGGATCAGCACATAAGGTTACTTCAGTCATAAGAGGTGGAACAAATGGATAACACACTTCATCAGATCCTGCATTGTTGAAATAATCATAGATAAATGATTTGGCTAAAGCATCTATGTCAAACAACCATGATGAACCTTTAACTGACTTTGTAAATACAGATTCATCAAATGACACATTAGGAGTTTCTTCACAACGTTATGTTGTGAATATAAACCCTATATGATTTCGATGTTGAAGAGTATCCAACAAAGAAACATCATATGCTTTTTCCGAAAATTTTCCCAATGACTCTATCATGTTTAAAACAGTTACAGGACATCCAAAGACATTAAGATATCCTATCTATGGTTTTCTTTTAAATAAGAGCTCATAGGGTGTTGTTATGTTCTTTGACAATTAATGTTCTGTTTTGAACATTGTATGCAGTATTCACAGCCTCAGCCCAAAAAGTGATAGGTAATTATGAATGAGCTAGCATTGTTCTGGCAGCTTCAATGAGAGTTCTGTTTCTTCTTTCAGCTACTCCATTTTGTTGTGGAGTTCTTGGTGCACTGAATTGTCTTGCAATACCTTTGCTCCTACAAAAGGAATCCAGTTCAAAATTGACAAATTCAGTACCATTATCACTCCTAAAAATTTTAACTTTTGAATCAAGTTAATTCTCAATCTTGATCACAAAGTCCATTAATGTTTTTGATATTTCATTCTTTTGTTTCAATAAAAAGACCCATGTGAATCTTGTGAAATCATCAACTATCACTAAACAATATTGCCTTTTTCCAATGCCCATCACATTGATATGACCAAACAGATCCATGTGAAGCAATTTGAGTGGTGTAGTGTTTGAATTGATAGTTTTGTATTTATGTGACACTCTATGTTGTTTTCCATAGTAACATGAAGAACAATGAGTTGAGCAATGAAACTCTTTGTTTGGCAATCCAATGACCAGATCATTTTTCACCATTTATTCATGTTCTTCATGTTAGAATGGACAAGTCTTCTATGCCATAATTGAGACAAATCTTTTGATAGTTTAGATATAAGGCATGTTTCATGTTTTGTGAGGGAAGTGTTGTTCATATCCAAAACATAAGTGTTTTCTTTTCTTGCGAGGAGGATCCAATCTTCTGGAACAATAAATCCTGGCTTAAGAATGTAACAGTTAGTATTATCAAACAATGTGATATAATTTTGATCATAGATTTGAGACACACTAAGTATATTATACTGTAAATTTTTATAGTAATTTACTTTCTCAAATTTGAGCACACCTTTTGTTATCATCCATTCACCAACAATTTTACCTCCCATTTTATCCCCACCAAATGCCACATAAGAGGCATTTTTATGTTTGAAGTCATGGAGAAGTGAACAGTTTCCTGTCATATGCCTTGAACAACCACTATCAACATACCACTTGTTGTCAGCTCTCCAATATTGTTCCCGCATTCGAAAATAAATCAGTTAGAAGTGACAACCCAAGTCTTAGTGATCTTGGGTTCTCAATAGAGTCTACACTATTTACTCCTTTATGAATTAATCTTGAAGTTTCAGTATTAATTTCATATCTAGTTGATTCATTTTGATTTCATGATGATGAGGATGATTCTGTTGAATCTGATGCAGAAGCTTTGGAGTCTTCTTTGTTCATTGATTCTTCCTTCACCCTATCTTTCTTTGGTTGATATTTTGATTTAGAAGATGAAACTACACTTTTGAAGGTTTCATCATCTTTTGCTTTTGATTAAGACACATGTGATCCCTTTTCAAAATGATCAAAGAAATTATCATTGATGATTGACTTCTTCTTAGCCAAGTCCACCTTTTGTGCGGTGTTTTTGATTGGCTTGATGTTTTCTTCATAGATTTAGTATCTTCAGAAGATTTCTGCTTTGGTTTTGCCTTTGCCTTAGATTTACCTTCTTTTTCTTTGAATCATCTTGACTTTCAGCAGATTGAGAGTATGATTCTGTCAAATCAGTTTTTGACCTCTTTGTGCTTTTGTTTTGTTCCTTTTGTTAAAATAGCATTCCTGTGTTGAATGATTATTTTTGGTGCAAATAGCATAGAATGTGTTGAAGTAACACTATGAAGTCATATGATTGTTCATATTGCATATGGAACAGTAACTACTGAAGTAGCAGTCTTCTATATTGTGATTAGTCATATCACACTACTTGCAATACATTTATTCAGATTCCACTTCATGCTCATCTCTTTTCTTTTTCTTCTTCAGTTTGGGAGCTTTTGTTCCCTCTTTTGAAGAGCTTGATTTGTTCTTGCTGTTCCTAGAAATATCAGCAATTGAATCTTTCTTATCCTTTGATGACTTTTGTTGCTTCACATTCAACATCTTTTGATTGTTAACTACTATTTTTGATTCCTCATCCATAGATTCGGCTTTCTTCTTCCACAGAAGTTCTACGGATTTAGTAGACTTTGCTTTCCGCAGTTCTTCTACTAAAGAATTTTTCTTTTGCTTAGTTGAATCTTGTTTCTTCTTACCTTTATCTGCATGAGATAGTACTTCTTCAGTTGGTCCGCAGTTATCAACTTCTTTTTGAAGATTCAGTTCTTGGATTCATTCATTGAGTTCAGCAATTCTCTTGCAGATAGTCTTTAGCATGTTTCTCTGCTTTGGAGGATTTTGAAGCTTTGATTCTCCAAGCACTCTTGGAATACCAGTTTTAATGTGAACATTCTTACTAATGGTCCTTTTACCAATATCAGGTTCATCAGAATCATCCAAGTCATAAAACTTATCATAATCAAAGTCTGAATCATTTTGATACAAAGATTTTGATTCAGAGGATTCAGTCTCACTCACCTCAGCTTTATTGTTAATGTTGATTTGAGTGGATTCTGTTTCAAACTTGGTGCTAGGCATAAAATGATTTGATAGAGTATTGGTCATTGTTGTAGGTTAAGATGTATAATTATCATTTATAGGTGGTGGAACAGCATTATACCCAACCCAGACCTTTTCTTTGATTCAATATGAGAATTTAGTAATTTCTCATATTGCTGAGATGATAGTTGAAACTTCTGAAGTTTCACTTCAGTTGATGCATGATCAAGCATGGATTTTGTTAAGGAAGTGGTCAAATGCTCAACTTAGGCTTTTAGATTATAGTTTCCAATTTTTTCTAAATCTTTTTGCAAAGAGTTAAATTTGATTTGATACAATTTATGTTCTCTAACATGGGGTTCATTCAAAATAATAGTTTATTTTACTTTGTCAGCCAATTATTGAGCATGGACTCTATAACGTTCAACATCCACAACACATGTTGATGAACACAACCTTTCTTTTACCTCTCTTGCCATTGGTTGAACTGTTTGATCCATATGAGCCATCAATGCTTGATTTTCTTCCAAGAATTCTTTTTCATACACACTCCACTCACACGTTCCATCTTGAAGTATGATCAGTCCTGACTCCTTTGAGTTGCTAGGTCCAGCTTATTCATTGGTGGCTGGTGGTGATGTATTGATCAGTTGAGATTGTCTGTGCAGAGGTCTTTGAGAATTTGGTTTGTTGATGAGGTGAAATCTGATATTGTTGTTGTAAGGATTCCTTAAGTATGATGCAACCCAAAACTGCCTAAGTGTTTCAGCAACATGCACTAAGTACTGAAGTGAAGAATGCTTCGGAAGAATTACACAAAGCATTAGAAAATACTCTAAGTGTAATATCTTCCGAAGCCAAGACCAATATCTTCCGAAGCCAAACATGAAGTCTTCCAAAGCTTCAAGAGACAAAGTCTTCCGAAGCTTCACCCTATGAAGACAGATTTCTTCCGAAGACTTTTAGTACACATGCTTTATCTGATGTACTGTTCCATAAAGCACCTTTTCCGCTGCGTCTCTGATAAGTCACCAACTTACAAGAGTTGGTGAAAAGGTCCATGCTTTTGGTAACTGTACATTGAGGTCTTGAGTCTGAAACTTTCCACTTTATGTACTTCATCCTTTTGTAATATATAAGGATGTGAGCTATGGCATGTCATAGTCACAAGGTCAAAAGGCAGATATGCCTTTTGATTCTACAATTGATTTTGTTAGTGTCTAGTCAATTGTATCCAGCTGGCTTTCATAGTATAGCCGCTGTAGGTTGTAGTATAAGTATTCCAAGTTCTTGTATCTTTCTTTATGCTTTGTAACACTTGTAAAAGAACTTGAGAAAGCAATATAGTGCTCCCTTGAAAACTATACTCTCTTGTTCTGTCTCTTGCTTTACTTGTGTTCTTTGTATCACCTTTGGTTACCTAGTTCACTGTTTGATTAAAGTTTAGTTAATCTTCTCATTGTGTTGTTGTGTTGTAATTGTGTTCAAGCCCTTAAACGATCCTGCAGTTGTTGCTGCTAATGTTGTCTCATCTCTGTATATGATTGTTGATTGCATTCTCTTGAAAAATGTCCATAGAGATTGCAGTTGAAGCATCAGACCTTTGACTTGTCAACACCAATCTTTGATGTTTTACTTCCTGATGCCAAGTTCTTATTTCTTCTGTGATATTGATTTGCTCTATAAGCAATCATGGCCATCTGCCATTGTAGGTCTATTTCTTCCACTACATCAGGAGATAGTTCTTCTAAATCTTGTTGGTAGATATTTGCTGAAGTTAGAGAGCTTCCCAGATTTGCTTGGAAACTGGAACTAAAAGCTGCAAAAGCTGCTTTTTGTTCTTCCGAGTCCAATATCACAGTAATTGGTTCTGACGGATTGGTTGAATGTGTAGGCTTAGATGTTGCAGCAGTTGTTCTTCAAGATCAGTAGTTTTTCCTTTATTCTTTTGTTTCTTATCTTGAGATGATTTCATTGAGGGTTTAGAAGCATAAAAGCTGACTTCCTCATCATCATCACTCCTATCACAAGAGTTATCACTTTCATTATTTGAACTAAATGCAGTTCCAACATTATTTGTTTCTTTGAAGTGATAGGGTGAGACATGAGTTCTCACACTCTTGTTTCTTGATTTTTCGTCCACTTCAAGAGCTTCCACTTTTGCAACTAGAGTATCTAGACCAGTTGATTTCAGATCTATTATGTTCTTGAACATGGACACAGTTTGTTTCCAACTTTCTAGCAAAGTGTGGAGCATTTTCTTGTTTAATTCCTCATTGGTATATTTCAACTCTAGAATGTTCATCTCAGTTACCAACTGCATGAATCTATGAAGTTGTTGAGGAATTGACTCACCCTCAATATGATGAAATGTTTCATATTGCGACCTGAGGTGTCTCTCCTTATGCTTCTTATCTCATCACTCCTTTCGCACAGAGTGTGGAGTATCTTCCATAAGGAGTGTGATGTTTTGTAGTTCTCACACCTCATCAATATCTCTTCACGTAAAGCCATACTAAGCAGACAGTATGCTTTGATATCAACTTTAACCTTTTCGACATCATCAGGTGATAAATCTTTGGTACTGATTGGTTGGTTTTTGTCGTTATAATCCGGCCCAAGTATGGGTGGAATATAAGGACCTTCAGTGATGGATACCCATAAGTCAGAATCAGTATAGTTTACATGATTCCTGAACTTGATTTTCCATGACTTGAAGTCTGCTTTTGTTTCCAACTTCGGTGGTTGGTAAGATGATCCACTGAATTTGCTCATGATGTTAATTGATGAGAAAGATTAACAAGGTCTGCTATTCAATTTATATGTATCTAGATACAAGTTAATCAAAATCTACGAATTAAGAACTGACAAATTAAAATCAATTAAACACAACCGACACTGATAGATCAATTGATCTAGATCAATGAGCACTTCGCTCTGATACCACCTGTGAATCCAAGGATCGCGAACAGGAATTATCAATGACGGTCATTGACAAGTCAACGTTTGTGGAATCAACGTTGATTTGGTTTAATTGTTTAGCATAACTTTAAATATCAATAAATGTTCAAAACACATGTAGCAAAACACAATTAATGATTAATATGTATTTTATTAAAACATGTTAATGATTACAAATATGATAATGAACGATATCAAAGTATGTTATGATGTGACGGCTGCTAGGGTTTGATTGATGGACTTTGAAGTGATTGTTATAATGTTGTTGCTGTTGTCGCTCAATCAATCATCTTAAAAACAACCTTTTTCAATCGAAACCTAGGATCCATATATATAGACAATGATGTTTCTGTCATATGAAACGCCGGATCTCTTGGATTTGATTTGTGTTAGTTAAGGAATCATCGGATTTCTTGGGATTCACATAACTGCCTTGTTGACTTGTAACACTTGCATTATACAAGTGTTTGGACTCCGAAGGAATAGTGTCTTCCGTAGGAGTTTGTTCTTCCGCAGAAGAATTGTTCTTCCGCAGAAGTCTTGTTCTTCCGAAGCAATCTTGTTCTTCCGAAGCAATCTTGTTCTTCCGAAGAAATCTTGTTCTTCACTTCTGGTTGTTCATCCGTAGAAGATCTTCGGATGAATAGTTACTTGTAAGAGATATATCTATGGAAGAACAAAATGTTCATCCGTAGATGTTTCTTATACTTTGTCAATTTCATAAGTTGATCGAGTATAATGTTTGTACCTGCAACCATACATAAATCAACACACATGAAAATGGGTTAACCTATATATTTAATGCATACCCAATAATGAATTACAAACATTTATTAGATATATTAATTCAAGTACTAAGCCTATACATAATGAACTAGATCTACTGAAACTAGACCTAACATATATCAGTTAGTATTTCGTTCAATAAACGATCCTAACAATAAGTTTTAAGAATTTAAATAAAAGTTTAAGGAATAAATTGATTAATTAATTAAGATTTAAAACAATATTATTTGAAAAGAACATTTAGACCAATAATAAATTATTAAGCATTATTTACCATCCATTCTACAGGAAATTGTTCAAAAACAATCCTTGTTAAAATAATTTATTAACAAAATATATTTATTTAAACATAGAAAAATTATAGAAAATCTTTGGTGGCTTTTAAAAAAAATATTTGAAGTTTACAAAATCAATTTTTAAATATTTTAAAAATTTTCTGTAATTTATTTAAGGCTAAAAAACCTTAAAAAATATGTCAGAGTGCCCGGGTTTGAACCCGGGACCTCATGTGTGGGGAAGCATTGTCTTAACCAGTGAACTAAGGCTCTCAATGGTGACATGAATTGGTTTCGAATTATTAAAAACAAACCTTAAACAATTCCCCAATTCACATAAACCCTAGAATCATCATTGATCAAATTGAAGTTTAATTCGATATCATTTAGTGAAATAAACATGGGGCTTTGATTCCCCATGTAATTTCGAGTATGTTGATACGCATAACTTACGTGATTTGATATGAATCGTTGGAGATGAGCACGAGTGCAGCCGCGATCGTGAAGCAGACAAGATTTGATATGAATCGATGATGCCAATCTAATTAATCTCTTGTATATCTTGGGGGATTGATTCCGAGCAAAAGCCCCTTATCAATTCCGAAAATTGAAGCTCGGATGATGGTGCTCTAGTGTGATGTTGGTTGTGACAGAAGATGATGATGAGATTTGAGGATTTGGATTGTTTAGGTGAAATTGAGAGTTTGGTCTGATTATAGATAGTTAGGCGTTCGATCTGGTTGAATTAATTGAGTTATTATTGATGTTTAAGTCTCGAACGGCTATGTGTTTAAGAGGGTTTCTGTTATTCAATCGTTTGATACTTGTAACCGACAATTAAGTGACATTAAGATCACATTCATGTTCGAAATAGTTACTAGGAGCATTTGGAACAATTTGGGGTAAAAAAATGGCCGATTTCAGGTGTTAGGGGGTTGCCGGAGAGTCGCCAGACGATCGACAGGAAGAGGGGGGTGGTTTGGGGTTAATCCAAATTTACAATTTTGGTCCCTGACGTTTAGATTGTTTATTATTTCATGTTGAAACTTTTAAATTAAGGTTTGGAAATTACCAAATAGACCCTAGACTTATACAAACTAATTTCAATAATAAATCAAATTAATTAGTTATTAATGTTTAAAACTTTTATAGACTTGTAAACTTTATAACTTGATCATCTAATCTTACTAAAAAAAATTCATGCTTACTAATAAAACTTTATAAGTTTATTAAAAGTCATTTTATAACTTATTAAATTTTAAGTGAACTTTTCCATTAAATTATTTATTGTAAAATGATTAATAAAACTTTATAACTATAAGTAAAAAAAAGAATCACTTATAACTCTATAATTATTAAAAGTTGTTTTAAATAGTTTGTAAATAATAGTTCAAAATTTAAGATGCATTTAATCCATTAAAACTATTGAAATAATTTAATAATGGAAACTCAAAATGAGTTCGGGTTCGGGTTTATAGTTTGAAAATGACGGATGTTGCAACTTTTAACTTACCATTGGATATACTCCCTCTGCCAAAAATATATCCTCCGGCCTCACCTCCAAATTGGACAGGACGTCCGTCCAAGTATTGAAACTATTGAATGAGAGATCTGTACCCTGTCATGCCCTTGGAGCATCCACTGTCCACAATCCAGACATTGTTGTTCTTGTCATATGGATGTCCCTACATATAGATAAGATTATTAGTTTTCATTGGAGACCCAAGCCTTGTTGGTTTTCGGTTCTTCCAAAGATAGGAACATAATTGAACCAAAAGTTAAGCATAGGGGTTCAATGGATGTCTTTTAAGAAAAGGTTTGGGAAGAAGCATCTTTATTGATTTTCCAATCCATCCTTTGGTTAATCATGGAAGATGTGCTTGTAGAAGCTTTTGCAGCATGGCATTCTTCCGAAGCTTCTTTCTTTTCAGAAGAAGCTTTCACCACCTTTTCTTCTGAAGTAGTCTTCTTTTGGGATGGTTTCAAGGGAATTTTATTGTTCTTTAGAATTTTAGCAGCTTTTGCTTCCGAAGCCATTTTCCCTTCGATAGAAAGATTTTCTTCCGAAGACAACCTAGCTTCAAAAACTAGCTTTTCCTTTTTCATCACTTGGACTATCTGATAAAGTCCAAATGAGAAACCTTCTCTGACTCCTTCTTTTCTAACATTATTTGCATAATGTGTGCTAGCAGGATTGTAGTAACAATCTTTAGCCATGTGGTTTTACAGACCACACATTATGTAGGTAATTTAGTCTTTTGGGAGCTTGTAGTTGCTATTTCTTACTCTTTTTCTCTTTGTCAGCAACCTTTCCCTTCAACTTCTGATCCTTTAGTAGGATAGGAGTGCTGGTACTACACTCCTTTCCTGAATTAGAATACCTATCACCTGGATCCAACTAAGATAATGACACCCTTTTATTTTGGGTCAAACATCAGCTTAGACTCAGCCACTTTCTTAGCAGTTCTTTTGGCAGCTTTAGCTCTACTTCTTCTAGCAATGGTGGTTAGGGTTTGATCTTCACTGGGAAAGGTGGGTGGATTTACCTGTTCCTTCCGTGTGGTGGTCACTATTGTTGCATCATTCTTCAACTCATGTGAAGATAGGTCACAGATGGGACCTCTTGCTCTACAGTACCACATCTAGGTTTTCTTATGCACTAATAAGAATGTGGTGGAGCAATTTCATTGCTCCCCAACCCTCTTTTATTTTAATAGTAGATTTTGGAGTGGGAGGATGATGCAATAATAGCTTGGAAGTTCTACTCAGAAATAGCATACTTCCTGGCTTGAGCCTCAGCTGTGACAAGCTGGGCTTGAGCCTCAGACAATTTGGATATTAAATCTTTTATTTGAGTCTTGTAATTGGTGTGTTCATGTTTTAACAGGGAAACATTTTTCTCTAACTCTTCAATTTTCATTTGGTAGTTAGATTCAGCCGTTTCAAAATCAGTTTTCAAAACATTTAAAGACTCAATATCAGATTTAATTTCCCTATTGTACTCCTGATATAATTTAACCTTAGCTATACAGACAGAAGTACAAAGATGTTCATACACCTGGTTATCATTTGTTCCAGCCATGAGAGCTTGAGCAGGAGTCACATCCTGAACCATAAAGCCCCAGTTTAGTTCTTGAGCCATTACAACAGTTTCAGTCGACTTTCCAGGGAGCTTTGATGTGGTGCGATGTGTGGAGGCCTGTAGGGCTCCCAGGTTTGATTTGGTAGCCTTGCATTCCCTTGCAAAGTGACCAAGATGGTTACAGTTGTAATATTTGGCCTTGGGCTTGTCAAACCCAAAGTTGCTGGTAGTTGGGTTTTGAGGGAATTGCCTTCTGGTTCTCTTAAAGAACTTCTTCGCTCTGTTGGTTAAAAGAGCCATCTTTTGGATGATGTCCACATACTGTACATCGTTTGGACTGAAACACTCAAGATCATCAAAACAGTATTGAAAGTCACCAGAGTGTCCACTTCCTGAGACAAAGGCATAGCTATCCTGAAAGGAATTGTGCTGAGCCTGTTGAGACCTTGGAGTCTCAGGGAAAGTGATGTACGATCCAGAACAGAAGAATGTCTGCTGCTTATATGTCAAGTATTACTGAGATTGTGGGTGTACTGAGCCTTCAGCAACCAATAAAGTGTTGCTAGTAGGTAGGCTCAAAGGTCTGCTTGTTTGGTGGCCCTTATTACTCTCCATCTCTAATCGGTATCCATCAAGGATGCCATAGAGTTCAGTCATAGTAAGAGTGTTCAAGTTCTCTGTCCTTTTGATAAAGACACAGTAGAATGTCCACTCATTTGGAAGCACACTCATGAACTTTCTTGTGAGATCTCTATGTTGAGGAGTGATCTTCACAGACTGAAGAGAAAAATAAGATCCATGTACCTAAAATACTGCTGACTGAGGGTCTCTCTAGCAATATACGTGAAGTTCTCGAACTGCTACTTCAGTGAGTCCTTCTTGGAGTTGTTAGAGCTTGAATACATTTAAGCTAGTGCACCAAACAATTTTTTAGTAGACTTACAATACTCAAACCCCACCATGATGGAGTTGGGTATTGCAGTCATCAGAATGGTCATTGCATTGCTGTCAACGTCCATCTTCTTCCGATATTCGTGAGAATAATCTTCAACAACTTTTTCTATCATGGTACCATTTCCACGGGTGCTGCCACCTTGGGTTTATACGGTCCGTTGACAATGGAGTTTCACATTTTATTGTCTTGGTATCTAATCATGTCCTCCATTCTTTTGCTCCAAGACCTAAAGTTTGCAGGAGTAATGATTGGAGCTTTGGTCATGGTTCCCATCTCTACTTCAGATTTGTTAACGGCCATTTTTGTGAGAGTTGTAAGGAGGAGTGAAAAACAGGTTGATTTGGACGGCTAGATCTCACAATCAAGAGCCTAAAAAGCTCTGATACCAATTGCAAGATCGGTTTATGTCACTAAAAGCTTGGTTTTTCTCTCAAACTCACTTAAACAATACTCGGATGAAAGAAAAGTCTCTAAGAGTTGATAACAATATAATAAGTAATAATCAAACACAAGAAGTAGTTTTCAAGGTACTTGCATATATTTCTTCTCAACTCAAGTATTACAAGACTCTTACAAGCATACATTTATGAGTTACAATGAGAAACTATATATAATACTTCTTACGCCCGGATATACTTTGATACCACCTGGAATCCTCTAACTAAAGCAAATACTACAAAGCTATAGTTTAAGGTATGTGAAATAAGACTTTATCTGAGATATGGTAGTCAAGACAAATCCCTGATTTACCTTTTGTTACCAACTAAAGTTGGTAACTTGTACTAACATAAAAAGGTGAACAGTGGAAAAAAGTATGGTCAACTACATGGCTCTTTGAGAAAACACCATGCAATATCAGAGGTCTGCAATAGAGTGTTAGAGACCATACTTATGTCCACTGGTTCATAGCAGTGTCTTCTGAAGGTTAAATGGCTTCAGAAGAACAAGTACTTCTGAAGCCACTTATACTTCGGAACATGCTACTTCTTCCGAGGCTTGAGGACTTCTTCTTTCTTCATACTTTGGAAGTAGTCTTCTGATTTCTTCTTTTGACACTTGATCTTCCGAAGTGAACACTTGGTCTTCTGAAGTAGAGTTTTACCTTCGGAAGTAAAACTTTCATTCTGTCTTCGGAAGAATTCTACTTCCTTTGGAAGTTCCAATCTTGGCTTTGAAAGCCTTTGTAAGTAGCACCAAAATTTGTCTAAGTGATTTGGTTTTGGTTACACCAGCCTTCTTCTTGATCCAACATATCTCAACTCCTTGTAATTTATTTTCATGATTTGTAACATTTGTAAAACAACTTGAGAGCAATATATTGAATTCTTGAAAACCATTATCCTTGTGTTGTATTTTCTTGTTTTGTCTTATACTTTCTTGTGTTCTAAGTATGAAACCATATTGTTCCAGCTCCCAATTTGATTTGTTAAGTGTTCTATCATACACCTTGTTAGATCAAGTAAAGCTGGTGCAACCAAAGCCAAACACTTAGACAATTTTGGTACAACTTATGAAGAACTTCTAAAGGCAAATGAAGTAATTCTAAAGGAAAATGTTAAGCTTTCGAAGGTTATGTCTGAACAAGCTTCTGAAGGGAAAACTTCGACTTGCAAAGACAAAGTCTTCTTTCTTCCAAAGTTCAACACTTAGAAGAAATCAAGACAATGACTTCCAAACTATGAAGACCTGAAGAAAGCCTCAAGCCTTGGAAGAAGTACCTTCTTCTTAAATATAAGAGGCTTCAGAAGAACTTGTTCTTTTGAAGCCAATTAACCTTCAAAAGAACCTACTATGAACTACTTTTTGACACTCTGCTACTAATCTCTGAGATACGGCATGGTGCTTTTCCTACTCTCATGTAGTTGACCATACTTTATTCCACTGTTTAATCTTTATCAGTAAGTATAAATACTAACTTTAGTTAGTGACAACAGGTAAGTCATGGACATGTCATGACTACCATATCTTATATAATATTTGATCTAAGATACCTTGTCTTCAACAATGTAGTATTTGCTTTAGTAATAGGTTTCCAGTTGGTATCAAAGTATATCCGACTGTAGGTGATAGTATATAGTTGTTTCTCATTCTAACTCATGTAATATGATTGTCAGAATCTTGTAATACTTTGCATTGAGAAGTAATATATAGAAGTATCTTGAAAATTATATTCTTCTGTTCCTAGTTACTTAGTATATTATTATCAACTCTTAGAGTGATTATGCATCATCTAACCGAGTGTGATTAAGTGAGATTGAGATAAAACAAGTGTTTAGTGACCAATACCTATCTTGCAGTTGGTATTAGAGCTTCTTAGGCTCTTGATTGTGAGATTTTATCATCCAAATCAGCCTCGTCTTCCTTATTTTATTCACCATACTCAATATTGCCCTCAACCAAAAGTCTGAAGTTGAGATAGGGACGATGACCAAAGCACCCATCATCACCCCTAAGAACTTTAGATCATGGAGCAGACGTATTGAAGGCTTTATCAGATACTGAGCTGGCAAAATATGGCAATCTATCATCAATGGTCCTTACAGACCAAAGGTTGCAGCACCAGGAGGAAACGATGCAATGATAGAGAAGCTATAGAAGATTACTCTAATAAAGACCTCAAAAAGCTGGACATTGATAGCATTGCTATGAATGTTATGATGACTGTTATGCCCTACTCCATCATGGTGGGATTTGAGCATTGCAAGCTAGACAAAGAACTGTTTGATGCCTTATCCCAGATGTACTCTAGTTCAAATGACTCCAAGAAAGATTCACTCAAGAAATAGTTTGAAAACTTCACTTATATTGCTGAAGAGACCCATAGCCAGCAATACTTTAGGTATATCGATCTTATTTCCTCCCTTCAGTATGTGGGTGTTTCCCTTGAGTTGAGAGATCTCTCAAGAAAATTCATGAGTGCATTCCTAAATGAGTGAACGTTCTATTGTGTCTGTATCAAGACGACATAAAACTTGAACTCCCTTAGCATGAATAAACTATATGGCATCCTTAATGGATACCGTGTAGAGATGGAGAACAAGAGAGGCGATTAGATGAGTAGAAACAAAGCCCTTCCGGCTAGCAAAGCTTTAATGGTTGGTGAAGGATTAGGACCCCCCAACCTCAGCAGTACCTAATTTATTCCCAGTAGCCATCTTGTTCTTCTAGGCATACATCACATTCCCTATGACTCCAAGGTCTCAACAGGGTCAACCAAGTTCTTTTCAGGATAGCTGTGCTTTTGTCTCAGGAAATAGGCTGTCTAGTGAATTTCGGTTCTTGCTTTGATGAATGTTTCATCCCAGATGATGTCGATTATATGAACATTGTCCAACAAATGGCTCTGTTAACTTACAGAGCAAAGAAGTCTTCAAAAGAACTAGAAGGCAGTTTCCCCAAAACCCAACTAACAGCAAGTTTGGGTTTGACAAGACAAAGACCAAATATTCTATTTGTAACCAACTTGGTCACTTTGTCAGGGAATGCAAGGCTCCAAAATAAAATTCTAGAACCTCTCAAGCCTCCACATATCCCACTACACCTAAAGCTTCTAGGAAGAAAACTAAAACAGTTGGTGTGGCTTAAGAAGTTGACTGGAGCTTCATGGTACAAGATGTAACTCCTGCTCAAACATTGATGGCTGGAACCGATGACAACAAGGTATATGAAAACCTTTGTACTCCAGCTTGTATTGCTAAGGTTAAGTTATATAGGGACTACAATATGGAAATTAAATCTAATATTGAATCTTTAAATATCTTAAAATCTGATTTTAAAAGGGCTGAATTTGACTTGAAAATGAAAATTGAAGAGTTAGAGAAAACTGTGTCCTTTTAAAAACATGAACATACCAACTACTAGAATCAAATTAAAGATTTAATATCCAAATTGACTGAGTGATAAGCCTAGCTTGTCACATTTAAGGATCAAGCTAGGAAGCATGCTATTTCTAAGCAAAACTTCCAAGCCATTCTTGCATCATCCTCACTTAAAACTTTATTATAAAAAAAGTGGTTTAGGAACAAATAAAATTGCTCCACCACACTCTTAGGAGTCTATTAGAAAACCAAGCTATGGGACTGAAGAGCAACAGGATCCATCTACTGACCCACCTTCTAATGACTCAAACAGTGGTGAAACTTTGGAGACCATCCCAAGGAAGAAGTAGGTAAACAAACCCTCTCTCACCTATGATGATCAACCCATAACCACCAAAGCCAGAAGAAACAAGGCTAAGGCAGCAAGAAAAACTGCTAAGAAAGTGGCTGAGTCCAAGCTGAAGTTAACTAAAAACAAAAGGGTGTGTTCATTTTAGCTAGATTTCAGGTGGTTGGAAACTCTTAATGAGGAAAGGTGTGTAATATCAACACATGTGTCCTACAAAAGGATCAAAAGTTAAAGGCAAAGATTATTAATACAAGAAACAACAATCCTCAAATTGTTAACATTGCATGCATATTGTGTGGTCTGCAAAATGACATGGTTAAAGATTGTTAATACAATCCTGCAAGCACATATTATGCCAATAATGTTAAGAAATAAGAAGTCAATAAGGGTTTCAACTTTGGACCTTACCACATGGTTCAAGTGATGAAGAAAGGAATGCTTGTTTCTGAAGCAAAGTAGCTTTTGGAAGAAACTCATTCTTTCGAAGGGAAAATAGCTTCTGAAGTTAAGGCTAAGAGAGTCAAAAGAACAAGAAAGATCCCTTGAAACCTTCTGCGAAAAAAAAATGCTTCGAAAGAAAAGGTGGTGAAGGCTTCTTCCGAAAAGAGAGAAGCTTTGAAAGAATGCCATGCTACTCTAGCTTCAATAAGCTCATCTTCACTGATCAGCCAAGGGATGGAATGGAACATGAAAGAAGATGTTGCAGCTCAACCTCTTCTTCATGAACATCTATTGAACCCCCATGCATACATTTGGTTCAATAAAATACTTATCATTAGAAAATACTAGGACCAATAAGGCTTGGGTTTCTAACAACAACTAACTTTCTTCAGCATATTTGCAGGGACATCCATATGACAAGAATAACAATGTGTGGATTGTAGACAGTGGAAGCTTCAGGCACATGATTAGGAACAAATCTCTTCTTCAACAAGTTCAACATTTTGATGGAGGTCCTGTTAAATTTGGAAGTTAGGCTAGAGGATACATTTCTGGCAGAGGAAGTGTATCCAACGACAAGTTAAGAATCAACAAAGTACATTTTGTCAAACAACTTAAACACAATCTACTAGGTATTTCTTAGTTTTATGATCTAAAGCACAAAATTCTTTTCATAGAATGTGATTGCATTATCCTCAAACCCAAAATAAGAATTCCTCAAGAATTGGTGCTTCTCAGATCTCCCTGGAAAAGGGATATGTACAAGCTGGATATGAACAATGCTTCCCCACTGGGTGAAGTGTCATGCTTTCTTTCCAAAGCTGATGGTGATGAGTCAACACTCTGGCATAAACATATGTGTCATGTCAATTTAAAACCATGAATAAATTGGTTAAAAAAACTTGGTACATGGATTGCCTAAAAAGGAGTTTTTCTCTAAAGATAACTATGCTGCATGTTTGACAGGAAATCAACATAAAGAATCTCATAAATACAAAGTTGTCAACTCTATCACCACTCCATTACCATTATTGTACATGGATCTATTGGTGTCACAAGTATAATGAGCATTGGAAGGAAATGATACTGCCTTATGATTGTTTATGATTTTACAAGATTTACATGGGTATTCTTTTTGAGAACTAAAGATGAAACTACTAAAACATTAAAATCTTTTATTCTTTAAATAGTAAATCAAATTGATCACACGTTAAGCTAATTAGAATTTATTAACGGACTAAGTTTAAAAATTAATTTCTTGACTTATTCGGTAACTCAAAAGGGATTGTCAAACAATATAGTGCTCCTAGAACCCCTCAACAAAATGGTGTTGCTGAGAGGAGAAATATGACACTTATTGAAGCTACCTGAACTATGTTAGCTGATTCAAAGATGCCTCTAACATTACGGGTAGAGGCAGTTAGCACTACATGCTATGTGCATAATAGAGTTCTTATAGTTAAGCCACATTGAAAAATTATGCGCTATGAAACAAGAGGTCACCGTTCATTGGCTTTCTAAGGTCCTTTGGCAACAGGTGTACCATACTTAACATAAAAGACAATTTAGCAAAATTTATTGAAAAGTGAGATGATGCTATCTTTGTTGGATATTCCTCCAACTCTATTGCTTATAGATTTTACATAAAAAATCAGCAATTTGAGGAATCATCCAAAATTGTTTTTAATGAGCACACTTCTTGTGTTAGGGGGAGTGGGCCTCATCATATCTTTGATTTAGAACTGTTTCCAAACTATTCTAAACCTTCTTGTGAGAATGTTGCAGCTAGAACAGGTACTCAAAGTGATTTTAACGATGACCAACTGTTTACGTTACCTAGACCTATTCCACGTTCTCCAAGAGTTGCTACGAATGAAGCTCCGACTATTGTCAGATCTGATAGCATAACTATCTCAAGAGATAGTGGAGCTTAAAAAATTTGTCAACCTAGTGACCGTCAAAAGTCATCCAGTGACACTACATAAAACCAGGCTGATAGAAGTGGCATGTTGAAGGAGCATCAACTGTTAATGCTGCTTCATAGCCTACTGAAATTGATGATGTTTCTCATTCATTCAATCAAGCCACATTGAATGAGTTTGAAACAATAGTTGGTCCAAGTTTTCAAGTTCTAGAGAAAAACATGTCCAGTCTGGATCTATCTCTGCAATTAGATGTCATCCCGAGGCTTAGGATTCACAACACTCATCCAGCTGAGAACATCATTGGATATGTCTCTAAGGGTGAGAACAAGGGGAAAAATCACAATGAAATGTCTACTTATACTTATGCTTCTTATCTTAGATGGAACTCAAGAAAGTAGAAAATTCCTTAGAGGTTAGTAGCTGGGTTGAATCAATATGAGAGGAATTGCTTCATTTCAAACAACAAAAGGTTTAGAACCTATGTCAATTACTATCTTGTCAAGTACCAATAGGCACCAAATGGGTATTTAGGAACAAGAAAGATGATAGAAGCTTGATAATCAATAACAAGGCAAGACTCGTAGTTCAAGGATACACTCAAGAGGAAGGAATTGATTATACGTATGTCTTTTCACTAGTTGCAAGACTTGAGGCAGTGAGGATCTTTGTTGTTTATGTTGTATCCAAGAATTTTACTATCTACCAACTTCATGTCAAGTGTGCCTTTCTATATGGGAATATAGATAGGGAAGTCTACGTGTGCCAACCTCCAGGATTTGGAAACCCAGAGCACCCAAACTATATATGTGCAAATTGGATAAACCTCTTTATGGGTTGCACCAAGCACCTAGGTTGTGGTATGAGAATCTGTTTCAGTTTCTCCTAAAGAATGGTAACACAAGAGGTACAATTGACAAGACCTTATTCATAAGGAGGTCCGGGAAAGATATTTTTCTCGTACACATCTATGATATATCAATATTTCAGATTCATGGAACATGGATCTTAGGATTCATCTCGTTCAGATCTAGAAATCAAAATTAAGATGGGTGGACGTGTGTGAATCAAAGAACAAAGATATGGATAATAATAATGTTATGATTTCATTGATGTTGATAAACAAGTTACAATGAGAATCATAGATTGCTAGTGAAATCAAACTCACCCAAAGGAGAGGATTTCTCCTTGGGTGGTGATTTATACCATGAGAAACACACACAAAAGAGCCACACTTGCAAAAATGCACTAGTGGGTCTAATTATATGATTATTACAAAATGACCTAATTTTGATTTTCTAGTTATCTTGATGTCGACTTTGTCATGTTGAATTGTCTTGTATTGTTATTTTTGTTGTGATCAACTTGGTCTATGAACTTGTAAAATGAGATCTTCAGTTGGCTGTAATTATGATTTGGTAAGCTTCAATTTCTTCAATTGTTGAACCCTAACAAGTTCCATGGGAAAAATAGACTTTATCCTTGTAATTCAAGTGAATCAAATGAAGGTCGGGTTCTTTATCAATCAGTTTAAATATGTATCAGACATTTTAAAGAGATTTGATATGAAAGATTATAATCCAGCCAAGACACCTATACCTAGAAATCATAATCTTCGTCCTGACTTTGAGGGGGAGGATACTAATCAACATTAGTATATGACAATCCTTGGTTCTCTGATGTATCTCACAGCAAGTAGACCTGATATCATGTTTGCAACTTGCATCTGTGCAAGATATCAGGCTGCTCCAAAGGTGTATCACCTTGTTGTTGCTAAGAGAATTCTTAGATACCTCAAAGGAGCACCAAAACTAGGTCTTTGGTATCCAAGGAACAACAATTTCAATCTCTATGACTATTCTAATAGTGATTATGATGGGTACAACAGCAACAAGAAATCAACATGAGGAGGATGTCAACTTATTGGTGGAAGGATTATCTCACGGCATTACAAGAAGCAATCGTGTGTTTCAACATCTATTACTGAAGTTGAAAACATTGTTGTAGCGAGATGCTATGCTCAGCTGCGGTGGATTCAAAACCAGATGATCGACTATGGACTCAAATTCTTGAGTAATCCCATCCACATTGACAACAATATTGCTATCTCCATTACAGAAATTCCTGTGAAGCACTCCAAGACAAAGCATATTGACATGAGGTATCATTTTATAAAAAGATAGTTATGAGAAAAATCTGATCAAACTAATCAAAGTTGATTCAAATGAATAATATGTTGATTTGTTCACCAAAGCATTTGATGAATAGACATTCAAGTATCTGATACAGCTATTGGGATGATAAATATTGATTAGCCTATATTATTTGAAAACCTTTTCAAAATATGTTTTGTTTCTGTCAATACAATGTAAGCCCGGTTAAAAAAAGTTTTTCTTCAAAATTTCATTAAGTATAAATTCTTCTGAAGAGGAATTAACCCTCAGAAGATATCATGTATATCTTCTGAACCAAATTTCCTTCAAGGGAAATCTTCTTTTCAGAAGAGTTTTAGTCTCAGAAGAAACATTAGATGAAATATTAGATCGATTTCCGACGCTTGTAAAATTCTACTCTCAAAAAGCCCTTTTTACCTTCGGAAGTAAAACATTTACCTTCGGAAGTATGATTGGCTTTGGAAGAAGATTACCTTCGGAATGGTTTATACTCGAAAGAAAGCTTTACTATGTAACGTATATCTTTTGGGCTCCACTCTGTACAAAGGTAAAGATTTTCTTAATGATGTCAAAATTTTTAGATGGATTTTATCTTACTGCCCCTGTCACATCATACCCCAAACCATCACTTCACCTTATCCATCCGCCATTTTCACCCATTTAAATACATTCAATCCATTCACTTAGTATTTTTACCAATTTTACTGCCCAAATCTTCCTTCATCCTCACTTTATCCAAATTCAAGCTCATTTCTCTATTTCTTTGTCACAAAAATGGCTCTAAACCCTCAGCACAATCAAGTCGCACTACTGGATTTGTCCAATGATGTTGACTTCTCTGAAATCGTCTCTTTCCTAACCTAATCAACCTACTTCACAACCCTAATTATCAACCCCACTGTGTATTCAAACCACATGGCTGAATTTTGGGGGAATGAACAGATCATAACTCTAAATGGAGTTAGGGTTGTAAGGATTCCTTAAGTCTGATGCAACCCAAAACATCCAAAGTGTCTGAGCAACATGCACTAAGTACTGAAGTGAAGAATGCTTCGGAAGTTTTACACAATGCATTAGAAAATACTCTAAGTGTAAAATCTTCCGAAGCCAAGACCAATATCTTCCGAAGCCAAACATGAAGTCTTCCGAAGCTTCAGAGACAAAGTCTTCCGAAGCTTCATCCTTTGAAGACATATTTCTTCCGAAGACTTTTAGTACACATGCTTTATGTGATGTACTGTTCCATAAAGCACCTTTTCCACTGCAACTCTGCAAGTCACCAACTAACATGGTTTGGTGAAAAAGTCCATCCTTTTGGTAACTGTACATTGAGGTCTTGAGTCTCTATACTTTCTACTTTATGTAATTTATCCTTTTTGTAATAGATAAGGATGTGAGCTATGGCATGTCATAGTCACAAGTCAAAAGGCAATCTGCCTTTTGACTCTAAATTGATTTTGTTTGTGTGTTTAGTCAATTGTATCCAGCTGGCTTTCAAAGTATAGCCAGCTGTAGGATGTAGTATAAGTATCTCATGTTCTTGTATCTTTTATCTCATGCTTTGAAACACTTGTAATAGAACATAGAGAAAGCAATATACTGCATTCTTGAAAACCATACTCTCTTGTTCTGTCTCTTACTTTACTTGTGCTCTTTGTATCACTTTGGTTAACCCAGTTCACTGTTTGATTAAAGTTTAGTTAATCTCCTATTTTTGTGTCGTTGTGTTGTAATTGTGTTAAATCCCTTAATCGGTCCTGCAATTGGTATCAGAGCAGTCCAGGCTCTTGATATAAGATCTAACCGTCTTAAGATCCCTCACACACACAAAAAACTAAGCTCTTCAAATGGCTTCCATCTCAAAGACTGATATGGAGACTGGAACCATGAACAAATCCCCACTGATCACTCTTGATGATTTTGACACTTAGTGCATGAGGATGGAAGGCTTCATCAGGTCTCTTGACTCAAGAATGTGGGAATCTGTTGTAAATGGACCTTTCATACTCAGCACCCCCTATGCTACTGGTGCTGGTATGATCCCTAAAGATATGGCCAACTACTCAGATGAAGATAGGAAAAGAGTAGAGATTGATAGGAAGGCCATGACTGCTCTTCAGACTGCTCTCCCAAACTCTGTATACAGAGGTTTTAAGAAGTGCAAAACAGCTAAATAGCTGTGGGATGCACTGAAGCTAATGTATGAAGGCTTCTCTGAAGCCAAGGAGAACAAGAAAGATCTTCTGAAGCAGCAGTTTGAAAATTTCACCTTCAAAGCAGGTGAAACCATGACCCAACAATACTTCAGGTATGTTGAGATTGTGGATACCCTAGTGGATGGAGGAGTACCTCTTGAGAATAGGGACATTTTAAGGAAGTTCATGTCCTCACTTCCTAGGCAATGGACACACTATTGTGTGGTGATCAAGAGGACTGAGAACCTTAAAACTCTTACTCTGACAGAGTTGTATGGGATTCTCAGTGGATACCAGATCTAAATGAACATGCAAGGTGCATCTGGAAACTCCAACAATCAAATGGGTTCAGCCCTTCATGTAGTTGAAAGGGATAGCATAGAACCCTAACATCATCTCATATGCTACCCTGACAACTCACATAAGGGTCCTTTCATCACCTTCCCGGAGACACCAAGAGAGAACTTTACTCAAGGAAGTCCATTCCAAGAGACAAGTTCTTCTCAAGCCTTTGTGTCTACTGATGAACGCTGTGGGAATTATCTCTTAACTCTTGAAGACCTGGACTGTATTCATCCAGATGACCTGGAATACATGGAGATCGTTCAGCAGATGGCTCTCCTCACTCACAGAGCCAAGAAGTTCTACAAGAGAACAGGAAGAAGATTTCCAAGCAATGCTGTCAGTGGAAAGTTTGGGCTGGATAAAAGCAAAGTTAAGTGTTACAACTGTAACCTTATGGGTCACTTTGCTAGGGAGTGTAAGGCACCTAAAGGAAATAGGGGCCAAACACAACCCAGACCAAACTACACTGACAAAGCTCCCCAGTCTGAGAAGACTAAGAAACATGCTGCTGTTGCTGTTGAAGAAGGAGGTTTTGACTGGAGTTTTCAGGTGGAAGATGCTTCTCTAAACAAGCACTGATGGCTGATCATGATGAAGCCAAGGTATTGGAACATCTCTGTACTCCTGAATGTATTGCTAAAGTAAATAGATACAGGTCCTACAACTTGGAGATGAGATCTGATCTTGAGTCCTTAAACATTTTAAAATCTGATTTAGAAAGTCTGAAAATGATTATAAATTGAAAATAGAGGACTTAGAGAGAACCATTTCAGCTCTAAAACATGAACACACAGACTTTAGAACTCAAATTCAAGATCTCATAACCAAGCTAACTGAATGCCAGGCTGAGCTTGTGATTAGCAAAGCCAGGGCAGAAAAGAGTGTTCTTGAAGAAGAGACCTTCAAGAACATGATATCCTCATCCCTGCACAACAAAGTGTGTTATCAAAACAGACAGGGACTGGGATCAAATGAGATAGCTCCTCCACACACAATCTTGTCTGTAAGATCTCCTAGATGTGGAACTTGTGAAGATGAGCTTCCTCTCATAGATCCTATAAGTGAGGATGATGAAGAAGTGATAGTGAAGAATTCCTCGGAGAAGAGTGAAGATGAGGATTCCAAGGGCCACTATCCTTCTGAGGAGAAGAAATCAACTGTGATGACCAAGTCTAAGAGAAAGAATTTGATCAGGAAGAGCAAAAGGAAAGCAAAGAAGGCTCAAGAAATCAAGGCTACTTTTGATGCTAAGCAGAAACAAGTTTTTATCTCTGCAGGTTTCAAAGTAGTAAAGACTGAAGACATCAACCAAGACTCCTCAGCTAAGAGTACTGGTTCATGTTCAAATCATCACAGGCTGCTGTGTACCACTGCTGCACAGCCTGGACCATCGAACTCCAAGAATAGTTCACAGCCCAAAAGAACTATCTCAGCATCTACCAAGATGAAGGTGGAGAAGGAATGTGACCAAAGCCAGTCTTGCTCTCAAAAGGAGACTCCTTTGAAGAAGAAAATGTTATGTGTCATGTGTGAAAGTACTTCTCACATTGCCAAGGATTGCCCATACAATCCTAAAAGTACCATCCACATGACCAATTCAAAGACTTCAAAGAATCTCAAGAAGTCTCAAGCTTCGGAAGGAAAGTCTGTTTCCTTCGGAAGGTCCAAATCAAAGAAGAAGGTAAATGGAAAATTACCTTCGGAAGTAAAATTGGTCTCGGAAGAAAGGAGTTCTTCCGCAGCACTAAAGTCTGCTGCAGTGACTGTAGAATCTTCCGAAGGTTCAGTCATCAAAATGTGTGAAGTTCCAAAAGCTTCTATGGTTTTGAAGGTCAAGTCCAAGACTCCAAAGGTGGTATGGAAGTCTAAGAAAGGCGAAATGACTGAAATTTCTCCATCAACAATAGCTGAAGATCCCCATAGTACAACCATAGGATCTATTACTGTTGCATTACCTTCTATTGCACTTAGTGAGCCCAAGACAAGTAAGGCTTGGGTTTCTAAATGTAACTAATCATTTTCTTTATGCAGGAACAGCTCAAGACAAACAGGAATGTCTGGATAATTCACAGTGGCTGTTCCAGGCACATGACAGGCAATAGGTCTATACTCCATAATTTTGAGAGAATTGATGGAGGACCAGTTGCTTTTGGAGGACATGAAGGTGGTTACATTTCTGGAAGGGGCAAGGTCACAAATGGTAAGCTCAGCATCGAGAAGGTAAACTTTGTTAAGGAGCTTGGGTACAATCTTCTGAGTGTATCCCAATTTTGTGATCAAGTCATAACATGCTCTTTACTGAGCATGAGTGCATTGTTCTCAAGCCAGGAGTGGTCATTCCTCATGAGCATATCCTGCTCAGAGCCCCCAGGAAAGGGAAAATGTACAAGATGGATTTGCAAGAAACATCTCCTTCAGGAGAAGTTTCATGCTTTCTATCTAAAGCAAATAGTGATGAGTCTTTTCTATAGCATAAAAGAATGTGCCATGTAAACTTTAAGAACATAAATAAATTGATTAAACATGATTTGGTAACTGGAATGCCAAAGAAAGAGTTTACAAGTGATGATCTTTGTGTTGCATGCCTGAAAGGGAAGCAACACAAGGTATCTCACAAGCCTAAGGAAAAGAACTCCATCACTACTCCCCTACACTTGTTACATATGGATCTCTTTAGCCCCACCAGTGTAATGAGTTTAGCAAGGACCACTTACTGTTTGGTGATCACAGATGACTTTACAAGATTCACTTGGGTCTTTTTCCTTAGAACTAAGGATGAAACCCCTGAGATTCTGAAGAATTTCATCTTAAAAGTTGAGAATCAATGTGATCATAAGGTCAAAACCATAAGATGTGATCAAGGAACTGAATTCAAGAACCAAATCCTTGATACATTTTGTGATGAAAAAGGTATTACAAGACAATATAGTGCTCCCAGGACTCCTCAGCAAAACGGAGTTGCTGAGAGGAGAAACATGACACTTATTGAAGCTGCAAGAACTATGTTGTCTGACTCTAAACTGCTTATCACCTTCTGGGCAGAGGCAGTTAATACTGCTTGCTATGTGCAGAACAGAGTTTTAGTAGTTAAGACACATGGTAAGACCCCTTATGAACTTTGGCACAAGAGGAAACCTTTCATTGGTTTTCTCAGGTCATTTGGATGTCCCTGCACCATCTTGAATACCAAAGATCAAATCGCCAAGTTTGCTGAGAAATCAGACGATGGACACTTCATTGAAAACTCCTCTCAAGCTAAAGCTTATAGTATACAATCTCAGAAGTAGAATAGTTAAGGAGTCAGCCAATGTGACTTTCAATGAACACACACCATGTGTTGCTGGTTTTGGTCCGGATTGGCTGTTTGATCTTGATTTAGTTACCAACTGTTTTAACAAATCTTGTGAGCATGTTTCAGGATCTGCAGCAAAATTTAAATACAGGGATCCTGACCCAAGATTTGAGCTAGGAAGATCTTCAAGTCATACATCTTCAGCTCCAGTTGAAACTACTTCAACAAATGAAGTTTCTATCAGCACAACAATGACAAATTCAGCTGATACATCTGGTATGCCTTCAAATTCTAGCTCAGAGGCTTCTCAACCTGATAAAGACACCTCAATTGTAGAAGACAACAATGGTGATGGTGATAGTGATCAGGAATTTCTTGATGCTAATAACCATACCATAGATGACAACATCAATGATGTCACACACTCATTGGATCAAGTTAATCTTGATAAATGTGATAATGTGGAGGGTAAATCTTTAAGCCCAGATCTAAATTTCTCAAATTTGGATCTCTCTCAGCAACTTGCTGTGATCCCTCAGCTAAGGATCCACAGGTCTCACCCCACCACAAACATCATTAGAGATGTTGACACAGGGGTAAGAACAAGAGGACAAACTCATGAAGCAAATATTTGTCTTCACTCTTGTTTCTTATCTCAGATACAACCAAGGAAAGTTGATGAAGCTCTAAAGGATGAAGTTGGGTGAAGCTATGCAACAAGAGCTGCTTCAATTCAAAAGGCGGAAAGTTTGGAACCTTTGTCCACTTCCTCATGGAAGTGTACCATTGGCAACAAAATGGGTTTTTAGGAAATAAGGATGATAGAGGAATCATCATCAAGAACAAGGCAAGACTAGTTGTTCAAGGATACACACAAAGAAGGGATTGACTACACTAATGTCTTTGCTCCTGTAGGGAGACTAGAAGTTGTTAGGATATTCCTAGCATTTGCTGCATCCAAGAACTTCAAAGTCTATCAACTTGATGTAAAGTGTGCTTTCTTATATGGAGTGATTGATGAGGAGGTTTATGTCAAACAACCACCTGGTTTTGTAGACCTCATGATCCTGATTATGTCTGCAAGCTTGACAAAGCTCGTTATGGGCTGCATCAGGCACCTAGGAAGTGGTATGAGACACTTTCTGAGTATCTCTGTAAACATGGTTACAGGAGAGGTGCTATAGATGGAACTCTCTTCATCAAAGGACAGGGAAATGACTTATTGCTGGTTCAAGTATATGTAGATGACATCATCTTTGGTTCAACCAATCCAAAGCTCTGCAAAGACTTTGAGAAGCTGATGAAAGACAGATTTGAAATGAGTTCAATGGGAGAACTCAACTTTTTCTGGGAATTCAAGTGAAGCAGGTTGAGGATGGCATCTTCATAAGTCAGTCAAAGTATGTTCAAGAAATACTCAAGAGGTTCAACATGACTGTGATTATAAAATTGCTAAGACACCCATAGCCAGAAACCACTCCTTGGTCCAGATCTTGAGGGGCAGTGTGTAGATGAACACTTATACAGGGCTATGATTGGGTCTCTTATGTATCTTACAGCTAGCAGGCCTGATATCATGTTTGCTACATGTATTTGTGCAAGATATCAAGCCAACCCTAAGATGTCTCACTTAATCACTGTGAAAAGAATTTTAAGATACCTCAAAGGTGCTTCAACACTTGGTCTATGGTATCCAAAGAATCCTAATTTCAATCTGTATGCCTATACAGACAGTGATTATGGTGGTTGCAACATGACTGCAAAGTCTACATCTGGGGGATGTCAATTCCTTGATGGAAGGATTGTCTCATGGCAATGCAAGAAACAATCCTGTTTGTCTGCATCCACTGCTGAGGCTGAATACATTGCTGCTGCAAGCTGCTATGCTCAAGTGCTTTGGATTCAAAATCAGATGCTGGACTATGGATTTAACTTCAAAGAGACTCCTATCCACATAGACAACAATAGTGCTATCTCTATCACTGAGAACCCTATGCAGCACTCAAGGACCAAACACATCAACATCAGGTATCATTTAATAAGAGATAACTGTGAAAATGCATTAATTAAACTAGTCAAAGTTCATACAGATGAACAATATGCTGATCTGTTCACAAAAGCTTTTGATGAATAGAGATTTAAGTATCTGATATCAGCTATTGGGATGATTAACTTGAGTAGACTTTTTCTTAAAACTGATTCTAATTATTTCTTCTTAAAATACGTGTGTCCTAAGTTGTCTAGTTTATCACTTTCATAAGCTCATGTTTTCTTTGAATGAAAAACCTTTTTTTTGAAAACTTTCCTTAGATTCTTGAAAATTTTCTGATACTTCGGAAGATAAAGTTTTATCATTGGAAGAAAAACATTTCTTCAAAATAAATAACTGTCTAAAAGAGTTTACCTTCGGAAAAATTCAAATTCATCTTCCGAAGCTTAAAATTCTTAACTCAGACACTTATTCATTTTTAAGGACTTTTTCCTTCCAAAGCAAAATTAACCTTCGGAAGCTTTGTTCATTCTTATACAAAGCATCCAAGGGTTTATTTATCTTCCGAAGCAAAAATCTTCAAGACTCTCAGAAAATTCTTCCGAAGCCATTTTAGCTTCGGAAGCTTTTTCCAAAACTTCTGAAGACAAATTACCTTCGGAAGCTTTTCGAATTCCAAGAAAACTACTTTTTGATCAAAAGAAAACTATCATTTCAGAGGTGGGACCGACTTCCGGATTTCAAAGTTTATCCTCTTTCATTAACTTTGGTTCAAATCACTTTATATAAATACCCAACGGTTCCCCCTCTCTCCCACTATCTTCCTCCATTCCTCTATCCCTCTAACCTAATTCTCTAAACCACTTTCGCTTTCTACCTTTCTTCACCCTTAACCTTCTGAAATGGCTAACCTTAACCACAGAAACAACCCAGATTTCTCCATACAACTTCACAGGTAACATAATCAAGTTGCTTTGTTAAGCTCTGAGAAAGATGCGAGTTTCTCAGAGATTTGCGAATTCTTGACTCTGTCAAACTATTTCACCTCCCTGTCCATTGATCCTACTCTATATGAGGATCACTTGCTTGAATTCTGGAGACCTGTCAAGAGGTCATTATGGATGGGGAGAAGGCACTGTCTGCCACAGTGCAAGGGAGGACAATCTTGATCACTCCAGCCATCATTAACCAACATTTGCAGCTGGATGATGAAGAAGGTGAGGTGTCCTTCCCAAAGGAAGCAGTTAATCATTCCTTTGAGCAGATGGGCTATGAGGAGATTTCTCTGTAAAGACCTTCAGGAAAGGGAACGTCTCATCCCATTGGAAATACCTGCTCCACGTGGTTATCCACAGCTTATCAAACAAGTATGGTGGATGGGACCAGATTCCTGAGGATCTCTCCTTTATAGTTCATGGAATGGTTCAGGGGGTCAAGTTCAGGTATTCACAATTTGTTTATACTAATTTACTTGCAAACTTAGACTCCTTAGAGTATTACATGTTTCCTAGATATGTTCAACACATTCTCAACTGTGAACTGGGCTAACGGTTGAGCGAAACAAGTAATATTCTTAAATTAGGACAGATGAAGCCCGACATCTTTAAAATAATGAAGAAGCCCACAATAGGCTTCTCACGGGTAGAAACAGCCCTAGTCCCAAAAATGTTAGAGCTCATTGCTCAAGGTGACAACCTAGCAGCACAAGCTAGTGTTGAACCCACACCTGCTGCTTTCCAACCACCTACACAGCCTCAAATATCCATCACCTACCAAAGAAAATACAACAAACCCCTGCTCAGACTATTCAGTCTGAGGAGGCACCCATATACTCACTCATACACGAAGAAGTGGATACTGGAGCTCCCACTTCTCCTGAGGAGCAGACCACTCCCATTTTTCCAAGAATCAGTGCTGAGGTTCCTCATGCTCAGCCTGGTGAGCTCACTAGCCCAAGAGCCTTAAGCCTTCACTCTGAGTCTCAACACTCAAGTGAACAACCTTCAGGGGACAGCTACCATCCCCAGCCTTTGGATCTCAACCAACCAATTCCCAACCTATCCTTCTATACTGATGAAGACTTAGGATTCAGTGAGTACCATGAGTCTCTCTTCCCATCCCCTACTCAAAGAGAGATGAGTACCTCTGACTCTCCTCAGTCTATCCCATATCAGTCATCTATTACTGAGGTGGACACTTCTGAACTTGTTCAGGATGTCCATATGGAAGAGGCTCTCACTTTTGAAAGTGATTACATTATTAAGACCTCCACCATGGCAACTCAGCTCCCTGGCATCTCAACTGAAGCTGCCAGTGAGCAGAGGAAAACCAGCAGCCAAGAAACTCAAGATGGTGGTGAGCGAGAGGACTTTGGTTCAATCATCTCATCCCCCACTCATTCTTGTGATGAAGATGAGGGGAATTTGAGACTAAAGGTGCAGAAATTGTCAAAAACATGCACCTATTTATTCTCTAAGGTTAGTCACTTGGAATCTCAGGTGACTACCTTACAAAACAGGTCAATGATCAGCAACTTCAGATTTCATATCTGCAGGAAAAACTAGCTGAGAGATCTTTAAGGACAACTCAACCAGGAACACAAGAACCTGTGGAAGTAATTGACTTATCCTCCAGCTCACCTATGCAAGTGGATGCTGCTACCAAAAAGGGGGAGAAAGTTGTTACAACCACAAAACCTGGGAGTTCTTCAAAGAGAATGGACATAGAGGACTCACCATCCTCACTTGCTATTGTGCATTCTCAGCAACTTCCTCAAGTTCACATTAATGTGGACTCTATAGACTCAATCATCAGGAGTCTCTTTGAGGAAGGTATACCAAGGGCTGTCTCATCTCCACCACAAGGAACTAGCAACTACATCATAAGGTGGAGGTATGATGAGGATAGAAGAGCCCTTATACTTCACAGAGTTCAAGGCCAACAAGATGTTTTTCAGTTCCAAAGCCTGAGCTTCTATGAAAGACTGGATTTAGTCAACATGCCACTTGTCAATCCAAGCAATTCAAGACAAGCTGGCAGGCTGCCTCAAAGAATCCATGAAAGGATCCTTGCAGAGTTCTCTCTAAGAAGGAGACATAGGCAATCAGGCAATGTCATCGGTCAACTGGATGTTGAGGTGGACCCTAAGATTAGTTTCATAGGGGAAACCTTGACTGGAGGCCCAGTGGCAGAACCTGAGACCCCTGTCTCATCATCAACAACTGCTGCAGAGGTCCAAACTCCATCTAAAACACCTGCTGGTGCAGGTGTTTCTTAGCCTCTCTCTGGACAGAGCATGGAAGCTACACCAAGCAATGAAGGCCAAGCCTCAATCCACCCTGAGTCACAAAGGTCTGTTGGTGACAAAGGGAAAAGGAAAATGACTCCTGAGGAAATTAAGGAGGAAGAGAGAGAGGGAGAGGAAAAGGAGGCTAAGGGGAGAAAGTTCTTCTGGGTCATCTACCTTCATGCAAGCTGCAATCAGGGCTGCCCCCAGACCAAATACTCAAGATGATGAGTTAAGGGCAGTTAGGATTACCTATTTACAAACCAGGAACTATGATATTGATGAAATCATCTCCCTCCCCTTAGAAGAGTAAAATGAACTGGCTGACATGGAAGTGTCAAGAGAGATGAAGGAGAAAGAGGATGCAAGGTTACTTCTCCAATTCAAATAGGAGAAGAGACAGAAAAGGCTTTACAAGCATACTCCAACTCTCTCTCCAGTTCAAGAAAGTCCTGCACAGGAAGATGTGGCTCCACAAGAACCTCAGGTAGATAAAGAAGAAGATAGGATCAAGATGATCAACTACCTGAGTGCCACAGGCTTCTATCAGGCAAATGCACTTCTTCCCCTGTCCTATGACTTCATTGAGTTCGAGTACCTAAAGCAACTTGAGCTTGAGCTAGGCAAAGAAAGAAAAACAACCAAAAGGAAGCTAAAGGAAGAAGCTGCAAAGTCAAGAGCCATCATTCAATAGAATGCAAAGAAGTCTGCTGACAGACAAAGAATGATGAGCTTCTTGATGCTATATGGATTCTCCGGAAGGAGTCTTGGCCCCATGTCTCTATCTACAATGGATGAGCATATAAGGGTGATCAAGCAGAAGATTAAAAGTGGAGAACTGATTGACTTGCACTCTCTTCCAAGTCAAGTCCCACCTGAAGTGGAGGTCAAGTTTAAACAACCTGAGACACCTCAACCAGAACCTCCAGCTAAGCCTCAGCAAACTTCATCTTCTGATCCAGGACAGGGTCAAACTCCCTCTCCTTCTGAACCTATGAGGGAGGAACACCCAACTGAGAAAGACACTGATGATAAACATGGTGCTGCAGACCAGTCTTCTCAGTTAAAGACATCGAAGAGGAAGAAGAAAATGGCTTCTAAACCAAAGACTAAGAAGAAGAAGCCAAAGTCATCTACCTCTACACCTCAGGCTGAATCAGATCAACCTGAGGAAGTGCATGATGAGGCAGCCCAATCAACTCCTATACAAGTGGCTCCTCTAACAACTAAAACACCCATCTTGTCCTGGACTTATTCTACCAATCCAGAAAGATGGCATGTTATCAGAGATCAAGGTGTTGAGAATGTCTACTCCTGGCAAGACATAATCAACTTACCTCTGCATGATCTCTTTGAGATGAGAAGATACTATGAGAATCTTGATGGTCCTGACCATCTAATGAAGAAAGTAATGGTCTTGATTGTACTGAAGACTACCAACATTTGAAGATCTTCTAAGTATTTTGGTAGCTTCAGCCTAGGGGGAGTTTGTAAGGATTCCTTAAGGCTGATGCAACCCAAAACATCCAAAGTGTCTCAGCAACATGCACTAAGTACTGAAGTGAAGAATGCTTCGGAAGTTTTACACAATGCATTAGAAAATACTCTAAGTGTAAAATCTTCCGAAGCCAAGACCAATATCTTCTGAAGCCAAACAAGAAGTCTTCCGAAGCTTCAGAGACAAAGTCTTCTAAAGCTTCATCCTTTGAAGACAGATTTCTTCCAAAGACTTTTAGTACACATGCTTTATCCGATGTCTTTACAATTAATTTTGTTTGTGTGTTTAGTCAATTGTATCCAGCTGGCTTTCAAAGTATAGCCAGCTGTAGGATGTAGTATAAGTATCTCATGTTCTTGTATCTTTTATCTCATGCTTTGAAACACTTGTAATAGAACATAGAGAAAGCAATATACTGCATTCTTGAAAACCATACTCTCTTGTTCTGTCTCTTACTTTACTTGTGCTCTTTGTATCACTTTGGTTAACCCAGTTCACTGTTTGATTAAAGTTTAGTTAATCTCCTCTTTTTGTGTCGTTGTGTTGTAATTGTGTTAAAGCCCTTAAATGGTCCTGCAAGGGTTCTAAGGTCGAGCATTTGTGGTCAACAACTAATCATATTTGAACAGGTCATCACAGAGAATCTAAAGCTCCATGATGAAGGCTCTCCTACGGAGTTCCCCAAGGCTGACATTGATAACACATATACCCAAATGGGATAAGACGGTGATGTGAGCAAGTATACGGTGTACAAATTTAACTTCACTTATTATTGGAAGTTCCTACTGCACATAGTCCTTCACTACTTGTCGATCAAGTATGGGGTATGGGATCAAATCCCATATGAACTAGGATGCCTAGTTCATTGGTTGGTAAAAGGCCTCCGCTTCAATTACTCAAGATTTAGGGTGACTAATTTGATGGGGAACCTTCAAAGGGAGACATTTGACATGTATCACTAGTTCATTCAGCATATTCTCAACTGTGAATAGTAAAAAAGTCACGGGTCATTAGTCTTAACCTCTACATCCTTCACGGATCTCCTTATCAGAACTGATGAGGAAATTATGTCTCTTCAAGGCCATGAAGTTGATCCACAATAACCATCTAAGTATCAACTAAGGCAAGAGGGACCCCTAATCTTGAGCCCCCATCAGCAAGCCACAACTAAGGCGAGTCCTACTGATATGGAGGGGACTTATGTAGATTCAACTGCCACTACTAAAGGAGTCTCATTGGATCTTCAGGACAGTGGTAACCTATCTAAGGTTGACTCTATTGCAACCTTGCCCTATGATGACTCTGAAATAGACATCATTAGGTAAGGGAAACCAGGGTGCCATGAATCCACATTTGGTGGTAAGGATGAACATACCAGGTATGTTACCTCATCTCCCCACGATTATTTGGAAGAAGATGAGGAAAGTCTGCAACTTATCATTCAAGACCTACTTTCTAAAGTCTCAAACCTTGAATCCAAGGTTAAAAGTTTAAAGGATAGGTTTGCCACTCAGCAACTTGAAATTGAAAGTCTCAAGGTCAAACTAGCTGAGAAACAGATTGAGAGATCTGTTAGGAACATACTAATTCTAGTCTGCTTGACCTCTTCCTCTTGCTCATCAAACTCTCAGGATGATGCTACCAAATCGAGGGAGAGTGTTTATAGACAAACACCAGATGGACCACAAAGTTTAGCTCTCTCAATTCTGACTTCAAGATAGCCTATTCAACAAGCAATAGTCTTCCCTAAGCCTCCTCCAATTGTTCTTAAAATGGACCAAAGGATGCTCAAAGATCTAAACAAGTTGTTTTCCAAGTTCTTGATGGGATCTTCTATTGAATAACCAAGCCTAATATTGTTATGGCATACTTTGTAGGTGAAGAGCTTCAATGGTTGAATGCACCTGATACCACTGTCCAAGAAGTTAGTCAACCTAAGATCCACATTGAAGCTGAGATTGACGTAGAAGGGGAAATAGGGACTGATGGCCCAACAACTGAAATAGTTAGGACAAAGAGTGCAATCATACAGACTTCTGAAACTAATGTCAAAGCCTCGGAAGAATCATTTCAATCTTCCGAAGCTGAGATGGAAGCTGTGAAAAGGTTATTCTCTTTATCTTATGATCTGGTTATCATAGATGCAATTCTTAAAATAGCATCTAAGATAAATAGTGAGGATTTTCTCATCCAACCCCTCACTCAAACAATATCATTACCACATTCTCCAATCACCACCTCCCAACCAGAAACCTCTACACAAGAATCTCCAATGTCTAGAACTTTTGAAGACTCCAAACAAAAGAGGAAGATGACTACAGAAGAGATTTTGGAGGAAGAAGGTTAGAAAATCTAAAAAGGAAAGGTACACTCCCAACTAGGAAACTGCTAGCTACCAGTAGTAAAGCAGTTGCAACCAACTACGGGGCTATCAATAACAGAAGGAGGATGGAGATCATTGACAAGCTTGTCAATCTTGGAGTTGTTAATGAAGATGTGCTCCTGCTATCACTAGAGGAGCTGATTGAGTTAGAAAAGGCAACCCTGCTACAGATTGAGCAAGAAAAGAAGCATCAAGGTTGGCCTTAGAGGAAAAAAGGAAGAGAAAGAAGGAAGAAGCTGACCAACAGTTGACAAGGGAAAGGATAACTTTCCTAAGCTCCAGGAGATTCTCTCTTGAATAATTAACTCCTCCCAACAATGACACGATATTTTGGCTTTTCAAGAATGAGCAAAATCAAATCGAGAAAGAGAGAAAGAAAGTTGCCAAGGAGAAAGTGAGAGAGAAGAAGGAGAAGGAGGAAGAAGCTGGACTTGGTGTTGTCAAGAATCTAGGTGACAAAGCATGTATGAAAGACTATTTAATGGCTCATGGCTTCTCTCATAGGAAAGTGGGTCCTATCTCAGAGAAGACTCTGTAACTACATGTTAGCGACATAAAGACTGACATTCGCTTATGGAGAAGGAAAGAGGCATATAGGAGAGTATAGGGGATGACCTCAAGACTAACACCTCAACCTCAACCCTAACCTGAACCTATTCCTTTCCCTTTTCCTATTAAAACTAAGCTAACCTCTAAGCCGTACACTCTAGAACCCACATCATCAACCATACCCTCTTCCTCATCACGACCACCTCAACTACCCATCATCAAACCAAAACACTCCCAAGAACCCTAAACATTCCCAGAACCCAACAGCCACCCATGTCATCCTTTAAGCCTTCCAAACATCTCACCTTAGAGGAATTCAAGGAGATCATGACAAAGCTCAGGAAATGTATAACTTTAAGCAATATCTCTTATGAGGAGGGGTCTGTCAAGCTAGCCTATGTTGATGGCTCCTCATGTTCCCTTACTAGAGATAAATTCCTTCATCTACCAAGAGGTACATTGGACCAAGTCGTTAAACTCGTTGACCTCAACTCTGACTCACTAAATGAAGAGGAGAAGAAGATAAGAAGAAGGTTGGTGACTCTACTGGATTTAAAGAACGGGGACAGGGTACCAAGTCAGCCCATTGTGACAAGAAAGACGATAATCCAATGGAGGTTTAAAAATTCTTCTCACAACTTTGTTGTTGAAAGAGAGAATGGTGAGATGAACAAGCTTAATGCCTCATCTCTGCTATACTTAAGCAGGTTTGACATTGCTGAGTTAGCACAGAAGCCATTCTCCAACCCTTCTAACTTTGAGATAGCTACTCATATCAAAATTCATCTGAGCAGTTTTCTTCTGGCTAAGCTAACCTCTAGGACGAAGATTGAAGAAGAGTTGAAACAAAAAGAAAAATATGAAAGAGAAAGATTAGCAACCAAAGGCAAAGCCTTTATTCGAATGGTTAAAGGTCCTAAACTTGAGTTTGTAGTTAGATGGGAGTATGATTACCACTCCCGTCAACTAACTCTCTTCAAAGGAGCATAACAAAGGATACACATCATTTAGAGTGACAGACTGGATCTCCTATCTATGAATGATCTGTACAAACTTCTCAGCACCACTACTAGGAAAGACAAGGAAACAAACAAATATCTTCTTTCCTTGGTACTCAAAGTTTTGAGAAGCAAAAACAAATGAGGTTTTGATAGCATCAGCCTAGGGGGAGTTTGTTGGATCAAGTAAGGCTGGTGCAACCAAAACCAAATACTTAGACAATTTAGGTACAACTGATGAAGAAGTTGCAAAGGAAAATAAAGTTCTTATGAAGGCAAATGTTAAGCTTCTGAAGATTATGTCTAAAGAAGCTTCCGAAGGGAAAACTCCAACTTCCAAAGACAAAGTCTTCCTTCTTCCGAAGTTCAACACTTAGAAGAAATATAGACAATGACATCCAAAGTACGAAGACCTAAAAAAAGCCTCAAGCCTTGGAAGAAGTTGCTTCTTCCGAAGTATAGATGGCTTTTGATGAACTTCTTCTTCTAAAGCAAATTAACATTTGGAAGAACTTACAATGAACTGATGGACACAAGTATGGTCCTTCATGACTAACATATCTTAGATAATATTTTATCTAAGATACCTTGTCTTTAGCAATGTAGTATTTGCTTTAGTCATTGTTTTTCAGTTGGTATCAAAGTATATCTGACTGTAGGTGATAGTATATATAGTTTCTCAAGGTAACTCATGTAATATGCTTGTATGAATCTTGTAATACTTTGACTTTAAGAAGTAATATATACAAGTATGTTGAATATTATCTTCTTGAGTTCCTAGTTACTTAGTATATTATTATCAACTCCTAGAGGTATTCCGTATCATCTAACCAAGTATGATTAAGTGTGTTTGAGAGAAAACTAGTGTAAGTGACCAATACCAATCTTGCACACTCTTCTTATTGTGTGTGGTGTTGTAAGTGACCATCCTTTAAACGATACTATAGGAGTGCTAGTACTACACTTTTTTCTTGGATCATAACTACCAACCACTTGGAATCTAGCTGACATAAACACACTTTTTTTTGCTTTGGGTCTATCTTAAACAACTTTCTTGGGAGTTTTCCTAGCTTCCATTGCTTTGTTTCTTATAGCTTTGGTGGTCTTGCAGGAGTGCCTGTACTACACTCTTTTGTTTTAATAACATACCTTTAAGTGGGAGGATGATGCAAGAATGGTTTTGTAGTTATGCTCTTCAATAGCATACTTTTATGCTCTAGCCTCAGCTATGACTAGCTAGACTTGAGCTACAATTAACTTGGAAATTAAATCTTTGTTTGAGGCCTATAGTTGGAGTGTTCATGTTTTAAAAAGGATACAATTTTTTCTAACTCATCAATTTTCAATTATAGTTAGTCTCTTCCCAATTAAGACTACCTTTTAAGATGTTTAAGGACTCAATATCAAATTTGATTTCCATGTTATAGTCCAATTATAATTTGAGTTAGCGATATAAGCTAGAGTACAAAGATGTTCATATACCTTGATATCATCTATTCTAGCCATGAGTGCTTGAGCAAGGGTCACATCTTGCACCATGAAGCTTAAGTTAACTTCTTGGGCAACCACATCAGTTTGCTATTCAGTTGACTTTGGAGCAGCTTTAGATGTGCCAGGATATGTGGAGGCTTGAGTGGCTCATGGTTTGGATATAGGAACTTGGCATTCCCCAAAAAAATGAGCAAGTTGATTGCAGTTGTAGCACTTGGTCTTGTTTTTGTCAAAACCAAATTTGCTATTGATTGGCTATTAAGGAAACTGCCTTCTAGTTCTTTTAAAGAACTTTTTTGCTCTATAAGTTAGCGAGTCATTTATTGGACTATGTCTATGTAGTCAACATCATCTAGGCTGAAACATTCTAGATTATTAAAGCAGAAATGAAAGTCACTAGAATGTTCATTTCCTGAAACAAAGGCATAATTGTCCAGGAAGGGACTTGACTGAGCCTATTGACACCTAGGTGTCTTATGAAAGGAAATGTATGGCCTATAATAACATGATGGTTGCTAGGAGTAGGTCAGGTACCGTTGAGGTGGGGTCCCTAAGCCTTCAGCAACCATTAAGCATTGCTAGCAGGAAGGCTGGAGGGTCGACTCACCTGGTGGCCTTTCTCGGTCTCCATCTCTATAGGGTATCCATTAAAAATGTTGTATAGTTCACTCATTTTAAAAGTATTCCAATTTTCTATCCTCTTGATTAAGACACAATAGAAAGTCCACTGTTAAGGAAGTGCACTCATGAACTGTTAGGATCAGTGATCTATGTTTGATTGATTGACGAGTATTGCAGCGGAATTCAAACAATGAATTAGTCGATTTATAGAACAAAACGATATTCAATGAAGAACAAAGACGGTTATAGAGAGAGAGAATATCTGCAAATATATTTCATTCAATATTCGCTTTCGTGGTAACAGAATGTCACAATTATGATTAGGTCGACACCTCTTATATAAGAGATGTGACGTCTGCTGATGTCACTTGATAGTGACATCTAACAGATTTATTTCAACTGAAACACAACGACTGAAGATGTCAAAACAGCTGGCATCTTCTTACAAAATATGCTAAGTGTTATCAGTTGTTAAACTACTGAGAAATATAAAGCTACTGAAACTACAACGACTGAAGAACAAGCTCTTCAGTCGTTTTACAAAATTACTGAAACTAAAAATATAAAACTACTGATATCACAACTACTGAAGAAGTACTCTTCAACAGTTGTGACAAAGTAGTGACGCTTCAGTACTTGATCTTCAGACTTTGACCTTCAGATGTTTCATCAGCTGATGACTTCAGTAGATATCATCAGCTGATGTCTTCAGTCTTTTTCTTCAGACTTTGTACATCAGTTGTTGATCTTCAGCACTTGTAAACTCTTCAGCTGTTGTACTTCAGTACTTTGGTCTTTCAGCTTCAGCACTTGTATTCTTCAGCTGTTCAGCTTCAGTACTTGTGTTCTTCAGCTGTTCAGCTTCAGTACTTGTGTTCTTCAGCTGTTGTACTTCAGCACTTTAGTTCTTCAGCTGTTGAAGTCTTCAGCACTTGATCTTCAGCTGTTGAAGTCTTCAGCACTTGTCAAACTGCTGATGAAGCTTTCAGCAGTTGTTGTGATACCATGTGGGACTTAAAGGTTTTCTGATCTTGGCTCATTGGTTCTTTTGGTCCAAAAAACTCCCCCTGAACCAATGCAGCCAAAACCTCCAAATTATTTATTATCCCACTTATTGTTGGCAAAAGATTGGTCTTTTTCCTTCTTGATCAGTAGAGAAGATGACCCATGTAAGCTCCGACCTGGGAAGAAATCTCAGATATTTGTTTGGCAGGGTATGAATGGGAACTCTGTTTTGGGGAACTGGACACAGTGTTGTTATCCTATTCATGAGATTTACTTCCCCATAATGAGTCTGTATGACTCTCGAACATAGGCCTCAAGGAGAACAAATTATTCCTCCTTGGAGAGTTCTTCTACTCCTCCTTCGAAGAAGAACTCTGGACCATAGTACTCAGATAAGTACTTCATGGTCCTGCCATTTTTCAGCTCCACTGTAGTTACCTCCCTATAGACAAATTCATCAGGATGGGTGCCTTCAAGGAGTAACTGGAGCTCATTCTTCTTGATGTCTTCATGCTTTTTATATAACAACCCCTTTTTAATCATCTTGTTTTCTAGTAAGGCTTGAGGGGTCATCTTTGCTTGATGAGCTTTCTTGAATTCATCAATTATTTCCCAAGGTGAGACTACAATGGCCAACATGATGGTAGAATCTATTGTTTTTCTAACCTGGCCATTGTATCTGTGTGGAATAGTTCTTTTATGGATTCTAGAACTCACCCTGGGGTCTGGCCATACTCTCACTCTCTCCTTCTGATACTGAAATGTGTGCCTGAGAGTGTACAGCCTCTGAGCATGCCCTTTCATGGCTTGTATAGATGATGACTGAGGAAATTCCTTGTCAACCATCTTCAGTAGTTGCTCATCGTGTTGTTTCTGCTGTTCTTCATCTTCTATCTTGACTCTAACCATTTCCCTTTGAGAGTCAGGTGTGATCATGGGTTGACTTCTGGGTTTTGGTAGCTTTAGAACAGCAGAGAGTGGCAGACTATCATCTTCATCCTCTTCTTCTTCTTCTTCTTCCATCCTCAGCACCCTTCTCCTCCTTCTAGGTGCATCACTGGATGATGGTTGGGTTGGTAAAGGAATTGGTTTTGAAGAAAGAGGATGTTTGGTTTTGGGCTTAGAGATTGGTTTGGAGATTTGAGGGGTAGGCAGTGTTTGAGTGGGTGGAAGGGAAGTTTGATCCAGCATCTTTGTAGTAAGTTTCGCCTTTGTAAGTTTTGCCATTTCTAACCTTTTACCAGCCCCAGCCTCATCAAGGGCTTCAACAATAATCCCCTTGTGGAATTGCTCAGACAAACAGATTCTGGTGGCTATAGCCAGAATATAGTCCCTGGTCCACGCGCGAATCTCCATTAAAGATCTTCCTAAGTATTTTGCAATGAAGCGGATCATTATCTCCAATCTCTCTTTTTCAAGAGCATCATACCCAGCCCATCGGGTTTGAATCTCTTGCACTTCCAACCTTCTGATCTCACTATCCAATGTGGTTGTATCAAACCCTTGCCTGAAGAGTTGTTCAATTATTTTATCCATGGATCGGCTGTGTGTAGTATCAGCATCTTTTACTAGCTCTTCCAAGGATTTGTCTTCAGCAGTAGGTTGATCCTCAGCACTTTTCTTTCGCTTGTAAGTGAGCAGTGGTTGCTTTTCTTTCTCCTCCTCTTGGGCTTGCTTCTCTTCCTTCTGTTCCTCTGTTCTCTTCCTCTTCTTTTCTTTCACTGCAGTACTCTCCCCGTTTTTGGATGCATTGGTGGAAGGGGTTTGTACCGCAGAAAGTGTCTTTTGCACAGCAGCATCAATCAAGGGTTGTAAAGTTGAGGAAAGCCTCTCATCAATGGCTTTAGTCACAATATCAGTGATTATGGGTGTGATGAGATGGAGGGAATTTTGAAGTACAGCACCTATTTGCTCAGGAGGGTTCTGTTCCTGAGAAATAGAGCCTGAAGCAGAGGTAGGTGGTTGAGTTTGGAGTGGCTCAGTGTTTGGGGAACCTTCAACTGAAGGTGCCATCTGTGGGTTGGTGGAGGCAGATGGTCTTTCTCCTTGTGAGAGTTGGTCAAGTAGGTTTTGCAGCCTACTGACTTTCTCTTCAAGGATTGTGTTCTGGGTAAGAACATCGTAGAAAAAGCCCAGGTCATCATCAGCCGAAGCTGAATCATCTGACCTCCTGCTTGGAGCAGGATTTACATGCACTGGGTGTAGACCAGTTGTTGCATGTGCCCCTTTTTCTTGGTACTGGGGACATCCAGCCTCAGGACAATGTCCATCATCAGCTGTTGCCTCTAGTGAGGTCTTAGCAATGTTACCAGCCTTATTCTGATCATGTGCTGATTCAGAAGAGGTGGCAGCCTCACTAGATATTCTAATCTCCTTATCTACACTAGGAGATAGAAGTGGTAAACCCCTGTGCTGTGGGTTCTCAAATGCACTGTGTTCCTCCCCCTCAATTGTAGAGGTGTTCCCAGTAGTAAGTGGTTTTTGGGGAGGGGGTGAGGAGTGCAGTTGAGTCAGCACTTGTGCAACTATTAAAGTTGGGCTATGAGGGGCGGTTGTATGGGGTGAAGGGATAGAAGCAGTGTGCACCTGGGGAGGTTGGTGCTCTTCAATGGCAATCCCCTCAAGTGAGGAAGATCCCAGATGTGTAGGTACCCCTTGTGTGGTTGCTGCAGGCTCCTATTGAGAGGAATCCTGAGCGGCTATGGCTGGAAGAGTCCTTGTATCCACTAGGGGGTTTGGACTAGTGGATATCTCCTGCATTTGTGTTGCAGGGGCATCCTCAGGGGACTCAATTCCCTGAGTAGCTGGTTTGGGTTTCTTTTGGGTGGGTTTGGTAGGGACTTTTGATTTGGAGGTGGTGGCTGTGGGTTCCAGCTGCGTGGGTTTGCGCAGCTTTGCAGCCAATTTGAGTGTCTGGTCAGAGTTGTGCCGGGAGTATACTTCCGGCAGAACAGCTGTAGCAGGGACTCCCAAGCCAACAAGTCCCTCAGCATTAAGCTGGTTTGTAATGATGGCCATTATGAACCGTGGATATATATCCAACGGTTAGCAGTTAGTTTTTGAGCCATATCCTTGAGCTCCGAAAATATTATTTCTGAAAAGTTTAACGGTTGTTGCTCAAGAATAGAATACATTACCTGCTGCCACTTTGACGACATTTGATCCCAAGATGAAGTCTTAGGAGCCAAACATACATTCACCATGTGAAAAATTAGGCGTTCGGCGTCATGGAAGTGTTTCTTCATGATAGTGGAGGCACTTAGATTGCCTTGATATCCATGTTGGGCAAAGGATAGATCTGTGGTGCCCTTGGGATATCCAGCAGGAGAAATAGCATCATCCAGATAAAGAATTGGCGGATTATGCAGGAGTGATGACCACTTCTTTGTTGTTAACGACCGACTGGAGATATGGTGTGTTGTTCTCCCCAGTGGTAATAGTAACGTTCATCCAAAACTGTTGGAGGGATTCGGCATGTAGAATGGGATTCAAAAGAAATGCCGAATTGTATCGGGACTGAACCATAAGATCGATAGCAGTATCGAACTTAGCCCAGACAGGCGATTTAGTAAGGTAGGCAACACAGTTGTGTCGCGGTTTAATTTGCATGGACGCCATTGAGTAGAGAGAAGTTTTGGAGAGGAACGTTAGGTTTGAAGATGAAGCATTGAAGGATTAGGTCAGGGATATTTATAGGGTAGAAAACGACTGAAGGATGTGGTGTTAGTCATCAGTAGTTTTAAACGACTGTTGACATGGTATTATCCTTTCAGACTTGAAACAGCTGAAGTCGTGGTGTTAGGCATCAGAAGTTAGAAAACTACTGAAAACCGTGGTTTTGACTTCAGATGATTGAAACAACTGAGGACTTGGTGTTTGTCATCAGTAGTTGTGAAACTACTGAAGACAGTGGTTTTGTCATCAGTTGTTTAAACAACTGAAGACGTGGTATTAGTCAGCAGTAGTTATAAAACTACTGAAGACATGGTTTTCCTTCAGTTGTTTAGAATGAACAGCAGTTGTTGAAACAACTGAAGAGAAAGTTCTCTTCAGTAGTTGTCGTCAATTCATAGCCTTTCAGCTGTTTCATGCGGTCCTCAACACTTACTCATCAGACTTTGCATCTGATTTTCAGGTGTTTCATAGGACATCAGTACTTATCTGTTTATACTGATTTCAGTAGTTGTAACTATTAGTAGTTTTAACTACATCAGTAGTTTGGAACAGATAAAGTACTTCAGTACTTGTGAGGCATTTAGCCATCAGTAGTTATAAAACTACTGAAGGGAAAAGGACTCATCAGTACTTATATGTGACATGGGTACCAATGATTACTAGTAATTACCACTGAAATCATCAGTAGTTGTCACTTATTCTAGCTGCAGCATACCAAGCCTTAACACAAGGTTTTGGAAAGTAGAACTATCCAAAGGCTTAGTAAAAATATCTGCAAGCTCATCAGCACTAGGCACAAACTTAGGATCAATCAGACCTTTTTCAAAACAATCCCGAATAAAATGATGTCTGATCTCTATATGTTTGGTCCTAGAGAGCTGGACTGGATTTTTGACAATACATAGAGCTGAAGCACTATCTATTAACAATGGAGTCTTAGTCTCTGTAATGCCATAATCCAGAAGTTGGTTCTGAAGCCAGAGTACCTGAGAGGTGCAACTTGCAGCAGCAATGTACTCGGCCTCAGCAGTTGATGTAGCAACAGATGTTTGTTTCTTACTCTGCCAAGAAATCAAACAGTTGCATAGGAATTGACAACCACCAGAAGTTGACTTTCTAGTTAACTTGCACCCTGCATAGTCACTATCTGAAAAAGCAACTAACTTGCAAGAGTGTCCAGTGGAATACCATAAACCCAGAGATTGTGTACCTTGCAAATATCTAAAGATTCTCTTGACTACAATCAAATGAGACTCTTTAGGAGCAGCCTGAAATCTAGCACAAACACATGTAGCAACATAATATCTGGCCTAGAAGCTGTTAGATACATCAAGGACCCAATCATACATTTGTAAAGCATTTCATCAACAGCTTTACCTTTCTGATCAGCATCCAGTTGTGTGTGTTGCACATGGGAGTAGAACAGGGCTTACAGTTTTGTAAATCAAACTTATTCAAAAGATCTTTTGTATATTTGGCCTGATGAATAAAGGTTCCATCAGCCTTTTGTTTGATTTGCAAGCCTAGAAAGAACTGTAATTCTCCCATTGCACTCATTTCAAACTCTTTTTCATCAATGTTGTAAAATCATCACACAACTGGGGATCAGAGGATGCAAAAATAATATCATCAACATAAATCTGAACAAGTAGCTTATGTTGATCCACCTTCTTAATAAACAAAGTTTTATCAATGGAGCCTGTAGTGAAATTATTCTTAAGAAGAAAAGTAGAGAGTGTCTCATACCAGGCTCTAGGAGCTTGTTTCAACCCATAAAGAGCCTTATCAAGTTTGTACACCCATTCAGGATGTTTATTATCCTCAAAGCCTGGCGGTTGACACACATAAACTTCTTCCTTTATTTTACCATATAAAAATGCACTTTTAACATCCATTTGAAAAACTTTAAGATTGTGGAATGCAGCATAGGCTAAGAACAATCTGATTGCCTCTAGTCTGGCTACAGGGGCAAAGGTTTCAGCATAGTCAATACCTTCTTCTTGTGAAAACCCGTGTACAACCAGTCTAGCCTTGTTCTTAACAATAAGCCCATTTTCATCGTTTTATTCCTAAACACCCATTTAGTGCCTATTGCACACTTACCTGGGAGAAGAGGAACAAGTTCCCACACTTGCTGTTTCTTGAACTGATGTAGCTCAAGATGCATAGCTTCAACCCATCCATTGTCTCTCAAAGCAACATGATAGTTCTTTGGCTCTAGCTGACTGATGAAGAGAGCATAGAAGCAGAAGTTAGACAATTGACTTCTGGTTGAAACACCAGCATTGATATCACCAATAATCTAAGACATGGGGTGATTCTTCAGTTCTTGATAAACAATGAGATCTGTGCAAGTGTTTGTAGAACCTTCAGCAGTAGCAGATGTTGATATAGACTCTTGAGACCAAGAATTTGATGGTAACTCAAAAGATGTAGAGGAAACAGAGATCTCATCAGCATTTGTTATGGATGGAACTGCTGAAGCTACAGGAACATCAAGTTTAGCAGACACAGGCAGTTGGTCACTAAACTTGAATAGGTGAGTATTGATATTATCATCATCATCATCAATACCACCAGGTGGAAGACATGCTGCAGAAGATGATTGAGCTACAGGATCTGCAACAGCTGGAGGTTGATAAGGAACATATTGCAGTATGTCCAAATCAAACAACTCCACAGGGTTTTGTGGAATCTTGTCCAAAGGAGATTCATTAAACTTCACATGCAGAGTCTCTTCAACTAGCTTTGTTCTGCAGTTGAAGACTCTGTATGCCTTGCAAGTAGATGAATAACCAACAAAATACCCAGCATCCACCTTAGGATCAAATTTATGGAGTTGATCCTTTGTGTTGAGAATAAAACAGGGACACCCAAATGCTTTGAAAAATGAAATTAGAGGAGCCAAATGATGGAGAACTTCATATGGAGTCTTCGTCAACCTCTGATTTACTAGAACTCTATTCTGCACATAGCAAGCTGTGTTGACAGCTTCAGCCCAAAAGGTCAGTGGCAAACCAGAGTCAGCCAACATGGACCTTGCAGCTTCAATGAGGGTCGTGTTCTTTCTCTCCACTACTCCATTTTGTTCTGGAGTCCTTGGGATGCTAAACTGCCTTTTGATTCCCTTTGAGAGATAGAATTCATCAAGTGTATGATTCCTGAATTCAGTTCCATTATCACTCCTGATACACTTGACTGGAAGGGAATACAGCTTCTCAATATACAACACAAAGTTAATAACTTTCTGAGCAACCTCATCCTTTGAATGTAGAAAGAAAGTCCATACAAATCTTGAGTAATCATCCACAATTACCAGACAGTATTTCTTCTTTGCCATGCTCATCACTCTCACAGGACCAAATAGATCCATATGCAGTAATTGCAAGCAGGCAGTGGACTTAGGTTCCTCAATAGGAGGGAATGAGACTTTGTGTTGTTTTCCTTTTAAACAAGAAGTGCAGGTTTCATCACAGTGGAACTCCTTTATTGGTAAGCCTCTGACTAAACTATTGTGGATAAGCTGATTCATGTTTTTGAAATTAACATGACCCAGCCTTCTGTGCCACAGTTTAGATTCTTGAGAAGAGGCTTTGGAAAATAGGCAAGGATTGCCTTTGAGATCTATTTTCTTGGAAAGATCTAAGGCATACACTATTCCTGTCCTGTTGGCTCTCAGGAGAGTGTGATCATCCAACACCTTGTCAATCAAATGCAAAACTTTGGATGACAGAATCCTACAGTTCTGACTGGTGAAAAGAGCAACATGGCCTTTATCACACATTTGACTGACACTCAAGTGATTGAACTTGAGATTTTCCACATGATTACATCATCAAATTTGATTTCTCCATTGGAGACAAAGCCATTACCAATGATGTAATCCCTAGCATCATTGCCAAAAGAAACAAATCCCTTCTTTCCTTGAGAGTAGTCATGAAGAAGAGAGCTGTTCCCAGTCATGTGCATAGATCCCCCACTGTCTACATACCAGATGCTACTTTGGCATGTGGAGAACCCTGCAAAAATAAACAATCAGTTAGTTTTAGAGACCCAAACCTTTTTGGTTTTGGGCCTGGTCTCATCAATAGATGGTAAACTAACAGGTTTATTTGAAACAACAGCCTGAGAGGAAGAAGATGGTGAAGAAGAGGAATCATTTGGCTTGGATCTCCTTTTCTGTGGTTTCAACATAGGAGCATCCAGTTGGTTAACTCTACCCAACAGATGTTGAACCATCATAACCAGTTGTGTTTGATTTTGTGATAAAGCTTTCACCTCATCAGACACATTACCAGTGGAGTTTGATAAGTTCCTATGTTGCACCTTCTTCTTCTGAGCACTCTCAGCTGTCACCTGTTTAACCCCTTCCTTTTTGGATTTCTTTGAGGACTTAAGGGTTACAGGATTTGATGTTGCTGATACAAATGTGGTCTCAAACTCAGTTTTCATTTTTACCATTTTCTCTTTAGTTTCTTCTTTTTGTTTGAGTTTGGAACCTCTTTTGTACCAGCAATCATCTGTAAGATGATTGAACAAACCACATACTTCACATGGTTTCTTCTTCATCTTAGGTTGATCATCAACTAAAGAGGGTGAAGCAACTGAAGACTTGCTCTTTGATGCTTTGGAAGCATTGTTTGCTTTCTTGACTGCCTCTTTAGTAGTTTTCAAACTCTTTCTACTGACAGTTTTCTTCTCTTCAGTACTGACAGCAGTTGGAGTTTGAACTTGTTAAATCCTGCTCTCTAATCCTTTCAGGACTTTTAGAATTAACTCCTGAGTTGATCAACTCATTGATCATGTGATGTCAGCATTTGAACCATCAACATCAGCTGATAGGTTCAGAGAGGGCTTGATGCTGACTTCTACTTCTGATTGTGCTGTATCAGAAAGTAGATCACATGATGAGATGGATTGGTTATCACTCTCACCATCAGATTCTGCCTCTGCTCTTGGAGTAAAATCTATAGGTGGAGTAGTGTGATTGTAACCAATGCCAAACTTCACATTGGAAGCAGATTGCTTACTAAGAAGCATTTCAAAACCTTTGCATGATTGTACCCATCTATCACACTCTACCTGGGTAACTGCAAGGGTTTCTTTGAGATCTTTATACTTCTCTAGAAGTATCTCTTCCCTAGCCTTATCATCAGTTATTTGGCATTTCAGTTTGTAAATCTCATCATTTTTATCATTAAGCACAGACTCAAATTCAGCTTTGTTTTTGGAAATTATTTGTTCTAGCTCAATGTTCTTATTGATTAAAGCTACATTTGCTCTCTAATAGATGCAAATGCTGCTATGCATGTTTCAGAACATAATTTGGCTTTTGCCTCAGAGGATACCTGTGATACCTTTGGTGTAGAGGTATAAGAGGATGAAGTATCAGTAGAATCCAAAGCCATAAGAGCTAGATTTCCAAATGGACTGTCACCACCATGTTGACCAGCACCTGAGAACAGTTGTTCATGACCAGACATGTCATCTGGTAAACTGCTCCGGTCAACAACTCCTGGGGTGAAGAAGCTGTGTTGTTGAGGTTGAGTTTGTTGATGAGATTGGGAAGGCTGTGGTTCAGGCAATGCTTGTGTTTGTTGTGCAATTGGAGCTTGAACAGAATTTGGTTGAGGCACATAATAGCAGGGATAAGGATATGACATTTGACCCTGGGGAACAAAGTATGCAGGAGATCTAGGATGTGAATGATGACCAGAACCAGCAGGATTTTGCCCTCTGTTTTGTGGACTAGTATTAGGAAAAGTCACAAAGGGTGCAGAAGAGTTAGATCCAGTTGATCTACACTCTCTTGCAAAGTGTCCTAGCCTTTGGCATTTGAGACACCTCAACTTACTCTTGTCAAAACCAACTTTGGTTTTGCCAGAGAGTCCAGGAAATTTCCTGCCACTTCTCTTATAGAACTTCTGAGATCTGATATTGATCAGTGCCATTTGGCTCAGAATATCCATCTCTTCTATATCATCATCAGCTATTCCTTTCAGATCATCCATGATGAAGCATAAATTGTCACTATTACTGCCAGAATGACTCTCAATACCAACAAATGCATGATCAGAACTATTTGAAGAGAAATCAATATGCTCATCATAATTGCTTTCAGATGCAGCATATTCTGACTCATGACCAATCAAGGCAGTGTTGCCTGGTACAAAGTCATCAGTGAGCTTTCCTGATGAGGACAGTTTCCTCTTCTGCTCTATCTCTCTTTCAAATGTAAGCAGTTTCCCATGAAGTTGGGTGAGAGATAGGCCTTCTAGATTTGCACTGGAGCGTAGGACAATAGTGTATGTGTCCCCCATCTCTCAGGCAGTGATCTGAGGAATCTGTTGTTCATCTGGCTATTGGTGTATTCCTGTTTCACCATTTTCAGCTCAGATATCAAGCAGGAAAAACGCTCAAACTGTTGAGTTAGTGTCTCACCATTTCTATGAGAGAATGTCTCATATTGTTGGGCAAGGATCTCTCTATTGTTTGCTAAGACCTCATTTGTGCCATTGAATTGTTCCTTCAGGGCATTCCAGAGATCATGAGCAGTTTCATGATGCATAAGCCCTGAATAGATTTCATTAGGCAGTGCCATGGCCAGAATTCCATGGGCTTTAGCATCAATCTCAAATAGTTTCCGATCTTCATCAGAGTATTGTTCCTTCTTCTTCGAAACCATTTGATTGGTTTTTGTAGGATTCTATGTGCCCAAGACACTTAGAATATTGATGTGGTTAGTACGTTATGATCCAAGTCGGGTTATACCCAATGACAAGCTTAGCAAACACCAATTAATATTTAATTGATGATATGATCATGCAATTAAATATCTACACCAAATTAGAAAATGGGTTTTCTAAATAAGTTGCATATGAGATGGAACAAATTATAAGGATAATTTGTTAATGATTTTATTGTTATTTTTGTCATTTAAAGGGTTTAAATAACATTAATAACATATGAGTGTACTTTAATTAATTGTTTTATTAAAGAAGACATATGTCACATTTTAAATAAGTCTTGTAGATGACTTATTGATGTGTGACAAAAGACTAGTTTTAATTGTGTGTGTGTTCAAGTTTTAGTGGAAAACTTGGGTTTAAATTCATTTTGGCCGCCCCTTTAATGGTGATTGGACCATTTTGGTGTCTTGAAAACACACATAACTAAATTAGTCTTACACTCTTCATTTGACCACTCTCCATACATGCAAGAACAACCAAAATAATCCCTCTCTCTCTCTCTCACAATAGCTACAGCCAGGAGCAGCAGCATTAGGAGTTTTGAGAGCCATTTTGTGTTGATTTTGGTGTTGAATCTCCTAACAAGAAGGTGCTTTGCAAGGAGGCTTGGGGTATACAAGCTTGAGGGCTCCTTCCTTGGAGTTTTGGCCGAATTTTCAGCATCTTTTCTACTCTTCTTTGGTCGATTTTAGGGCTGCAGAAAGGTAGATATGGCAGCCCCTTTGTGGTTGTCATATTATGTTGTTTTATGTATACATGTTTATTCACATACAAAGATCCCTTTTGATTTGGGTTTGTTTCTCCATCTTAAACATCATTGAGAACATGAAATTTTCAGATTATAAACATGTTATAATGCTATACTTCCGCTGCGTTTTTCAGAAAGTTTAAAAGGTTAAACTTGTTTTCTTGTGTTCTATCAAACCCATCAGTTTCCGGATTGTTCACCATAGGCTTATGTGGTCCATGTACCACAGATGTCCAATAACCTGAACTGTTAACAAACAGGTGATGAAGCATTCTTCGTTGCCATATGTTATACCCGGTCCTAACCAGCATCGGAGGCTTGGTTGAGGAACCGATATTGTGAGGATCATTAGAAGGAGTTGTCATCTCGGATTCAATCAAATTCGGTTAAACTAAAACAGATTTAGAACAAAAACGCAACAACCAATTGAACCAGAAGATCTCAAAATAAATGAACGAAAGCGGCAGAAATTCAATAATCTATAACCAGTTCTTGCAAATACGCTAATTCAATCAAACACATATATCAATTAGCAGTTTCAATGATCAATTGTTAGATCGATCAATGATTAACCTGCTCTGATACCACTTGTTAGGATCAGTGATCTATGTTTGATTGATTGACGAGTATTGCAGCGGAATTCAAACAATGAATTAGTCGATTCACAAGAACAAAACGATATTCAATGAAGAACAAAGACGGTTATAGAGAGAGAGAATATCTGCAAATATATTTCATTCAATATTCGCTTTCGTGGTAACAGAATGTCACAATTATGATTAGGTCGACACCTCTTATATAAGAGATGTGACGTCTGCTGATGTCACTTGATAGTGACATCTAACAGATTTTATTTCAACTGAAACACAACTACTGAAGATGTCAAAACAGCTGACATCTTCTTACAAAATATGCTAAGTGTTATCAGTTGTTACAACTACTGAGAAATATAAAGCTACTGAAACTACAACGACTGAAGAACAAGCTCTTCAGTCGTTTTACAAAACTACTGAAACTAAAAATATAAAACTACTGATATCACAACTACTGAAGAAGTACTCTTCAGCAGTTGTGACAAACTACTGACGCTTCAGTACTTGATCTTCATACTTTGACCTTCAGATGTTTCATCAGCTGATGACTTCAGTAGATATCATCAGCTGATGTCTTCAGTCTTTTTCTTCAGACTTTGTACATCAGTTGTTGATCTTCAGCACTTGTAAACTCTTCAGCTGTTGTACTTCAGTACTTTGGTCTTTCAGCTTCAACACTTGTATTCTTCAGCTGTTCAGCTTCAGTACTTGTGTTCTTCAGCTGTTCAGCTTCAGTACTTGTGTTCTTCAGCTGTTCAGCTTCAGTACTTGTGTTCTTCAGCTGTTGTACTTCAGCACTTTAGTTCTTCAGCTTTTGAAGTCTTCAGCACTTGATCTTCTGCTGTTGAAGTCTTCAGCACTTGTCAAACTGCTGATGAAGCTTTCAGCAGTTGTTGTGATACCATGTGGGACTTAGAGGTTTTCTGATCTTGGCTCATTGGTTCTTTTGGTCCAACATGAACTTCTTTGATAGGTCTCTTTTCTTAGGAGTCACATCTACAAACTAAAGTGATGAAATAAAATCCATATACCTGAAGTATTGTTGACTAAGGTTCTCTCCAGCAATTTGTGTAAAGTTTTCAAATTGCTGCTTCACAGAATCTTTCTTCAAATCATTTGAACTAGAATACATCTATCTCAAAGCATCAATGAATTATTTGGCTGACTTGTAGTGCTCAAGGCCTACCATTATGGAATTTGGTACAACTGTAAACCGAATAGTCATGGCATTACATTCATGTCCACTCTCTTATGGTCTTCAACTGAGTAATCTTTGAGAACATTCTTGATCATGGCACCATTACTAGCTCGTGCAGCCACTTTTGGCTTGTAATGACCATTGATGATAGATCTCCACATTTTATTGTCTTAATACTCAATGAAAACTTCAATACACATACTCCAAGATCTAAAGTTATCAGGGGTGATGATAGGAGCTTTAGTTATCATTATCAAGTTAGACATAGATTTTCTGCTTGGTGGCCATTTTGAATAAGGTAAGTGTATAAGTGATGAAACAGGTTGATTTGGACCGTAAGATCTTACAAGCAATAGCCTTAAAAGCTTTTATACGAATTGAAGGATCGAATTTGGAACACAACACAATTGTTATCTCTCAAAGTTACTAAATCACACTTGGTTTGATGATGTAGAATCCCTTAAGAGTTGATAATAATATAATAAGTAAACAAACATAAGAGATAGGATTTCAAAATACTTGTATATATTACTTTTTAACTCAACATTTTACAAGAATCTTTCAAGCATGTTTACCAAGCGTACAATGAGAACTATATATACTATTACCTATAGCCGGTTATACAAAAGATTACAAGCTGGAACTTACGACTAAACAAATACTACATAGCTAGAAGTAAGGTATCTAAGATAAAAAACTATCCTAGATTTGGTAGTCATGATATGTCTATGATTTACCTTTTGTTGCCAACTAAAGTTGGTAACTGTACTAACTCATAAAGAATGAATAGTGGAATAAAGTACGATAAACTACATGGGTGTGGGAAGCACCATGTAGTATCTCAAAGGTTGCAGCAGTTTGTCAGAAGGACCATACTTATGTCCACACTTCATAGTAGGTTCTCCCGAAGGTTAACTTACTTCGAAAAACAATTTCTTCCAAAGCCACTTATACTTTGGAATAATCTACTTCTTCCGAGACTTATGTTGTTCTTCATGACATAATACTTCAGAAGTCATTGTCTTGATATCTTCTAAGTCTTGAACTTTGGAATAAAGATGACTTTGTCTTCGGATGTTAGGATTCCTCTTTGGAAGTTCTTTTAGCCTTAATCTTCGGTAGTGCAGGTTTTCCCTTTGGAAGTTCTTTAATAGTTGTACCAAGATTGTTTCTAAGTGTTTGTTTTGGTTGCTCCAGCCTTACTTGATCCAACAATTTCACACTTATTGCACTAGCTATTGTTAGGTCCTAACCATTCTAGAGCTTCGTAACAGTTTATTTGCATTGTGGCAATGCCAAACACACATTAGATTATCTTCTATATGTAGGCTAAAGAATTAAGAAAATCATTATATGTGGATTAGACTAGTTCCCTTTCTTCATTTTTTTAATCTGCCATGATTGCTAGTTAATTCCCTTGCTATGAAATTCACACTCACACTATTTGGATTGTAATAGTTTATGCTTAATCATAGTATAATTGAAGGTAAATGATATGTTTCATCTAAATTTGAGACATTTACCTCTTCCTTAATTATAAAGCAAATGTAGACTTGACGTGTAACTAATAGCAGGCTTTGAGTTTCTTATAAAATTATTATCTCTAAAATGGGTTAATTATTGGACATGACACTCCTGGGGCTTATATATGTGTAAAATTTTCTAGTCCTATGCATGGTGCTTGTAAGAATAATATATTTACTAGTTAACAGAAAAAGAAAAGGTTTAAGAATTAAAACAAGTGTAAATCATGCTAAGAATGACATTACACGACCATAATTGGTCAATATAAAGTTGTAGACAAACTACGTACAAAGTTCAAGTTTATGAACCCCAGCCTCTAAAATTTACTATTTGTAATTAACCTAAAAAAGCTAAAATTAAATCCTTTAGGCTTCTTATTTGAAAGACATTTTAACTCAAAACATGTTTAAACGCTTAGTTGGGTGTTAAAACCAACCCCGATTACTTTTGCTCTATGATAAAAGTATGCCTAGTAGAACACTAGTGGATAGTCAGGTAAAAGTTCTCTTATAGAGTAATATATGACCAAAGGTGAATACCTCCCTTTAAAGTGAGGAAGTCACATGTCGATAGCGGGAAGGTACTTGCTGCATAGAGGAATGCCTAGAAGAGAAATGCTTGTGGGTTGTTGCTACAACACCTAGAGCAAGAACCCAAGGTAATGAATACCCAAGGAAAGGTTGGTAATAGATAAGGTTGAGTATCCAAGAGTTAATTAGGATGGGAATTCATAAGTTGTATGTTTAATACCTAGCTAATGTAATACATATAAGTTGTAATAGGTTGCATAATCGTGTATAGATGATTAACTATAAGAAAAATAAGGAAACACATGTTAAAAGTCATGTCCGGCTGTTAGGTCTAGGATCAATAGATCTAGTCTATTATGTATAGGCTTAGTACTTGAATTAATATCTGTAATGAATATTTGTAATTCATTATTGTGTATGCATTAAATGTATAGGTTAACCCATTTATATGTGTGTTGATTTATGTATGGTTGCAGGTACAAACATTGTACTTGGTCAATCTATGAAATTGACCAAGTGTAAGAAACATCAACGGATGAACATTTTGTTCTTCCGTATATATGTTTCTTACAAGTAACATTACATCCAAAGATCCTCTGTGGATGAAAAACCAGTACTAAAAGAACAAGTTTGCTTCGGAAGTACAAGATTCCTACGGAGGAACAAATCAACTTAGGAAAAAGAAGATTCATATGGAAGAACAAAACATCTACGGAAGAATAAGACTTCTACAGAAGAACAAAATTCCTACGGAAGACACTATTCCTATAGAGTCCAAACACTTGTATAATACAAGTGTTACAAGTCAACAAGTCAATAAGGCAGTTATGCGAATCCTAAGAAATCTGATGATTCCTTAACTAACACAAATCAAATCCCAAGAGATCCAGTGTTTCCTATAACAGAAACATCATTGTCTATATAAATGGATCCTAGGTTTCGATTCAACTACGCTTGATTAGACGATTGATTGAACGGCAAGAACAATAGCAATACAACAAATCCAGAAACAACGAACATCACATCAATTCATTCAATCAAACCCTAGCAGCCGTCTCATCATCATTCATTCATTATTTTGTAATCATTAACATATTTTAATGAAATACATATTATTCATTAATTGTGTTTTTGTTAATGTGTTCTTGAATCTTCATTGATATTGAAATTTATTACAAAACAATTAAACCAAGCCAACGTTGATTCCGCAAACGTTGACTTGTCTTCGACCAACGCTGATAATTCTTGTTTGTGATCCTTGGATTCATAGGTGGTATCAGAGCCAAGTGCTCATTGATTTTGATCAATTGAACTATCAGTGTTAGTTGTGTTTAATTGCTTTGAACTCTATAGATTTGTAAATTTTTACTGTATTAGATCTACTGTTTTTAAAAGAATTTTGTGTGAAACTTGTTTGTCGTTCAACAACAGTCGATTAGATTAACTCTGAAGGGATCGAGATCTAGTTTGATCAATTAGATTAGGATTTGCAGCGGAATAGCACACGAATTAGACGAAATTCTAGCAAGAATAATATGAATATTCAATTAAACAGTGTCAGTTATAGAGAGAGAGTTTTCTTCAAAAAGAATGTTTTCATTCATGCACAAACTTCTCGTCGAGGGAAATTAGGTCAACATTCCTTTTATAAGAAATGTGACATCAGCTGACGTCACTTGATAGTGACATCTAACTGATTTATACAAACAACTGAAAGTAAACTAAACTACTGAAGTGTCCACAACAACTATGGACACCTTCATTAAAAGCAAAGTATAAACTAACATTACAACTACTGAAGTTATAACATGTGAAGTATAAGAAGTTCAGATGTTTTACATAACATAAAACTACTGATTACAAACTACTGAAATGTAAACCATCACAACTACTGAAGAGAATTACTTCAGCTGTTGTGACAACTTCTGAGAATTTGATCTTCAGACTTAGTCTTCGGACTGTCTTCGGACTTTGTCTTCAGCAGTTGTCTTCAGACTTTGTCTTCAGACTTTGTCTTTAGCAGTTGTCTTAAGACTTAGTCTTCAGACTTTGTCTTCAGCTGTTGTAGATCACTTCAGTTGTTTTGATGTCTGTGGGACTTAAAGGTTTTTCTGATCTGGCTCATTGATTCTTTTGGTCCAAAAAACTTGCCCTGTACCAATGCAGCCAAAACCTTTAAAATTATTAAGGTCCCACTTATTGGCAGAAACAAAATCTGGATCAGCTCAGAATTCATCAATATAAGCTCAGGCCAGGGAAGAGATTTCAGAAGGTTTGATTGGCAAAGGATGAATGGGAACTCTGTCTTGGGGAATTGGACACAAAGCTGTTACCCCATCCATGAAACTTACTTCCCAATGATAAGTCTGTAAGACTCCCTGACATAGGCCTTAAGGAAAACAACTTGTCCTTCCATTGTGAGTTCTTCAGCTCCACTTTCAAAGAAGAACTCAGGCCCATAGTACTGAGATAAGTACTTAATATGCTTTCCATTTTTCAGCTCCACAGTTGTTATCTCTCTGTATGCAAACTCATCAGGATGAGTGCCTTCAAGCAATAACTCCACAAACTTAACAGCTGCTCATCATGTTGTTTGTGTTGTTCTTCTTCTTCAAGTTTGACTTTTACCATTTGCTTTTGAAAGTCAGGTGTGATTATTGTCGGTTGACTCGTAGACTCAGGCATTTTTATTTTGAGAACAGCAGAGAGTGACAGACTATCATCCTCATCATCTTCTTCTTCTTCTTCCATCCTCAACACCCTTCTCTTCCTCTTAGATGCATCATTGGTAATGGGTTCAGTAGGTTTCTTAGGTAAAGGAGTTGGTTTTGAGGGATGTGAAGGTGGTTGTTTTGGTTTGGGTGATAGTGCAGGCTGCTCTTGCATCTTGGATGTGAGTGAAGCTTTGGATAATTTTGCCATATCAGTCCTTTTCCCAGCACCAGCTTCATCAAGAGCTTCTATGATCAATCCTTTGTTAAATACTTCAGAAGAATAGATTCTAGTGGTTATCTTCAAAATACTGTCTCTGGACCATGACTTTACTTCAATGATTGACCTTCCCAGATGTTTTGATATAAATCTTGCCATAGTTTCCAGCCTTTCTCTTTCTTTCTCACTCCAACTTGCCCATCTTTGTTCAATTTCTTGAATCTCTAACCTTCTGATCTCAGAGTCAAGTTTGGCAGTCTCAAATCCTTGTCTGAAGAGTTGATCAATAATCTTATCCATAGATCTGCTATGTTGCTCATCAGCTTCTTTGATCAATTCTTCTAACATTTTCTCACCTTTAGTCTTTTCAGAGCTTTTCTTCCTTTTGTAGGTGATCATCTCCTTTTCTTTCTACTCTTTTTCTTTTGTATACTTTCACTGACTTAGACTCCCCCTTTTTGGTTGCATTGGGTTCGGGGGTGTGAATGTCAGAAAGTCTCTTAGAAACAGCAGCATCAACTAAAGATTGAAGATTTGAGGAAAGCCTCTCATTAATGGCTTCAGTACAATGTTTGTGATTATGGAAGTGATGAGATGTAAGGATGTTTGAAAGGCAGCAACCATTTGCTCAGAGGGGTTCTGTCCCTGAGAAATGGCACCTGAAGCAGAGGCTGGTGGCAAATTTGTTGAGAGTGGCTCAGTGTTTGGGATAGTTTCAGGAGAAACTACCATGTGTGGGTGAATGTGGGTAGATGGACTTGATTCTTGTGACATTTTGGCAAGCAGTTCCTATAGTCTGCATACCTCAGTCTCAAGAATAGTATTGTGGCCTAGAACATCAAAGAAAAAGCCTAGGTCATCATTAGTATGTGTTGAATCAGCTGACCTTCTTATGAAATGAGGATGAACATGTGCTGAGTGTAGATCAGTATTCACATGTGCCCCTATTTCTCAGAACTGGGGACTTCCTGCCTCAGGATAATGTCCTTCATTGGCAGTTGCCTCCGGTGAGGACTTAGAGATGATACCATCTTCATCTTGATCATGTGCTGAACAAGGAGAAGAGGCAGCCTCACCAGATGTTCTAAACTTTTCCTCTACACAGGGAGATTGAACTCTGTAATCCCTGTGCTGTGGGTTATGAGCTACATTATAATCCTCTCCTCAATTGTTGAGGTTTTCCTAGTGGTAATAGGTTTCTGGGAAGGGGTAGAGGAATGTAGTTGAGTAAGCACTTGTGCAATAACCACAGTTGGGCTTGTAGGGGTGGCTTCAGTGGGAGATAGGTGTGAAAGGATTGCACCTGGGGTGAATGGTGCTCTTCAATGGCAATCCTCTCAAGTGAGAGAGATTCCAATAATGTGGTTTCCCCATTTTGGTTTCATCAGGATCTTGTTGAGAGGATACCTGAGCGGTTTCAGCTGGTAGAGTCCTGGAAACTACAGGGGGATTACTACCCATAGTTTCAACCTGCCTTTGTGTTGCAGGGACATCGTCAGGGGACTCAACTCCCTGAGTAGCCTTTTTGGTTTGTTTGGAATGCGGTTTGGAGGGGACTTTGGATTTGGAGGATGAGGCTGTGGGTACCTTCTGCTTGGTTTTAGCAGTTTGGCAGCCTCTTTGAGTTGTGGGTCAGAGTTGTGCCTGGAGTATACCTCTGGCAAAACTACCACAACAGGGACTCCAAGGCCAACAGGGCCATCAGATTGTAACTGATTCATGATTATGGCCATAAGAAACCTTGGATATAATAGCCATTTGTTAGCTACAGGTTTCATTGCCAGATCTTTTAATTCTAAAAATATAATTTCAGAAAAATTTAAGCTTTGGCGTTCAAGAATAGAATACAATACCTGCTGCCACCTAGATGACATTTGATCCCATGAAGAGGTTTTCGGGGCAAGGCAAACATTGATCATGTGGAAAGATTAGGTGTTCAGCATCATGGAAGTGCTTCTTCAGAATGGTTGTAGCACTTAGGTTGCCCTCATAGCCATGGTTGATTAATGAGAGATCAATGGTGCCCTTTGGGTATTTGGTGACAAAGGTAGCATCATTCAGATCTAGCGTTTAGCGAATGATAGCAGGAGTGACTACCACCTTCTTCTGGTTTACAAATGACTGGAGAGTGATCGCGACATCATTCTCACCAGTATGGATGGTAACATTTGTCCAGAATTGATGAAGAGAGTCGGGATAGATGGTGGGATTCAGAAGAAAATCAGTTCGATACGGGGAATTAGCCATCAGATCAATAGCATCATCAAACTTAGTCCAAAAGGTCGATTTTGTGAAGTAGGCAACACAGTTGTGTCGAGGTTTGATTTGCATGGTCCCCATTAATGGGAGATGAACGTTCGGAAATCAATTTATGAAAAGTTTGAAGTTAGGGTTAGTTATTTATAGGTTATGAAACGACTAAGAGAAAACAGCTAAAAGTTTTGGTTTTAGTCATCAGTTGTTAGAAAACGACTGAAGACATGGTTTTAACTTTTAGATATTGTAAACAACTGAAGACTTGGTGTTTGTCATCAGTAGTTGAAAACTACTGAAGACTTGGTTTTGGCTTCGGTTGTTTTGAAATGAAATAGCAGTTCTTTGAAACAATTGAAGAATAAAACCCATCAGTTGTTGTCGTCAATTCACATATCTCAGTTGTTTCATTTGACCTTAACACTTACTCAGCAGATTATCTGATTTTCAGATGTTTCATTGGTCATCAGTACTTATCTGTTAGAACAGACGTCAGTAGTTGTAACCACTTCAGTACTTTGCAACGGATAAAGTACTTCAGTACTTTAAGGAATTTAGTCTTCAGTAGTTATGAAAAACTGCTCAAGATAAAATAGTTTCAGTACCTATTTGTGACAGCTGTATACTAATGCTCATAAGTACTTGGGAGCTGAGATCATCAGTAGTTGTCAATTCATTCAAGCTGCAGCATACCAAGCCTTAGCACAAGATTTTGAAAAGTCGCACTGTCCAAAGGCTTAGTAAATATATCTGCAAGCTCATCAGCACTAGGAACAAACTTTGGATCAATTAGACCTTTTTCATAACAATCCCTGATAAAATGATGTCTGATCTCAATATGTTTGGTCCTAGAATGCTAGACAGGATTCTTAACAATACAAAGAGCTGAAGCACTGTCCATCAGTAAAGGAGTCTTAGTCTATGTAATGTCATAATCCACTAATTGATTCTGAAGCCAGAGTACCTCAGATGTACAACTTGCAGCAGCAATGTACTCTGCTTCAGCAGTGGATGTACCAACAGAGTTTGTTTCTTACTCTGCCAAAAAACTAAACAGTTGCCTAGAAATTGGCATCCACCAGAGGTTGATTTTATGGTTATTTACACCCTGCATAGTCACTATCAGAGAAAGCAACTAATTTGCAAGAGTGCCTAGTGGAATACCAAAGTCCTAGAGATTGAGTTCCTTGCAAATATGTAAAGATCCTTTTGACTGCAATCATGTGGGATACTTTAGGTGCAGCTTGAAATCTAGCACAGACACAAGTTACAAACATGATGTCTGGTCTAGAAGCTGTAAGGTACATCAAGGAACCAATCAGACATCTGTAAAGAGTTTCATCAACTGCTTTACCTTTCTGATCAGCATCCAGTTGTGTGGTGCTGCACATGGGAGTAGAGCAGAGCTTACAGTTTTGTAAATCAAACTTTTTCAACAAATCCTTTGTATATTTTGACTGATGAATGAAAGTACCATCAACCTTTTGTTTGATTTGCAACCCCGGAAAGAACTGTAATTCTCCCATGGCACTCATTTCAAACTTTTGTTGCATCAACTTAGTAAAGGCATCACACAACTGTGGATCAGAGGATGCAAAAATAATATCATCAACATAAATTTGAACAAGGAGCTTATGCATGCCTACTTCTTAATGAACAAGGTTTTATCTATGGAGCCTCTAGTGAAATTATTTTGAAGAAGAAAGTTAGACAGTGTTTCATACCAGGCCCTAGTTGCTTGTTTTAGTCCATAAAGAGCCTTACAAGCTTATACACCCAATCTAGATGTTTATGATCTTCAAAACCTGGTGGTTGGCACACATAAACTTCTTCTTTTATTTTACCATATAAGAATGCACTTTTGACATCCATTTGAAAAACTTTAAGATTATGGAAACAACATAAGCTAAGAACAATCTGATTACCTCCAGTCTGGCTACAGGGGCAAAGGTTTCATCATAATCAATACCTTCTTGTGAAAACCCCTGTACAACCAGTCTGGCCTTATTCTTGACAATTTGGCCTTTTTCATCAGTTTTATTCCTAAGCACCCATTTAGTGCCTATTGCACACTTACCTTGGGGAAGAGGAACCAGTTCCTGCACTTGCTGCTTTTGAAACTGAAGAAGCTCAAGTTGCATAGCTTCAACCCATCCATTGTCTCTTAATGCAATATGATAGTTCTTTGGCTCTTGCTGACTGATGAAGAGAGCATAGAAGCAAAAGTTGGACAATTGACTTCTAGTTGAAACACCAACATTGATGTCACCAATGATTTGAGACATGGGGTGATTGTTTAGTTCTTGATACTCAATGGGATCTATGCAAGTGTTTGAAGGTGATTCAGCGGCAACGGTTGGTGAATCAGATTCTTGAAACCTAGAATGAGATGACAATTCAAATGAAGTAGGGGATTCAGAGATCTCATCAGCATTTGTTGTGGATGGAACTGCTAAAGCTACAGGAACATCAAGTTTAGTAGACTCAGGCAGTTGATCACTAAAACTTGTATTTATACCAACAGATGGATAACAAGTGGCAGGACATGATGTATTCATAGAATCTGCAACAGTTGGAGACTGATAAGGAACATATTACAGTATGTCCAGATCAAATAACTCCACAGGGTTTTGTGGGATTTTCTCTTTTGGAGATTCATTAAACTTGACATGCAAGGTTTCTTCTACAATCTTTGTTCTGCAGTTAAAAAGTCTGTATGCCTTGCTAGTAGATGAATACCCAACAAAGTACCCTGCATCCACCTTAGATTCAAACTTCTGAAGTGGATTCTTTGTGTTTAGAATATAACAAGGACACCCAAATGCTCTATAGAAGGAAATCAGAGGAGCCAAATGATGTAACACTTCATACGGAGTCTTCATCAACCTTTGATTTACCAATACTCTGTTTTGCACATAGCAAGCTGTGTTAATAGCTTCAGCCCAAAAGGTTAGTGGCAAACCAGAATCAGCCAACATTGACCTTGCAGCTTCAATAAGGGTCCTGTTCTTTCTCTCCACCACTCCATTTTGTTCAGGAGTTCTAGGAATGCTAAATTGCCTCTTGATTCCCTTAGAGAAATAAAATTCATCAAGTGTGTGATTTCTAAATTCTGTGCCATTATCACTCCTCACACACTTGACAGAAAGAGAATACTGCTTTTCCACATGCAACAAAAAGTAGATGATAATTTGACCAGCCTCATCTTTTGAATGTAAGAAGAAGGTCCATACAAATCTGGAATAATCATCCACAATTACCGGACAGTATTTTTTCATTGCCATGCTCATCACTCTTACTGGACCAAAAAGATCCATATGCAGTAATTACAAGCAGGCAGTGGACTTTGGTTATTCTATTGGAGGGAATGATACTTTATGTTGCTTTCCTTTTAAACAAGCAGAGCAGGTATCATCACATTTGAACTCCTTTAATGGCAGACCTCTCACTAAGCCATGAAGGATCAATTGGTTCATGCTTCTAAGGTTCACATGACCAAGCCTTCTGTGCCAAAGCTCAGATTCCTGAGGAGAGGCCTTGGAGAACAGACATGGATGGCCTTTTAGATCAATTTTCTTTGATAAGTCTAAGGCATATACTCTTCCAATCCCGTTGGCTTTCAGGAGAGTATGTTCATCCAATATCTTGTCAATCATATTCAAAACATTGAAAGACAGAATTCAACAGTTTTGACTGGTGAAAAGTGCAACATGCCCTTTATCACACATTTGATTGACACTCAACAAATTGTACTTGAGATTCTCCACATGGTTGACATCATCAAACCTTATATCACCATTTGAAACAAAGCCTTTGCCGATGATGTAACCCTTAGCATCATTACCAAAATATACAAATCTCTTCTTTCCTTGAGAGTAGTCATGAAGAAGAGATATGCTCCCAGTCATATGCATAGATCCTCCACTGTCCACATACCAGATGCTTCTATGGCATGTTGAAGAACCCTGCATATATCACAACAACTAGTTAGCTTTTGAGACCCAAACCATTTTGGTGCTGAAAAGGATTCCTTTAATTTTGGCTTAGTTTTCCTTTTTAGTGGTTTAATCACAGGTACATCTATTTGGTTAACTCTCCCCAACAGATATTGAACCATAATAACAAGTTGTGTCTGATTGGTTGTTAAAGCCTTCAGTTCAGCAGACACATCAGTACTTGTTTTTGAATGGTTCATGTGATACACCTTGTCCTCCTTTTTGAAAGACACAGACTTAGTCTGTTGTTTTGATAATCCTTGAGGAATATTTTCACCTATTTTATGATAAACCTCTTTCTTCTGTTAGGTTTTTGTGAAGACTTTGGTTTATCAGGTTGAGATGTTTGTGGCAAAAACTTGGTTTCAAATTCATCTTTCATTTTATTAATTTTCTTTTTAATGATTTTATCCTAGTTAAATTTGGAACCCTTTCTGTACCAACGTTCCTCAGGGAGATGATTGAATAGACCACACATTTCACATGGCTTTTTCTTCATCTTCTGTTGATCAGCTGCTGAAGAAGATGAAACTACTAAAGGTGTGTTCTTTAGTACTTTCTTCCTCTCAGTACTTATGTGAAGTACTGAAGGATTTGTAACAAATGAAGACTTGCTCTTCAGAAGTTTTCTATCAGTACATTTGGATTTGCTGATAGACTCTTCAGTAGTTGTTAAACCATGTTTGGTTCCATTTGGTTTGAAATTTTCTTCAGGTGTTGTTACTTGCTCTTCAGTACTTTGAATACCTTTTGAGACAACACCTGAAGTACTCAGCTTTTCTTTGATCATGTGTTCATCAGCAGTAGGACCATTAGCAGATTGATTAGCTGAGGTACTATTACTGACTTCATCCTCTGATTGTACATTATCACTTGAGGATGAGACACATGATGATGTGGTTTGGGAATTGATTTCACCTTCAGATTTTACTTCTGTCTTGGGAGTAAAATCTGTAGGAGGTTTAGTGTGATTATATCCAATCCCAAACTTCACATTTGAAGCAGTTTGCTTACTGAGAAGCATTTCAAACCCATTGCAAGATGTTACCTAGCGTTCACACTCCACTTGAGTAACTGCAAGTGTTTCTTTGAGACTCTTGTGATTTTCTAAAATGACCTCTACCTTAGCCTTTTCATCAGTGATTTGTCATTTTAATTTGTAAATCTCATCATCTTTTTCTTTTAAAACAGACTCAAACTCAGCTTTTCTTTTGGAAATCACTTTCTCTAGCTCAAGATTTTGATTAATTAAAGCTAGATTTACTTCCCTAATTAAGGCAAAAGCAACTATGCATGACTCAGAACACGACTTGGCCTTAGCCTCAAAAGATACTTGTGGTACCTGTGATGATGAAGCATTTGAGCTTGAACCACTAGTAGACTCCAGGGCCATAAGAGCAAGATTTCCAAAAGGATTTTCACCACCATGTTGACCAGCACCAGAAAACATTTGTTCAGAATAACGAGAAAGATCATCTGGCAAACTACTCCAGTCAACAACACCAGGAGTGAAAAAGGTTGGATGTGATTGAGATTGAGATTGAGAATGTTGACTTGATTGAGATGATGGAGGCTTAGGTAGGACATGTGATTGTTGAGCTATGGGTACAAGAACCTGATTGGATGGTGGCATGTAAAAACAGGGATAAGGATATGGCATTTGACCTCGAGGAACAAAATATGCAGGAGATGATTGATTTTGTGAATGATGACCAGAACTGGTAGAATGTTGCCCTTTGTTTTGTGAATTATTGCTTGGAAAGGTCACAAAGGGTGCAGAAGAGTTAGATCCAGATGATCTACACTCTCTTGCAAAATGTCCAAGTCTATGGCACTTGTGACACCTCAACTTGCTCTTGTCAAAACCAACTTTGGTTTTTCCAGAGAGACCAGGGAATTTTCTACCTGTTCTATTGTAAAATTTTTGAGATCTGATATTAACTAATGCCATTTGGCTCAAAGTATCCATCTCTTCCAAATCATCATCAGCAATTCCTTTCAAATCATCCATCAAAAAGCACAGATTGCCACTATTAACAGATAGGTGATGGAGCATTCGTCGTTGCCATATGTGGTACTCATTCCGAACAAGCATCAGAGGCTTTGTTAAGGAGCCAGTATTGTGAGGATCATTGATTGATGCAACCATTTTTACCAATTCAAACAGGTTCAATAAGAGTTTAGCAGATCTAACTCAAAAACTCGATAACACAGTCTGAAACAAGAAGAATCTCAAATTGATTCACAGGAAGCAACAGAAAAACAAACTCTATAACTAATTCTTGCAAATTTGCTAATTCGATCAAACTAAGATATCAAAAGAACAGTTTTGATGATCAATTGTTAAATCGATCAATGATTAACCTGCTCTGATACCATTTGAAGGGATCGAGATCTAGTTTGATCAATTTGATTAGGTTTTGCAGCGGAATAGCACACGAATTAGACGAAATTCTAGCAAGAATAATAGGAATATTCAATTAAACAGTAATAGTTATAGAGAGAGAGTTTTCTGCAAAAAGAATGTTTTCATTCATGCACAAACTTCCCGTCGGGGGAAATTAGGTCAACATTCCTTTTATAAGGAATGTGACATCAGCTAACGTCACTTGATAGTGACATCTAACTGATTTATACAAACAACTGAAAGTAAACTAAACTACTGAAGATGTCCACAACAACTAAGGACACCTTCATTAAAAGCTAAGTATAAACTAACATTACAACTACTGAAGTTATAACATCTGAAGTATAAGAACTTAGATGTTTTACATAACATAAAACTACTGATTACAAACTACTGAAATGTAAACCATCACAACTACTGAAGAGAACTACTTCAGCTGTTGTGACAACTTTTGAGAACTTGATCTTCAGACTTTGTCTTCAGCAGTTGTCTTCAGACTTTGTCTTTAGCAATTGTCTTCAACTTTGTCTTCAGACTTTGTCTTCAGCTGTTGTAGATCACTTCAGTTGTTTTGATGTCTGTGGGACTTAAAGGTTTTTCTGATCTGGCTCATTGGTTCTTTTGGTCCAACAAACACGTAACTATATTCAAATCAATTGAATAGCAGATCCTATTGATCATTCTGTGAAGTCGGTTTTTCGGGATCGATAAACATCCGAGCATGTTCTTGACAAAAGATGAACAACCAAAACCAAAAGTCAAATCAATAACACGAACTATCAAATATTGGTTTCATTGATAAAAACCTAACGATTACAAGCTCGTTACAACATAAGAATCAAGACTCTTGGCAAGGGGAAGATTGAGCATGATCTCCCCTCTCATCCGGCAGCCATAGGCTCCAGGAAGACTTCCTCTTCCTCCTCCCTTTCTCTACACATTGAAACTAGTATATATAGGCCTCGGCCCATATTAGATGCGACTGGGCCCATTTGTGTGAATGGACCATGCGTATGGTTCAATCGTACGACTGGACCATGCGTATGGTTCAATCGTATGACTGGACCACACTTATGGTTCAGTCTTACGAATGTCCCAATTGCATCTCTCAGTTGTACGGCTGGTCGATTGGCATGGCTTAGTCGTACGACTGAGTCTCATTCACATATGCTCCTGCGAATGACCCAGTTTCATGTGTTTACAACATATCAGATGTATAACATTAAGCCTAGACTATTCGACAAGCGACGGACACACTATATATGACTATATATGCTCCAACACATTCTCATCAATTAACATCATGAATAACTTCAGTGGATTGTCTTACCAACCATCGAAGTTGGAAACAAAAGCAGATTTCAAATCCTGTAAAATCAAGTTGAGGAATCTTGTGAACTACACAGATCTGACTTGTCGGAGTCCATCACTGAAGGTCCTTATATTCCACCCACCTTGGGCCGGATTATAATGATAAAAATCAACAGATCAGTACCAAAGATCTATCACCTGATGATATCCAAAAGGTCAAAGTTGATATCAAAGCATACAATTTGCTTAGTATGGCCTTACCTGAAGAGATATTGATCAGGTGTGAGAACTACAAATAGCAAACTCCTTGTGGAAGATACTTCATACCCTCTGCGAAGGGAGTGATGAGATCAGAAGCATAAGGAGAGACACCCTCAGGTCACAATATGAAATATTTTATCACATTGAAGGTGAATCAATTCCTTTACAACTTCATAGATTTATGCAGTTCCTAACTGAGATGAATATTTTGGAGTTGAAATATACCACTGAGGAATTAAACAAGAAAATTCTACACATTTTGCCAGAAAGTTGGAAGCAAACAATATCCATGTTCAAGAATACCATAGATCTCAAGTCAACTGGTCTAGATACACTGGTTGCAAAAGTAGAAGCTCTTGAAATGGATGAAAAATCAAAAAACAAGAGTGTGAGAACCCATGTCTCACCTTATCACTTCAAAGAAACAAAAAATTCTGGAAGTGCATTTATTTTAAACAATGAATGTGATAACTCTTGTGCTTTGAGTGATAATGAGGAGGAAGTTAGCTTTTATGCTTCTAAACCCTCAAAGAAATCATCTCAAAGTAAAAATCAAAAGGATAAAGGAAGAATCGCTGATAGAAAAGATACAACTACAGCATCAGCAAAGTCTTCTCAATCAAACAATCAATCAGAACTAATCAGTGTGATATTGGATTCTAAAGAACAAAAAGCAGCCTTTGCAGCTTTTAGTTATAGTTTTCAAGCATATCTGGAAGGTCTCTAACGTCAGCAAATATCTGCCAACAAGACTTAGAAGAACTACATCCTGATGTAGTGGTAGAAATGGACCTATAGTGGCAGATGGCAATGATTGCTTATAGAGCAAAGCAATATCTCAAGAGAAACAAGAACTTGGCAACAGCCAGTAAAACATCAAAGATTGGTGTTGACAAATTAAAGGTAAGATGCTTCAAGTGCAATCTCTATGGATATTTCTCTATAGAATGTAATCAACAGTCATATGCAGAGATGAGACAACATCAGCAGCATCAACAACATCAGACTGAACCTCTTCAACATTCAAACACTCAAAGATCTCTTCACAGACAATCTCTATTGATCAATACATCCTACCGGCCGCCAATGAATGAGCTGGACCAAGCAACTCAAAAGAGTCAGGGATGATCATACTTCAAGATGGATCGTGTGACTGGAGTATGTATGAAAAAGAAGTCTTGGAAGAAAATCAAGCATTGATGGCTCATATGGAACACAAAGTTCCTCCAATGGCCTAAGAGGTAAAAGAAAGGTTGGATTCATTAACATGTGTTGAGGAAGTTGAATGTTATAGAGTCCATGCTCAACAGTTGGCTGACAAAGTAAAAGAAAATATAATTTTGAATGAATCCTATGTTAGAGAACATAAATTGTATCATTTAGAAAAATTTTTTTATGAAATCTATAGCCTAAAAGCCCAAGTTGAGCATTTGACCACTTCATTAACAGAATCCATGGCTGGTCATGCTTCACCGAAGTGAAACTTCAGTAGTTTCAATTATCATCTCAGCAATATGAGAAGCTGTTAAATTGTCATATTGAATCAAAAAAATAGGTATGGGTTGGGTTATAATGTTGTTGCATCACCTATATATGATAATTACACATCTCTACCTAAAACAATAACCCACACTCTGTCAAATCATTTTGTGCCTAGCACCAAAATTAAAACAGAATCAACTCAAATCAACATTAACAATAAAGCTAAGTTGAGTAAAATGAATCCTTTGAATCAGAATCTTTAAATTAAAATGATTCAGAAATTGATTATGATAATTGTGATGACTTGGATGATTCTGATGAACCTGATGTTGATCAAATGAACATTGGTAAGAATGTTCACATTAAAACCGGTATTCCGAAAGTTCTTGAAGAATCAAAGCTACAATATCCTCCAAAGCATAGAAACATGCTAAAGACTATCCTGCAAGAGAATTGTTGAACTCAATGAAGGACTTCAAGAACAGAATCTTCAAAAAAAGGTTAATAGTTGTGGATCAACTAAAGAAGTACTTTTATCCCATGCAGATAAAGGTAAGAAGAAACAAGTATCTGTTGGGTTTGTTGGACCATATCAAGGTAGTTTAACCATTTTAAACTATGAAAACGCAGCGGATTAATACATTATCATTAGTAATCTGAAAAATAAGGCATATATCATAATAACAACAAACCCAAGAACATAAGGATCATTGTATGTGTATGAACTAGTTATCAACAAGAAATAACAATCCAAAAAGTAAACCATGGAACTACGTTCCAAAAGCTGCTGAAAAACAGGATAATGATGAAGAAAATGATGTTGTTGAATAGCCAAAACACCTCAAGCATCCATACCCACAAGCATCAAGCAAACAGCATTCTTCCTAGGATTTGTGCACCAAAACAGATCAAGAAGACCGCGGAATCTCATTCTAGCCGTGAACATGAACTTTTTCTTCCAAAAGAAGAGTTTTGTTCTTGTGACCCTTTTGCATTTGAGAGAGAGAGAGAGCTGGATAGAGTGTGTATTTTTGAGTTCTTGGAGTATGGTATCTCAAAACAAGCAAGACACACACACCAAAAAGGGGGCAGACGAAACTTGTTGTTTTGATGGGGTTTTACCCCCAAAACCAAAACCCCATTTTATTAAACCATTGTTTTTAAAATAGATATATAATTAACCTTTTAATTATATAACATACACACACTTTTATTATTTGATGTTATTTAACTAAATTAAACAACATTACAAATAATATCCATGAACAAAATATCCATATAAGTTGTTCAATCTCATATGCAACTTATTTAGAAAACCCATTTTCTAAATTAGTGTATTTATTTAATTGCATGATCATATCATCACTTAAATAATATTTGGTGTTTGCTAAGCTTGTTATTGGGTATGACCCGACTTGGATCATAACATACTAACCACATCAATGTTCTATGTATCTTGGGCATAAAGAATCCAGCAATCTCTCACTTGCACAAGATTCATAGCACATTGATGCAAGCAGTGAATACTGCTTAACAACGGTTTACTACCCTTAATACGCATGACTGGAAGCCATTCAATAACATCATCCCCTTCAAGTATCCAACTTGAAATGATTTAGGTTAATCAATCATTATCCTTTTGTTACAGATGTCATGTAAATCCAAGGACATAGAATGATCATTCCTTGTTGATTTAACTTAATCAGGCCTTAGACATCTTGCTCTCAACGAATAAGAGGAACAAATTCCATCTTGACTACATATGTTTTTCACAATCACCTCGTGTCACACCTGAACATAGCCTTATGCATTGCCCATTATTTGAGAGCAGTGAAGAACTAGCTCAAGGTATAACATTTGGTGAATATCAAAACCCAATATGTATCTCAGGTCGGAGGATACCAAATGATATTCGCCTTTACTCAAATTTACTTATGATCAATCTAGAAGATTCCATGTAGTAAAATTGAGATGCGGGTCAGTCCAATATTTGTATCCCACAAATATCTATGAACCTTGGCAGCAACCAATTGATCTATATTCATTCCTTATGAATATCCACCAATCCATGTTCATAATAGTCTTACGTTCATATTTGTTACCACAAACATGACCGACTGTGGACATTTAGAATAATAAACATATTCATGGATGTATACATGCTAAAATGAATATAACTCAAAATATCACAAGTATATAAAGAGTTAAATATTACATTGTTTCCAAATTTTAATACAAAACAAATCAATTCCAGTCAATAGAATATCGAAGTCCTATGGCACAAGTATGACTTCCATGCTTTGCCCTTTCAAGGAGCTTCGTGAGTGGATCTGCAATGTATTGATCGGTGTGAACTTTACGAATACATATCTTTCTCTTTTCAACCTCATCCCTTATGTAGTTGAAGTTCCGCTCAATGTGCCTAGCCTTTTGAAGAGGATAGGGTACCTTGATTTATGCAATCGTACCCTCGTGATCACAAAAGGATTTCTAGGGGTCTTGAATGGTAGAGACCACCCTAGGTAGGCGATTTTCTTTATCCATGTAGCTTCCTGAACTGCTGATGATGCGGCTATGTATTTGGACTTTGTAGTGGACAATGCTACTCCATTCATAATGAAGACATACCCCGATTGAGATCGAGAACCATCTCGAATGGTTTGGAACTTGCATCCGTGTAACCCTTTACAACGAGTTCCTCTTCATCAGATCCATATATTAGAAACATTTCCTTAGTCCACCTAAGGTATTTTAATATACTTTTAATAACCATCCAATGGCTATTACTGGATTCTGCTGATATTTGCTCATCATAATTAATGTGCATGACACGTCTGATCTAGTGCGAATCATGACATGATGGATCCTATAGCTGATGCATATGGGATGTCCTTCATTCGATCTTGCTTATCCTTTGAGCTCGGACATTGAAATGTACTCAATATTGTCCCTCTTTGAATAGGTACCATACCATTCTTATAGTTTTTCCATCTTGAACCTTTTCAAGACTTTATAATATATGCACTTTCATTTAAACCTATCAACCACCTCTGATCTATCCCTATAGATCTATATTCCCAAAATATAGGTGGCTTCACCGAGATTTTATGGAAGAACAACTTCGAAGCCAGGTTTTGACACCTTCCATGGTTGGAATATCATTTCAAAAGGTAGTATGTCATCAACATACAATACTAAGAATGTTATTATGCTCCCACTAGCCTTCGTATATACACAAGCCATATCAGCATTCTTGATGAAACCAAATTTCTTGACCTCTTCATCAAAACGTTGATTCCAACTTCTCCATGCTTGATTCAATCCATAGACTGACTCTTTAACTTGCATACTTTTAGGATGTAGTGGATCGACAAAACCATCTGGCTAAACCATATGGACAGTCTCTTCGAGATGTCAATTAAGACAAGCGGTTTTGACATCCATTTGCCAAATCTCATAGTCATAATATGCAGCTATGGCAAATAATATCCTAATTGACTTTAGCATTGCCACAGGCGAGAAGGTTTCATCATAATCAACCCTTTGATTTTGGGTGAAACCTTTCTCTATAAGTCTTGCTTTGTAAGTATCGAAGTTTCCATGTGTATCCATTTCTTCTTGAAACCCATTTTTATCCAACCGGTTTGGAGTTAAGTGGAGGGTCAACCAATTCCCAAACTTGATTGTCATACATGGATTGCATCTTAATGTTCATGGCATCCAGCCATTTGTCACAATCTGAATTGGACACTGCTTCATGGTATGTGGTTGGCTCATAGGAGTCAACCACATAGCATCCATTCATGAAAGATCCATAAATTTCAGGTGGAATGCTAACTCTACCAGATCTACAAACGTTTTGTGTGTATTGATCAACCTCTTGATCATCATCAACAACCTCTTGTTGATTGCTGTATCAACTAAACGTGTATCGGCTTGTGGATCTTGATACTCATCAAATTCAACTATTCTATACGTTATTCCTCCGTAAGGAACTTAGTTTCTTAGAACTAAGCCTTTCGAGCAATAATTACTCTTGCTCTGTTGGATCAAAGAAGTAGTATCATATACAATCTTTGGGATATCCAACAAATATACACTTAGTGAATCGACTATCTTGGTCAGGGACATATTCAAAATACGAGCCTCGGAGAGCATTGCAAAACCCCAAAATGACAGAGTTAGTGAGCTTATAGCCATCATAGATTGAACCATATCCAATAGGGTTCGATTTCTCCTTTCAGACGCACCATTATGATGTGGTGATCCAGGTGGAGTAAGTTGTGAGATGATCCCACAACTTCTTAGATGGTACTAAAAGCATCACTGAGGTATTCACCTCCTCTATGTGAATGAAGAACTTTGATAGTTTTATTGAGTTGATTTTCTACTTCATTCTTGAAGGTTCTGAACATTTCAAAAGCTTCATGTTTGTGTGTCATCATGTACACATAACCATAACGACTATAATCGTTGGTAAAGGTAATGAAGTATCTATCACCATTTCTAGTCATTGTCTTTAAAGGGCCACATACATCCGAATGTATGATACCCAATAAGTCTTTTACCCTCTCGTTAGTGCCACTAAAGGGCGACTTGGTCATCTTGCTTGTAAACAAGATTCACACTTGTCAAATGAAACATTTTTATTTGATTTTCAAAAGACCATTCTTTTGAGGTGTTTGAATCTGATTCTTGTTTATGTGACCAAGATGACAATGTCAAAGATAAGAATCACTCAAACCCATTTTAAGTTTCTTGGTGCTTGTTTGGTATAATGAGCTATTATAGAATGAACCATCATGAACCAATTCATAGATTCCCTTAAAAGGAATAGCCTTGAAATAAAATACATCATCCATACAAACAAAAATACCATTGTTAACAAACTTTAATTCATAACCAAATTGTTTAACCATTTTAAGGTAGTTTGACCATTTTAAACTATGAAAACACAGCCCCTATAGTCATCCACATATTTGGCTCTAGATGCCAATGTCGGGTTGTTGGACCATATCAATGTAGTTTAACCATTTTAAACTATGAAAACACAACGGATTAATACCTTAACATTATTATTAGTAATCTGAAAAATAAGGCATGTATCATAATAACAACAAACCAAAGAACATAAGGATCATTTGTATGTGTATGAACTAGTTATCAACAAGAAATAACAACCGAAATAGTAAACCAGGGAACTACCTTCCAAAAGCTGCTGAAAAACGGGATAATGATGAAGAAAATGATGTTGTTGAATAGCCAAAACACCAAGGAAAGATGTCCTCAAGCATCCATACCCACAAGCATCAAGCAAACACCATTCTTGCTAGGATTTGTGCACCAAAACCGACCAAGAAGACTGCTGGAATCTCATTCCAGCGGTGAACATGAACTCTTTCTTCAAAAGAAGAGTTTTGTTCTTGTGACCCTTTTGCATTTGAGAGAGAGAGAGAGAGAGAGAGAGCTGGATAGAGTGTGTATTTTTTGAGTTCTTGGAGTATGGTATCTCAAAACAAGCAACACACACACACCCAAAAAGGGGGCGGCCGAAACTTGTTGTTTTGATGGGGTTTTCCCCCAAAACCAAAACCCATTTTATTAAACCAATGTTTTTAAAATAGATATATAATTAACCTTATAATTATATAAATACACACACTTTTATTATATGATGTTAGTTAACTAAATTAAACAACATTACAAATAACATCCATGAACAAAATATCCATATAAGTTGTTCAATCTCATACGCAACTTATTTAGAAAACCCATTTTCTAAATTGGTGTATTTATTTAATTGCATGATCATATCATCAACTAAATAATATTTGGTGTTTGCTAAGCTTGTTATTGGGTATGGCCCGACTTGGATCATAACGTACTAACCATATCAATGTTCTATGTATCTTGGGCATGAAGAATCCAACAATATCAACTAAACAAAAGAAAAATTATTTAGTAGAAGATGTGTGGAAAGCAAAGTCTGATGAATCCGTAGAACTTCTGCGGAAGAAGAAAGCCGAATCTACGGATGAGGTACCAAAAAGAGAGGATGTTAACAAACAAAAGATGTTGAATATAAAGCAACAAAAGTCATAAAAGGACAAGACATATTCAATTGGCGATACTTCAAAGAAAAGAAAGAACAAATCAGATTCTTCAAAAGAGGAAATGAAGGCTCCCAAACTGAATAAGAAAAAGAAGAAAGATGAGCCTGAAGAAGAATCTGAAGAAATGTATTGCAAGTTGTGTGATATGAAAAATCACAATACAGAAGATTGCTACTTCAGCGGTTACTGTTCCATATGTAATATGAACAATCACATGAATTTAGAGTGTTACTTCAACAAATTCTGTGCTATTTGCAGGAAAAATAATCATTCAACTCAAGAATGCTATTTTAACAAAAAGAACAAAAGCAAAATCACAAAGAAGTTAAAAACTGATTTGACAGAATCAGACTCTCAATCTACTGAAAGTCAAGATGATTCAAAGCAAAAGAAGGTAAATCAAAAGCAAAAGTCAAAACTAAAGCATAAATCTTCTGAAGATGCCAAATCAGTGAAGAAAACAACATCAAGTCAATCCAAAACACCTCACAAAAAGGTGGACTTGGCTGAGAATAAGTCAATCATCAGTGATAATTTCTTTGATCATTTTGAAAAGGGAACGCATGTGTCTAAATCAAAATCAAAAGATGATGAAACTTTCAAAAGTGTAGGTTCATCTTCTAAATCAAAATATCAACCAAAGAAAGATAAGGTGAAGGAAGAATCAATTAAGAAAGAAGACTCCAAAGCTTCTGCATTAGCTTCAACAGAATCATCCTCACCACCATCAAATCAAAATGATTCAACTAGATATGAAATTAATACTCAAACCTTAGGATTAATTCATGAAGGAGTAACAACTTTAGACACTGATGACAGACCCAAGATCAATAAGACTTGGGTTGTCGATTCTAATTGATTTATTTTTGAATGCATGAATAATATTGGAGAGCTAACAATAAGTGGTATGTTGACAATGGTTGTTCCAGGCATATGACAGGAAACTGTTCACTTCTCCATGACTTCAAACATAAAAATGCTTCTTATGTGGCATGTGGTGGGGATAAAAGGGAGGTAAAATTGTTGGTGAAGGAATGATAACAAATGGTGTGCTCAAGTTGAGAAAGTAATTATTGTGAAAATTTACAGTATAATCTACTTAGTGTGTCTCAATTTGTGATCAAAATTATAACACATTGTTTGATAATACTAATTGTTGCATTCTTATGCCAGTTTTTAATGTTCTAGAAGAATGGATCCTCCTCAAAGCAGCAAGAAAAGGAAACACTTATGTTTTGGATATGAACAACACATCTCTCACAAAACATGAGACATGCCTTCTATCTAAGCTATCAGAAGATGTATCTCAGTTATGGCTTGTCCATTCTAACATGAAGAACATGAATAAATTGGAGAAAAATGACCTGGTCATTGGATTGCCAAACAAAGAATTTCATTACTCAACTCACTGTTCTTCTTGTTACAAAGGAAAATAACATAGAGTGTCAAATAAATCCAAAATTATCAATACTAATACTACACCACTCAAATTGCTTCACATGCGTCTATTTAGTCCTACCAATGTGATGAGCATTGGAAAAAGGCAATATTGTTTGGTGATAGTTGATGATTTCACCAGATTCACATGGGTCTTTTTCTTAAAACAACTAAATGAAACATCAGAAATATTATGGAATTTGTGATCAAGATTGAGAATCAACTTGATACAAAAGTTAAAAATTTGAGGAGTGGCAATGGTACCGAATTTGTCAATTTTGAAATGGATTCCTTTTGCAGGAGCAAAGGTACTGCAAGGCAATTTAGGGCACCAAGAACAACATAACAAAATGGAGTTGCTGAAAGAAGAAACAGAACTCTCATTGAAGCAGCCAGAACAATGCTAGTTGATTCACAATTGCCAATCACTTTTTGGGTTAAGGTTGTGAATACTGCATGCAATGTTCAAAACAGAACATTAATTGTCAAGGAACATAAGAAAACTCCTTATGAGCACTTGTTTAAAAGGAAACCATACATATGATATCTTAGTGTCTTTGGATGTCATGTATCTGTTTTTAACATAAAAGAGTCATTGGGAAAAATTTTAGAAAAATCATATGACGGTTTCTTTGTTGGATAATCTTCAACATCTAAATTATATAGGGTTTATATTCCACAACATAACATTATGGAAGAAACTCCTAATGTCTCCTTTGATGAATCTGTATTTACTAAATCTGTTAAAGGTTCATCATGGTTGTTTGACATAGATGCTTTAACCAAATCATTTAACTATGATCATTTGAATATTGCAGGATCTGATGAAGTTTACTATCAATTTGTTCCACCTCATATGAGTGAAGTAACATTATCTGCTGATCGTCCAAGGATTCACCCATACTTGGGTGGAAACACATCAGCAGCAGCTGCAGACACTACATGTGGAAATTGACATGGTGCATCTGGAGATATGAATGTTGTCCCTTTAACAGATCCATGCTCTTAAGTGAATACAACAAATATTGAAAATGTTTCCAGAGAAGTTCCTGTAACTCCTACTGAAGAGCAAAATGTTTCCGGAGAAGTTCCTGTAACTCCTACTGAAGAGCAAAATGTTTCCGGAGAAGTTCCTATAACTCCTACGGAAGACCAAACCGATACTGGAGATGCTTCTACAACAGATACAGAAGACACTCATGATCCCTCACCTCATGTTGAACATTTTGACTATTTCTAAAACTCTCAACCTGGGTTGGATAAGTCTGAAGCAATGGAAATGACTAATCTGGAATCATCCATGCCAGTTGAATCAACTCCATTAATGAGAATCCATAAGACTCATCCAGTCAACAACATCATTGGAGATCCTACATAGGGAACTACAAGGAGCCAAAGTGGTACTGCCAACCTTTGTCTCTTTAGTTGTTTTCTTTCTCAAGTAGTCCCTCAAAACATCATTGTTGCTTTAAAAGAAAATAGTTGGATTGAAGCTATGCAAGAAGAGCTTCAACAATTTAGAAAGCAAAAGGTATGGTCCCTAGTTGATTTGCCTAAAGGACATCATCCTATTAGCACAAGGTGGCTATACAAAAACAAACTGGATGATAGAGGGATTATTGTAAGAAACAAAGCAAGGTTCATCGCACAAGGATACACACAAGAAGAAGGAATAGATTATGATGAACTTTTTGCACCAGATGCAAGAATTAAGGCCATAAAAGTGTTTCTAGCTTAGGCATCATATAAGAAGTTCAATGTGTATCAAATGGATGTCAAGTGTGCATTCCTATATAGGAAGATTGAAGAGGAAGTTGATGTGTCACAACCCCCTGGTTTTGAAGATCCTCATTATCCCCATAGGGTATACAAACGGTATTCATCAAGCACCAAGAAAGTGATGGATAATCGATTTGCAACAGAGCACAATGTGTGTGCTTTCTTAAACCCAGAAGACCCTATTTTAGAAGGGTGTGAAGATATAATTCGATATCTAAGAAGATCAAGGCTGTTCTACGCCTTATCAACAGAGCCTGTGATTCACCAATCGCACATCACTGATTTCTAGAACTCTGCCCAAATGGAGGAAGATGGTCGAGTTATTGTTGCTGATGTGAAGAATCGAAGGCTGAAGATCGACGGATAGACAATAAGAAGGGTTCTTGAGTTGGGAGATGTTGAAGCTGGTCATCCTGATGTGTTCGAAAACAAATGCATAGAGAAAGTTTTTCTCCTGATGGGCTATGACGGTGATTTCGAGAAGGGAGAAATCAGGAAAGGAAGACTCTGCAAGCCATATAGAAAATCTGGTCTTGAAAGAATTTCAAGGCATATTTCTTCTGGGATTATTGGTGTCTTTGAGGGAAGAACCTACAATTACTCAAAGTACATCTTCAACTACTTATCTCATCACATCAAAGTGCAGAAGGCTGATAAGATGTATATGTTTCCAATGTTTCTGCAACTGATCATTAATGCTGATCTGCCTGGAACTACAGTGGATGGTGGTGTGTTTGTTCAAGCACACCTTGGCAGATCCCTGCTGAATAAAATATTTGGAAATATGAAGGAGGAGACTTGCCCATGTTTGCACATGTGGTTGATGCTACTGCAAATATTCCTTAAGAGCTTGTGTGGGAAGTTCAACAAGAGAACTATCCAACCAACTTTGTTCAAGACACTCACTCACTAGATATATCACCCATACATCAGAAACCTCATCCATCTCCATCCCAACCATATTCACCAGCCAGCCAAAACACAGAACCAATCTCTCCAATCCACCATCAATCACCAAATCAACAACAAACATCCCAACCACAATAACCAGCGAGCCAAAACACAGAACCAATCTCCCTAATCCACACTTCATCACCAAATAAGCTTCAAATGCAACTTTATCAACAACATCCAACTCAAGAAAATTCAGCCACTAGAGCATTTACACTGGGGAGACAAAGTTAGCCTCACAAGCAAGTACATTTAAACTGTTATTATCCAAAACTAAATCGCTTGTACTCTAAAATGAAACTAAACCAATATCTCCAGTCACTGATCGTCATCAACAATAACGACCACATCAAGAACCGAAAGTTCAAGTTATTGAGTCCAGTTCAAGCTTGGCAGGTGAAGCCCATAAAGAAGTAAAAGATGATGAGATTGCTTCTCAACATCAGGAAGGAGAATAAGAAGCAAACTATGTTGATGTGATAGCATACAATGAAGAGGATCTAAGTGATTCTAACATCCTCGTCAGCAAGATTTATGTGGTTGCTTAATATAACAAGCTTGTACTAAAGTCCAACAATAGAAAGAAAAGAATACAAGAATGAAGGGAATAATGAAAGTAAAAGATGAAATGCTGATGCAACTAGAATCAAGAATCAAAAGATTGAGAGAAGATGTCGTGTGAATAATGAATTGATTGATGCCCTTCTTCAACAAGACTCTAAACTCAAAGAAGAAGTAAAGAAAGAGAAAGAAGACAATGAGAAGCTAACAGTGAAAATTGATCAAATCAATGCCACTCCCTATGATCAATCAGCTCTGTTGAGAAGAAAAGAAGAAGAGATTGATGAACTAAAAATCAAGATATGTGCTCTTGAATCAAACAACTAAAGAAACTTGCTAAATCATCTAAGGAACTCATTCAATACTCAAGGAAGAGGAAGTATTTGGGCCCAACAAAGATTCAAGTAATCAACGTTGAAGATTCTCCTAAATGATCAAGACATACCTATTTTGAGCACACTCCTTCTATAGAAAATTTAACATCAAAGCAAGCTGCTATGGATGAATCTGAGAGTGATGCTAAATAGAAAGAGCTGATTGAAGATGAACCTAACAAAGCTCAAGAAGAATCAAAGAATGATGTTCTTCTTACAACAAAAGACATCATGGAAGAAAGGCCTGAATCCGCTATGTTTATGACCTTGATCAACCATGGATTCCATATGACATGGTTGAAAGGATGAATATGTCTAAGATGAAGAACACATTTAAGGAGTTTGAGCTTGCAAGGTTTATGATTCCTAACTATGATTACGAAGTATTCACCACTTTTCAAGCCATTCAGAAAATCAAGAATGATCTCGGCCATTGTGACACTACTAAAATCACCAAGTACAATATGGTATGTTGGCTTGAGGGACACAATTACAAGGGTCATGAGCTTAAAGGAAGAAGTGTTGGTGAACTAAGAAGTATGATGGAACATGTGATAATTGTTGAACTTGATACTGGAGTCAGATTCAGAACTAAAGCTCCAAACCCATCATTGAGCAACAAAGCAAAGTATCTGCTGATCCTATAACTGTTGAACTTAAAGTTCAACTCAAAGGCAAAGACAAACTGGTCAGAGAACCAAGGGCAGTCATTCATGGGAAAGTGTGGCCATTAGGGACAACTGTTAGAGAGTTCACTGAACAGAAATCAACTCTCATAGAGCTATATGATCATATCATAACTCCCAACTCTGAAGAATAGAACAGGGTTATGGCCTAGAAATTTGATCCAGACTGGGATTGTGCAATTATCAATAAAACCTCTAGAATAATTCAATATTTTCATGATACAAAGGTTGTGCTGAGACTTCCTGAGAAAGACATCAAGGATCTACAGAATCTTACAATGTCAAACTATCAAATTCACTCAAGGGGAAGAGATTTCTCTGTGTTGGTGGGGAATTTAAAGACAAAATTAAAGATGATGTGATTAGAGAAGAAAAAAGAGAGGATGTTGAGCACAAAAGAAGATCAGAATGAAAGAAAAGATCAGGCACCAACTCCTTCTCATTAGTTAACGATGAAATTGTAAGGAGAGTTGGTTGCCCTAATAAGAAAACAGCTGCAACCAAAGTCATTGGAGGAAATCAAAATACTATTCCCACAACTAAGTGGGGATATGTTGAGAAAACAAAAGAATTGGTGTTACTGAGGAACGCTGACGGAAGGAAAGGTGACAAAATAAGAATTTTTTACCCTGTAGAGATCAAAATGCTTCATCCAAGCTACACAACATTCTTACATGATAAATTCTTCCCAAAGCTGACAGATGAAAAAGCTCAGAATGAATTATGCTTATACATTCACATGATTCAAGTTGTAGATAAGTTGCATGCAAAAGCGTACAAGAGAAGAAGGTATAATGCTGGGATGCTGAAGAGATATAACATTGAAAATATATCAGAACTGAGAATATCAGAAGAAGATGAGTTGGAGATTGTTAACAATCAATGTGTTGTGGAAACACTCACAACTAAAAAAGACATTTTGGGCCTAAGCTTTGAGACTTTGAAGTGGATATGCATAATGGAGATCAAGTACAAGTACGATGATCAAAAAGATGTTGTATCATACTTCAACTCAAGGATGGTGGCAAGGATGAAAGAACTTTCAGTTTTGAAGAACTGATTGCAAGTATTAAAGCCTAAGGGGGAGTATTGTTAGGTCTAGGATGAGTAGATCTAGTCTATTATGTATAGGCTTAGTACTTGAATTAATATCTGTAATGAATGTTTGTAATTCATTATTATGTATGCATTAAATGTATAGGTTAAGCCATTTATATGTGTGTTCATTTATGTATGGTTGCAGGTACAAACATTATACTTGGTCAATTTATGAAATTGACCAAGTGTAAGAAACATCTATGGATGAACATTTTGTTCTTCGGTAGATATATTTCTTCCAAGTAACATTACATCCGAACATCCTCTGCGTATGAACAACCAGAACTGAAGAACAAGTTTGCTTTGGAAGTACAAGATTCCTACGAAAGAACAAATCAGCTTTGGAAAAACAAGATTCCTACGGAAGAACAAAACATCTACGGAAGAACAAGACTTCTACGGAAGAACAAATTCCTACGGAAGACACTATTCATGAGGAGTCCAAACACTTGTATAATACAACTGTTACAAGTCAACAAGTCAATAAGGTAGTTAAGCGAATCCCAAGAAATCTGATGATTCCTTAACTGACACAAATCAAATCCCAAGAGATCTAGTGTTTCCTATAAAATAAACATCATTGTCTGTACAAATGGATCCTAGTTTAGATTCAACGACGCTTGATTAGACGATTGATTGAACGGAAACAACAATAGCAATACAACAAATCCACAAACAGCAAACATCACATCAATTCATTCAATCAAACCCTAGCAGCCGTCTCATCATCATTCATTCATTATATTCTAATCATTAACATATTTTAATGAAATACATATTATTCATTAATTGTGTTTCTGTTATTTTGTTCTTGAATCTTCATTGATATTGAAATTTATTACAAAACAATTAAACCAAGCCAACGTTGATTCTGCAAACGTTGACTTGTCTTCGACCAACACTGATAATTCCTTTCTGCGATCCTTGGATTCACAACGGGTGACTAGTAACCTTGTGATTCTAGTTTCACAAAGAGATAACAAAAAAATAACATGTGGACGAAAATATGTCCTTACAAGTCATAATATATATATATATGTAACACTCTGTTATGTATGTTTGGAAATGTTTCCTTCAATTACGTATATGTAAAACTGTTAGATGTAGGAACTATAGGACTAGATCATTTTGTATAGGCTTAAAACTTTAATATTTGTAATGAAAAATTGTAAATCATTATTATGTCGTATGCATTATATATATAGGTTAACCCATATGTTTATTGATCAGTGTATGATTGAAGGAACAAACATAATTCTTGGTCAATTACTGAAATTGACTAAGTGTAAGAAACATAAATGGATGAACATTTTGTTCTTCCATATAGATATTTCTTACAAAATCAATCAACCAAAGATCTTTTGCGGATGAACAACCAACTGAAGTTAGAAGTGAAGATTCATCTGGAAGAACAAAGTACCTTCGGAAGAATAAAGTACCTTCGAAAGAACAAAGTACGTTTCGAAGAACAAGACTCCTTCAGAAGAACAAAGTACCTTTGGAAGAACAAGACTCTTTCGGAAGAAGAAACCTCTACGGAAGACCATATTCCTGCGGAGTCCAAATACTTGTATTTAATAATATAAGTGTTACACTTCAACAAGTCAACTAGTCAACATGACAGTTGTGTGAATCCCAAGAGATTTGGTGTTTCTTTAACAGAAACGCGCGTGCCTATAAATATGGATCCTAGGTTTCACATCAAAGAGGACGATGACGACGACAAGGCGACACAAATTTCAAACAACCAAACATCAAATCACACCAACACAAACCATAACGGCCATCACATCAACATCAACACATTCAAAGCAATTTTATTTCATTCATTGTTTATTCTTCTGTAATCATTAACATGTTTTAATGAACTACATTTGAAATTAATATTTTTTGCTTATTAATTGTTTTCTTCTTATTGTGGTTGTCTTTATCATTAATCATTATTGTTGTTATTAAATTTACTAAAAACAATTAAACAAAGTTAATGTTGATTCCACAAACATTGACATGACTCAAGATTAACACTGATAATTCCTGATTGCGATCCTTGGATTCATAGGTGGTATCAGAGCCAAGTGCTCATTGATTTATGATCGATTGATCTATCGGTGTTAATTTCATTTAATTGTTTGCTAGTTTCACTAGATTTTTCAGTCTCCGCTGATCAGATATATTGTTTCTAAGCAAATTGTTTGTGTGATTTATTCAAAACAGTGAATTGTCTCTCAGCATGTACTGTTGCATTGCTTGATTAACTTGCGTCAATATTCAAATCAATTGAATAGTAGATCTTGGTTTTTGATTGACATCCATATATTGTTCATATTTAATTGAACAAATACATTGACAAAATCCTTAATTTGATATGTAATTATCATTGAAAGGATTGATTGATTTGTGACCACAAATGTTATTTATTATAATTTAAGTATTGTCACTAACTAGTTCATTTCGTAAAAGATACTCTATAATAGTTAAAATCTTAGATCTTTACTAAACATGAGTAACTTTGGTGGATTATCATATCAACCTCGAAAGTTGGAAACAAAAGTAGACTTTAAATCCTAGAAAATCAAGTTTAGGAATCATGTTAATTATATAGATTCTACTTATGGGTTTCAATAACTGAAGGTCCTTATATTCCACCTACTCTTGGGCCAGATTATAATGACAACAATCAACCCATAAGTACAAAGGATATATCACCTGATGATGTTAAGAAGGTGAAAGTTGATATTAGAGCATATAGCTTCCTTAGTATGGCTTTACCTAAAGAAATATTAATCAGGTGTGAAATTACAAAACAACAAATTCCTTGTGGAAGATTTTTTATACACTCTGTGAAAGGAGTGATGAAATCAGAAGCATTAGGAAGGACACCCTTCAGTCACAATATGAAACCTTTCATCATATTGAGGGTGAATCAATTTCTCAGCAACTTCATAGATTTATGCAACTGGTTATAGAGATAAATATCTTGGAGTTGAAATACACAATTGAGGAACTAAACAAGAAGATGCTTCATAATTTTCCAGAAAGTTGGAAGCAATCTGTGTCCATGTTCAAGAACACAACTGATCTCAAAGCAACTATTTTAGATACACTTGTAGCTAAAGTTGAGGCTTTTGAAATGGATGAAAAATCAAGAAACAAGAGTGTGAGAACTCATGTGTCACCATCCACTTTAAAGAAACAAAAAGTGTTTCAAGTGCCTTTATTTCCAACAATGATGGTGATAACTCTTGTACTTTGAGTGAAGATGAAGAGGAAGTTTGTTTCTATGAATCAAAGCCTTATGAGAAATCTTCTCAAAGCAAGTCAAGAAAATAGAAAGGAAGAGATGATGATCAAAGAGTTACATCATTAGCAATGTCATTATCAAATAACAACCAAACAAAGTCCACTATCATTCTAGACTCTGAAGAACAAAAAGCAGCTTTTGTAGCTTTCAGCTCAAGTTTTCAAGCTTACCTTACAAGCTCATTAACCTCTGCCAACATTTGCTAGCAGGACTTGGAAGAACTACATCCAGATGTAGTAGAGGAGACAAACCTACAAAGGCAAATGGCAATGATTGCTTATAGAATTAAACAATATCTAAGGAGAAATAAGAATTTGGCTGCTGTGTAAGGCCCCGTTCCCAGGACACTTACAGCTGGTCGATCATCGCATATAAAACGTACATTTTCATTTATCTAATGTAAACATTGTAGCGGTAACACTAAAAAATGACATTTCATTTCATTATAAAAGCTTTTGCCAAATAGTACATCATTAAACTGTTACAAAATACATTGTTGGATTACATCACAAAAGCATTATATAAATGGATATCATTCCAAAAGAGCTGAGTAGCCACCTCGTGCCATCCTCAACAATCATTACCGGCCAACTGGAAACACATAAAAGTCAATGTTGTTAGTGAGTTCTAGTTTTATAATAAAACATGCTTTATCTTTTGTTAAAAATCGTGATTTACTTTCATGCCATCATACATCATACGTACACATATATAATATCATATTATCTTCATTATTCGTTCTTTCGTCATTACATCTTTTCCTTTCATAAAAACCATGAACTTTACCCTTCATGCTCATGGTACTGGGCCTAAGCCTCTCATAGACCTTCATTCACGGTGCCCAGCACCTCCGGCCATAGTACCTAAGATAAAGTTTAGGTATACCATTATCATGTGCTATGCCCTTCATGCTCATGGTACTGGACCTAAGCCTATCATAGACCTTCATTCATGGTGCCCAACACCTCTGGCTACAGTACCTAAGGCATGCAACAATGGTTCCATACAAATGGTCAATCACAAAGAAAGACCCCGATGTGCATCCTTCTGTGGTAGTGAACCCGCACACCGTTGGGCTAACACCTTACAAAGGGATGTGTCCCGGCATACAAGGCTTGCAAGACTTTTATTACTTTTATCATTCATTAATGCATGCATTCATCTTGTTCCTCTTTTCATATCTTTCACTTTACGTTACATAATACTTTCATTTCATTCATTAACGTTCAGCAAAAAGTCATGGGAAAGATAAACATACATCATAATAAGGAACATAACATACACAGTCATCAACATCATACATGGCAACATCATACATACATAACATACGTAACATCTACATCATCATGCCCAACATACCCTCTAAGGCCTAAACAGTCATCTTACATGAACTTACGAGAACTTCCCATGTCAAAACTTACATCTGCACTTTTCCCCAAATGTCAGTAATTAAACTACATTTCCTCGGGAACACCAACCCTACTTGGGCATATGGATACCCTTTAGTCGCATAGCCTCCAGGCGACTGAACATCATGCGATTGGACCAATGCGGATGAACACCTATGCGGATGAATACCTATGCAGATGAACACCCAATCGTGTGAACAAAACTAATGCGAATGGAGTCAATATGGATGAGTCCCATGAGAATGGACCTAATGCGGATGAAACTAATGCAGATGAGCATTTATGCAAATGGGCTCTCAGTCGTGCGAATGAAACCTTGGTCGTGCGAATGAACCTCAATCGCACCTCGACCGGCCGTATGGCCTCCATTCGGTCGCCCAACCCTAGCTGATGCAAAATGCAGTTCATCCCAAACCCAATCTGCCATTTTTGACCTCCAAGCTCATCGAAACCCATTCTAAGCCCAAATCAACCATCCTAAACCTTAGGAATGCAAGCCACAACACTATTCAAGCACACACAATCCCAAACACATGACTCAAACGAATCATACACATACCCACACATACATAAACTGGTCAAACACACACACACACACACTTCAAAACCCGATTTTTAGATGTGTTCCAGCCCCAAAATCATTCGAAAATGTGTAAAAAGAGGTCCTAGAACTCACCCAAACGACCAAAACGAGAAGAGCTTTGATTAGACTTGCTACATAACGATTTCCACGCTCGAATCCACTCGAACCAAGCTCCAAACCCCCTTTTCTCCCTTTTCTCCCTTTTCTCCTTCTCTTCTCTCTTTTGGCTGATTTATGGGTATGGGGAGAGGGTAAGGGCTGCCCTCTCCCTTCAAATACCCCTACTCACCCAACTTTCTCTCAAAGAAAATGTATGGGTGTTACAAGTCCACCCCCTTATATAGGTTTCATCCCCGAAACCTATTATTCCTAGAACAAACAAGGGTAATGTTGTCTCATTTCGTCCTCAGTCTCCCACGTTGACTCGATCCTTTCATGTGCTTCCACTGTACACGCACAAGAGGAACCACTTTATTTCTCAGCCTTTTCTCTCTTCGATCGATGATTGCCACTAGTTGCTCCACATAATAAGTTGTTCATCTACTTTGATATTCTCCAGTGGAACAATCATGTCTTCATCTGCCAAGCACTTCTCAGATGAGATACATGGAATGTCAGGTGAATTCCACTTAACTCGTCTAGTAACTTCATCTATAGGCCACCTCTCTTACTCGAGCAATGATTCGAAAAGGCCCTATATATCTTGGGCTCAACTTGCCCCGCTTCCTCAATTGGATAATACCCTTCCAAGGTGAGACCTTCAACATAACTCGTCACCCACCCCGAACTCAATTGGTCTGCGTCGTTTATCATCATACGACTTCTGTCTATCTTTGGCTGCCTTCATGAAGGCCTTGATCTTTTCAAGCTTCTAAGTCATAGCCTCGATTACCTTCACGCTCCCTAGTTCTTTTTTACCAGTATCACCCCAACATATGGGCGTTCTGCATCTCCTACCGTATAGCATCTCATAAGGTGGCATACCAACGTTGGCATGATAACTGTTGTTGTATGAGAATTCAGCTAACGGTAAGTGATCATCCCAACTTCCCCCAAAATCAATCACACATGCCCGAAGCATGTCCTCCAATGTCTTAATAGTCCCCTCTGACTGACCATCTATCTTGGGATGATAAGCCGTGCTAATATGTAACCTCATCCCCATAGCGTCACGGATATTCTTCAAGAATTTAGACGTAAACCGGGTGTCACAATCAGACACAATAGACACCGGCACACCATGACGAGTTACAATTTCCCTCCTAAACAGATTAGACAACCTCTTAGATGAATATGTCTAATGGATCGGTAGGAAGTGACCACTCTTTGTCAAGTGGTCAACAATCACCCATATAGCATCATACCCTTTCGGGGTACGCGGCAGCCTCGTGATGAAATCCATGGTGATGTTCTCCCACTTCCATTTCGATATATACAAAGGTTGGATCTTCCCATACGGCTTCTGATGCTCGGCCTTCACCTATAGACAAGTAAGGGATTTACTCACATACTCCACCATGTCACATTTCATACCCAATCACTAATAATACTTCTTCATGTCTTGATACATATTTGTGGCACCTGGATGAATGGAGTATCGTGTCTTTTGAGCTTCATCCAAAATCTTCACCCATAGATCCCTAAAATGAGGAATCCACAGCCATCCAAATCGGGTTTTAACCCTAAGTGTGTTCTCACCCAATTCTACGACTAGACCTCTCATTCTTTTAGAGTTAAGATGATTTTTTTTCAATGCCTCACCTTGAAACTCTTTGACTTGCTTCATCATATCAGAGGTCATGATTAGTTCATACACTTTCACCCGAATTGGCTCGGGCCTCTCTTATTGGCTAAGGGAATCAGCCACCACGTTGGCTTTTCCCAGATGGTAGTGGATCTCACAATCATAATCCTTTATAAGTTCCAAACACCATCTCTGCCTCATGTTTAGATCCTTCTGCTCAAAGAAGTACTTCAAGCTCTTGTGGTCAGTGTAAATGGTGCACTTCGTGCCGTAAAGATAGTGCCTCCAAATCTTTAGTGCAAAGACCACGACTGCTAGCTCCAAGTCATGAGTAGGATAATTGACGTCATGAACCTTCAACTGCCGGGATGCATAGGCTATAACTTTTCCTCTCTACATTAAGACACACCCCAACCCCGAATAAGAAGCATCAGAATAAACCACCAGATCATCACTTCCACTGGGTAATGACAGAACATGAGCTTGAGTCAACCTCGCCTTCAATTCTTCGAATGCCTCCTCTTGAGCTTGACCCTATACAAACTTCACATCCTTCCGGGTCATCTTAGTTAGCGGTGAAGCGATCTTAGAGAAGTCTTGGATAAATCTTCTATAGTAGCCCGCCAAACCCAAGAAACTACAAATCTTGGATGGTGTCTTTGGAGACATCCATTGCATTACTGCCTCCACCTTTGCCGGGTCCACCATAATCATATCGGGACTTACTACGCGACCCAAGAACTGAACTTCACGTAACCAAAATGCACTCTTGGAGAACTTGGCGTACAACTTCTCCTTTCTCAACGTCTGCAAAACCTCCTGAATGTGACCGGCATGCTTAATCTCACTCTTCGAATAAATCAGGATATCATCGATGAACACAATCACTGATTTATCCAACATAGGCTGACATACACAGTTCATCAGATCCATAAAAGCAGCTGGCATATTGGTCAAACAAAAATACATGACAAGAAACTCGTAGTGACTGTAACGCATGCGAAAAGCTGTTTTAGGAACATCCTACTCTTTCACTTTCAACTGATGGTAACCAGATCGAAGCTCTATCCTTGAAAACCAACTGACACCATGAAGTTGATCGAACAAATCCTCTATTCTCGGTAAGGGGTATCGGTTCTTCACCATCAACTTGTTCAACTCATGGTAGTCAATGCACATCCTCATACTACCGTTTTTCTTCTTCACAAACAAGACTGGAGCACCCGAAGGAGAGATACCCGGTTTAATAAACCCCTTATCATGTAGCTCTTGCAACTGCTCTATCAATTCTTTCATCTCCATCAGAGCCAACCGATATGGTGCCTTGGCAACAGGTTGGGCACCTGATATCAGATCAATCAGAAACTCGATCTCTCTGTTAGGTGGCACCCCTAGTAAGTCTTTTGGGAACACGTCTGGAAAGTCACACATAATCGGTACATCAGACAGTTATGGTGCTGGCGAATCCACATCCTTTACATAAGCCAAGTAGGCGCTACATCCACGCCATATACACTTTCCCGCCACCGCCATTGAGATTACTTTCGGGATCGTCGTGACCCGATCTCCATAAATAATGATCAAACTTCCATGAGGCACTGTGAAACAAATCATCTTCTTGCGACACATAATGTTCTCCTCAGAATCCGCCAACCAATCCATCCCAAGAACCAAATCGAAACCACCCAAGGTTATCACAAACGGTGTAACTGGAAACTTTGACCTTCTAGTTCCACATCACAGTTCTTTATCATCTTAGAAATCCTGGTAGACTTACCTATGGTAGTTTCTATATCAAAGGGCGCGTCAACACGTCAACTACTAATAGGCAGCTTAGCATAGAAAGCAGCAGAAATAAAACTTTTACTAGCACCCAAATCAATACACAGAAGCTAAAGTTTGGTTCACTAGACACGTACCGGACATGATATCAGGGTCCGTCCTAGCTTCCTCCTGTGTCATAGTGAATTCCTTGGCGCTCGCCCTCGGTCCTTCACCTCCCATTTTCTTCGCCACGAAACCCTTAGCCCTCGGCTTCTTACAGTCCCTACTCATGTGACCCTTTTCACCACAGTTAAAGCACCGGATCATACGACAGTCCCCTGTTATATGCCCCATCCTCCCACATTTGAAGCACAAGTTCAACCCCAGCTTGCACTCCCCGATGTGCTCCTTTCCACACCTACCACACTGCTTCATACCTGCCCCCGATGTGACCACACGACGATCGTCCACCCGTGCCTTCTTTTTACCCGTCGAGGCATCACCCAAACCAAACCTCTTTCCCTGCCAGTTTCAATGACCTCCACCCTTCCTGCCACCTTCGCGACCACCACCACGGTCCTCTCCTCGTACAGTCTCCCCACCAAATCCACTGCTGACCTAAACATGCTCGGTCAGGTAGCGATCATGTGCCTGCAGATATCCGCTGGCAAGCCCTTAATTTATCCTTAATCTTTTGTGACAAAAGGCGTCACTTGATCTGGCACCAGGCGTGCCATCTCGTTGAACTTTGTGGTGTACTGCTAGTGTGTCATGGTTCCCGCCTCCAGTTGCAAGAACTCTCTTTCGACCTTGTCCATTTCCCAGTGAGGACAAAACTCCTCAATCACCACTTTTTTAGCTCCGACTATCTCGTCCTCTCAATAGCCCTTCTACCCTCGGCATGGACTATATTGTCCCACCAGCACAGAGCCGAGTCCACAAAAGGTGGGTAGCAAACTTTACTTTCTGATCCTCCCGGCACTCGCTGATGTTCAATATAGCTTCCATTTATCTCACCCACCGGTGAGCAGCAGCATCAGTAGCGTTTCCATCAAAAGTAGGTGGCTTGCATCATTGAAACGCTCCATAACTACAGCCTCATGCCACCTCCGGCGCAGGCTCTTCCTCTTCTTCTTCATCATCGGATAGAACCGTTTTAGGCTCTGGTCCCGTCCTCCCAAGGACCTGTTTCTCTCATTTCTTTCCCCTTCTCGTACAGCCTTGATAACTTCAGTCACTATAGATGGTAAGATTGTCTGCATGACCTGATGAACTTCTTGTACAACAGCCTCCTTTACTGAGGCTCTCAGATTGGCGCTCTCGTTGCCACCCTCCAGATGAGGGGTCTTGGTTCTTCAGGAACCACTTTTCAACTCTTGGTCTTCCTCTCTTAGGTCGTGGCTCAGCACCAAGCACATCACGACCACCTCCACGAGAGGCTTTCAAAGATCTACCAGCAGCCATTCACATGCACACTGAAAGATTCAAACACCAACACGGTCATTCAAGGGAACAACTCAGTTTATGTCAAGTATAGTAAGTCCCTAATTACAAAAGCCAGTTGTGATTAGCCACTTTACTCTTCACACCCTGAGCATTGCCTATCCCGACTACATAAGTATTTAAATCTACAAACAACACATAAACCACATAACATGCGCACATAATACCGGTTAACATTACGAAAATACCTGATGGCATGTAGCTACTCAGATTGACATCCCATCCCTTTCTGTCCCATTCTCAGTTTAAGTTAAGGTTTATTTTGAAAATTTACCCATTTCACTTAAACTTTGGCTCTGATACTAACTTGTAACACCCCGTTCCCGGGACGCTTACAGCTGGTCGATCATCGCACATAAAATGTACATTTTCATTAATCTAACGTAAACATTGAAGCCAAAACATTCAAAAATGATACTTCATTTCGTTATAAAAGCTTTTTCCAAATAATACATCGTTAACCAGTTACAAAATACATTGTTGCATTACATCACAAAAGCATTGTATAAATGGATGCCATTCCAAAAGAGTTGAGTAACCACCTCATGCCATCCTCAGCAATCATTACCTGTCAACTAGAAGCACATAAAAGTCAGCATTGCTGAGTGAGTTCTAGTTTTATAATAAAACATACTTTATCTTTTGTTAAAAATCATGCTCTACTTTCATGCCATCATACATCATACGTACACATAGATAATACCATTATTATCTTCATTATTCGTTGTTTCCTCATTACATCTTTTCCTTTCATCAAAACCATGAAATTTACCCTTTATGCTCATGGTACAGGGCCTAAGCCTATCATAGACCTTCATTCACGGTGCCCAGCACCTCTGGCCACAGTACCTAAGATAAAGTTCAGGTATATGCCCTTCATGCTCATGGTACTAGACCTAAGCCAATCATAGACCTTCATTCACGGTGCCCAGCACCTCTGGCCATAGTACCTAAGGCAAGCAACAATGGTTCCATACAAATGGTCAATCATAAAGAAAGACCCTGATGTGCATCGTTCTAGGGTAGCGAACCCGCACACCGTTGGGCTAACACCTTACAAAGGGGCGTGCCCCGACATACAAGGCTTGCAAGACTTTTATTACTTTCATCATTCATTATGCACGCATTCATCATGTTCCTCTTTTCATTATCTTTCATTTTACGTTAGATAATACTTTCATTTCATTCACAAACATTCAATGTAAAGTCATGGAAAAGATAAACATACATCATAATATAGAACATAACGTACACAGTCATCATCATCATACAAGGCAACATCATACATACCTAACATACATCATGCATAACCATGCAACAACAACATCATCATGCCCAACCTACCCACTAAGGCCTCAACAATCATCTTACATGAACTTACGGGAACTTCCCATGTCAAAAGTTACATTTGTACTTTCCCCCGAAAGTTAGCAATTAAACTACATTTCGTCGGGCACACCAGCCCTACTTGGCATATGGACACCCTTCAGTCGTAGGGCCTCCAGGCGATTGAACATCATGCGATTGGACCAATGCGGATGAACACCTATGCAGATGAACACCCAATCGTGCGAATGAAATTAATGCGAATGGACTCAATACGGATGAATCCCATGCGAATGGACCTAATGCGGATGAGCATTTATGCGAATTGGCTCTCAGTCGTGCGAATGAACCCTCAGTCACGCGAATGAACCTCAATGGCACCTCAATCTGCCGTATGGCCTCCATTCGGTCGCCTAGCCCTAGCTGATGCAGAATGTAGTTCATCCCGAACCCAATCTGCCATTTTCGACCTCCAAGCTCATCCAAACCCATTCTAAGCCCAAATCAACCATCCTAAACCTTAGGAAAGCATACCACAACACCATTCAAGCATACACAAGCCCATACACAAGACCCAAACAAATCATACACATACCCACACATACATAAAGGGGGTCAAACAAACATACACTTCAAAACCCGAATTTCAGATGTGTTCTAGCCCTAAAATCATTCGAAAACGTGTAAAAGAGGGGTCCTAGAACTCAAACAAATGACCACAATGAGAAGAGCTTCGATTACACCCGCTACACAAAGATTTCCCTGCTCGAATCCACTCCAACGAAGCTCTAAACCCGTTTTTCTCTCTTTTCTCCTTCTCTTCTCTCTTTTGGATGATTTGTGGTTGTGGGGAGAGGGTAAGGGCTGCCCTCTTCCATTAAATAACCCCATTCACCCAACTTTCTCTCGTTGGCGAGTTTGGTCCTCCTACTTTGGAGTTTATTTTTTTTCTTCTTTTGTTGCCTTCAAAGAAAATATCCAGGTGTTAAATGCTCCAAGTAAATCATCAAAGATTGGTGTTCATAAGTCAAAGGTGAGATGCTTCAAGTGCAATCTATATGGACACATTTCTAAAGAATGCAATCAATAATCAAATTCTGAGTCAGCACAACATTAGTAAATTAGTCTCAGCAAACATCGTCATCACAAAGACCTTTCAAGCAACCACAACTTACAAAGTCATCCCCACCAGCCACCAATACATCAGCAGGAACAAGTAACTCCAATGAAACTGGGGTGATCTGTTAAGGACCTGGTATTTGACCGAAATACCTAGAGATTAACGTGTAAACCAGATCAAATAGTGCGGAATCCTATTTGATTGGCGATCCAATCAGTGAGAACACACGAAGAATCAATCAAGAATTGAAACTAAAGTTAGAAATCGATTGGGAATCGATCTAGTGTGTTCTATGAACTTGGAGAACGAATTGAGAGGTTTCTGGACGGCTAGGGTACGTCTGGAATCGTAATAGATTCAGAGTCCCTCTTTTTCACGAATTGAGTTGTATTTATAGGTTGGTATTATTCAATCGTGCGACTGAACCATTAGTCTGGTTCAGTCGCGCGATTGAACCATGCGGTTGATTCATTCGTACGACTGAGTGTTCAGTCGTGCGACTGAGCCAATCTTATGTTACAATCGTACGACTAATCCAGTCTCCTGGTTCAGTCGTGCGACTGAGTCAATCGTGTGAAGTTATTCATGTGTATGGTTCATTCGCATGAGCCATTCGCATGAGAACTTCATTAAGTTAAGTTTGAATGTTTTAATTAATATAATATAATGTGCAACCATTCAAACAATCATAAACCCAATCAATTCAATCACGACTCATTAATGAAATATTAAACATCACAAGTAACAAACAATTTATGTCATTCATTAATCAATACAAATTACATCATACTCAAACAGACAAGATTCATTACATTTCAAATCATGATCTAGGGACATACATGCATCAACAAACTCCCCCTTGGACCTAGATCTATCTAATCTCTTGTCTTCTGCATAACCTCCTTATACTTCTTGTACTTCTCCTCCTTAGTGACTCCTGCGTGAATCTCAAACGCAAAACAAAAAAAGTCGTATAACGTTTTGGAACTAGAGGCTTGTACAATGTCTTGTGTGTCATAGAACAGTGGCCACTGGAAATGTATAGACATCATTAGCAGACAAGTTGGTTAGCCACATCGGGTCGAATACCCTGATAGTATCCATTTGGCCCTCTTTATTCAGAACTATGACAGCTTCAGTAGTTCTCCAATCATAGTACTACCATTTGAAGTGTGGAGTGAAGTCCTGTGGCATTTCCCTGAGAGGGATTCTCAACATAGTGCGCGGAGGACTCCACTTCAACACAATCTTGGGCTTGCCAGTACTAGCATCAACCTCAGACCTTCTTATATACCTCGTATGCTGTTGTGGTCTGAAGTTAACCCATCTGGTGTGGTACTCCTTTTCAGGGCAGCCTTGAACCAGCTTGACATTTTTCGTGGGTCAGCATACAGCAGCTTTAGCTTAGCCAGCTGGTTGAGCTCAAAACCAGGTAGAGTCTTCAGATCATGTGGAAATCTAAAGTACTCTATGCCCTGTTCCCTCTTAACTGCATACGCGTTAAGGTCATCAAAATAAGCCCATGCAATAATCCTGCCTGACACCTTATAGTGTTTCTTGACTCTGTAGAGCTTGGTGTAGGCATCTTTCTTTGGTGCAGCACGCTGGGCTCTAACTTCTTCAAAACAGGCAGCCCACTCAGCCTTTCGAATGTCTACGTCATCATTTGAGGCTTGGGCTGTTCCTTCGGTCTTTCCTGTTCCTGCTCCATCTTGTCTAGTACCTCAAACATATCACTGACTAGGACTCACCCAGATTGGGGACCACATTACCCTCATTGTCAGCGTACTGAGGGTACTCTTCTGTAGTAATATCTTCAACCTCAACTTCATCAACGTCATTTAGTTCTTCATTACTGGTTGAATCAACTGTTGGAGCATCCTTGACAATTTCATCAGGATTGAGTCTGAACATCTCTGTCAGTTGCTCGTTAGATAGGTCATGAATTATTTCCCCTTCTTCAGGGGTATAACTCACAGACCTTCTTACAATCCCTGCAGTTCAAGAGTCATAGTTAGTTGAGTCTTGACCTATTGAAGGGGAGCAATGTCAAACTCATCCCTTTGAAAGTTGGATCTGTTTGATTTAAACATTCAACACATAAACCATTAGTAAGTAATCAAACAGAATTATATCAACTTAATATATAAACATTCAACACACTTGTTTTACACTCCGTGATTCAAACACCAAATAAATAAATACATAAGACATCTAATCTGTACTTTTGTCTTGAATCCTGGGCTCGTCGCTCGGAGGAGCAGAAGTGGTAGATGGCTGATCCTGTCGATTCTTGATCTTCGCTCCTGACCAGAAGCAGAGGCCAATGCAGCCGCATCCCCTCCTTCTGCTTCGTCATCATCATCTCTACCTTCTGTCCTTTCTTTCTCTGTCTCTTCTTCATCCTCATCATCTTCCTCATCGTCATCATCATCTTCATCATGACCATCTCCATCATCCCCATCACCCTCCTTTATCTTCAAAGGCTCATCCTTTGACCCCTTTAACCTCAGCATAATAGTCTTGTTGGTCGTCTCCAACTCCTCTATACGTTTGGCTGATTGGGCCTGCTGGTCCTGGAGTTGGGACATCTCGACTCTCCTAGCATCGATTAGCTGGGTCTGTTGATCTATCACCCGAGCCTGCTCTGCCATCTGCTGAGACTGGGCAGCAGTCAGATCGGTCAACTGGCGAATCTGCGCCGCTTTCTCTTCATGTACAGCTAGCAGGCGCATCACCATACGGTAAGCGCCGACAGCTGCTCCTCTACCCCGATGTGAGGTAGAGTAGATCTATATACATGTGATGGCTGGGCTGAACGTCCGGCATGATGTGAGGTGGTGGTGGTAGTAGCAGTGGTGAATATGGGTCGGTAAGCAGGTGCTGGTGATGTAGGTGTGAAGGTATGTGGTGGAGGGAGGATATACGTGGTGGTAGGTAAGGGTGGCTGTGGTGATGGGTGTATGTCAGTGGTGGTGGTGGTGGCTGTGGTGATGGGTGGTATGTCAGTGGAGGTGGTAGTGGTGGCTGTGGTGGTGGAAGTAGTGGCAGCAGTGGTAACGAAGGTCAGGCGACGCTTCTTCTTCTTCAGTCCGTGGGGTTGAGCATCCTCTTCCTCCTAGTCCCGGTGGAAGTGGATGCTCCCCTGCAGCTCTGCCCACTGAACCCGGAGCATAGCTTGGGTCAGTCTCTCTCTCAGTGGAGTCCCGAGGGTGTTCACCAACCACCCTAAGCCCGTGTTCTGTGGGAACTACTTTGCTTCCCACAGTCCTAGTGAGGGGCTCCTCATCCGACTCCTCCTCTCCTCCTGATCACCAACAATGAACTCCTGATGGAAACCGACCGTTCAGCAACCTCTCTGGCAGTGTCAGACCCCGGTGAAATAACATCTGACTCAGTGCCTCTTTGTGTAGCAGGCATGTCAACCCCGGCGTTGCCGCTATCATCATCATCAGAATCCATATCTAGTAGGAGCAACCTCTCATCATCGGAGTCGTTGTCATCATGACGCCATTTGCGTCTGCCAGGCGCCACATACCTCTCGTTGGCCAGGTGGCCAATCAGTTTCTTCACTTAGGGCTTTAGCTGCTTTCCCCTGTAAAACTCATCCTGTCCAGAGTAGTATCATCCATAATCTCTAAGGCCACTGCGTCATGATTCTCTTTGGGCAACTGTGGCAGCTTCTCGTTGAAGACGAGCTGTAAGAATCTGGGGTACATACAAAACCCCCTTTACCCTGGCCTCTAAGTTCTCCACTAAGTAGGAGAATATCATGCTGGAAAAACTAAAGGGGTGGTTCAGAACCAGTGCCACGTAGGCATTTTGAATCTGGTCTGAGAGGTCGTCAAACCCACCCCTCCTCGATGCAACACACTTGAGGATCACGTGTGCTAAGTACTTGTACTGGGGGCTCAGGTTGCTCTTGTTGAGCACACCTGAGTTGATATCCTCAGCGTACTTTATCCTCAGGAAGCATCCTCTCACTGTCAACGGATGTAGTCTAGTAGGATGATCAGTGTCGTCCCCAAACTCTAGGACCCTCTGAATGTCGGCAGCAGAGATCTCAATATCATGGCCCAATATAGAGCTCCTAATACAGTACGGCTCACGAGAGCGGTCCACCGAGGCATTCTCCCAGAATGCCTGATGGAGTGATCTATATGGCGTGCAGGGCGTGGAGATAGCCTTATGAATCCGGGACCATCTCAGGAAGACTATAATGTCAGTAAACTCGGCCCCATCTTGGTGGTGTGATCCAAATGAGCACAGATGTTGTGCTTTGGATTTATGGACCACCTTTCTGCCATTTACCTGAAACACATAAGACATAGAACCATTAGTACATAAGACATGAAAAATTCTATTCTAAGTGTAAAGTTGAAAGTCATTCTGATTCATTCGTGCGAATGAATCATGCGACTGAAGTCAGTCGTCTGTTCTTTCATGCGACTGGACTCATTCTGGTCAATGTGACATGCGATTGGGTTCAGTCTGCTGACTGAGTCTGCGAATGGTTCAGTCGGCCGACTGAGATCAATCGTAAGGTTCATTCGGCCGAATGACCCAATCGCCAGATTCAATCGTGCGATTGAAGTTCATCGGACGACCAGTCGCCTGTCTTAGTTGTTTAGTCACCTGTGGTTCGAGTCTTGATCAAATACAAGTGATTTAACATGGATTACCGGTTCAATATACTCGCATTCTTGTTACTAATAACCTATTAACCTTAATTTTAACATTTTGCATAGTTTAAGTAGGTTATTAGGTCGCGTTCTGTCTATTTCTTGTTTTCGTTCGAATATTCACCACATTATGGTTCAATCCTTCTGATTTCAATGAAACAAGACTTCAATCTACCTGTATAATGAATGGCGAACGTTAGTGAATCAAAAGCAATGATAAACTAGGGCTAATAAAATTTTGGCAGTGTAACGGTAGGGAGTGCGATTTAAGGGCGATTTGGGAGTGATGAGTGAAATGCGATCGATAGAGCCCTTTAAATACTGAAGCTGGGCTCAGTCGGCCGACTGGCCTCAGTCTCCCAGTTCATTCGGGCGACTCAGGCTCAATCGTACGATTAGCCCAACCAGTCGCATGCACTTGACCGACTGAGATTCAGTCGGTCGACTGGCTCAGTCGTGCCTTTCATTCGCATGTTCAGTTGACTGAATGAGTTTCAATCGGTTGACTGACTCATTCACCCTCTTCCAATCGGTCGAATGGGCTATTCTGATGAGCCATTCGTGTTAGTGGAAGCCATTCGCATGGTTGGTCCATTCTCATGGTCCAATGTGCGAATGGGTCACACTTAGTTAATTTTTTGCCATTTATACCATTTACATTTAAGCCCTTTTAAATTAATTGAAATTAATTTATGCGCCTTTGATCATCTCAGACATGATCATTTTATTTTGAAAAACATTTTGATCACTCAGACGTGATCATTTTAAACACTTTAGTCACTCAGACGTGACCCTTTTAAAAACACTTTGTCACCTCAAACGTGACTATTTTAACTTCAAAGCACATATGGTCATCTCAGACATGACCCTTTTAGTGATTGATCCTTCTGATTTCTGATGTAGCCCGACACACGCCTACAATTAAAATTAAAAACAACTAACTAATTTAAAACCTTAAACTAATTTCATAAACAAACTTATTTTTGGCTTTTTGTGAGAGATAAATCCAGAGATTGATATCTACGGGATTTGATTCGGGAGTAGACAGCTTCAACTTAGATTGATCATATCTGGACCAATTCAATTTTGGAATCATACAGGTAAGTCAAATCATTTGGGACTTGTCATTAAAACTTTTGATGCTTAAATTCTCGGTCTTCATCCAGAGTCGTTAGCAACTTAAGGAAATCATACTGGAACTCTTAGATTTTCACATTGATTTGAACTCTTGAGAATGTAGCCACTAAGATTGTCAGTATGTTTGTCCACTTAAATCCATACACCGACTTTTGACGTAGACTGGTGACTGATTTAGGTTTAATTATTTCAACTAACGTTTGTGGATCCCACACTTATATGGTAATCAACATTCCTGCGGAGCTTTTGAGCGGTCTACGGGTATTATTACAAGAAGAGACCATTCTTAGAGCTTTCAAAGAGAAGCTTGTCCTCAGGTCAGTGCCATCGCACAGCAGAGAGGCGGCAAACAACAATGAATTCTAGAATATCTAGGTTATGCTTATCCTCAGGTCAGTGCCATCGCACAGCAGAGAGGCACACAACCTATCTCCTTGTTAGAGCAGCTTGTTTTATTTTACACAATATGCACCAACAACATAAGTCATTAGCTTTATTGCATTTGTCTTTCATTTTTTCTTGCTTTGCTCTAATTATGGTCATCCGCACACATTTGTGGCATTTAAATGCTCATTACCCCTTATTGGAATATATTTGATTGTGTTAACCAGTGATAAGATGGAAGTCCACAGTCAGTTGAACAACTTAGTTTGATCTTGAGATCACCAATCAGGTCTAATTGTCTATTGTGTTGAATCTACCAACATATCATTTGTGGTCTAGCAGCCTCTAAGTCTATTTCTTTGTGTCACCTTAGGAGTTGCCAGTTTTCTATCATCTTCCCTTTTTATATTGCTTAGACTACACAAACATATACTTTGAACTTTGCATCTTTTCAAAACTTAAATCTTTAAAGTCCCTCTTGATTTGTTCCTGTGTACTATCATTTTCCAAAGGTATTGAATCGGTATCACAGACACAATCTACCTTATTTCAGCTAGTTACCCCATCTCCCTCATTTTATTATTTTTTTATTTTATTTTTAATGTTAACTTGCTGACATATTCTCCCCCTAAAATACTAAAATCATTTCTGGTTTAATTATTTTTGTTTTAGTAAACAGCAAAAACATGAGTTTAAATATAACAGACAAAATAAAACAGATAACATAAAATAAAATAAACTTTAACTAAACTACATCGGACTACACATTATTATCATGAGGAATTACCTCACTTTCTCTTTTTAACGCTGTTGACCTCTAGCAAATATTGAAAACGTGGTTATCAAAGGCTTTAGTATAGAGGTCAGCGCATTGAAAATCAGTATTAATTTTAACCACATCAATTAAGTTCTTTTCAAAACAGTCTCTTATGAAGTGGTATTTAACCGATGTGTTTGGTCTTAGGATGTTGAACCGGATTTTTAGTTACTGCAATTGCAGCAGAGTTATCAACAAAATAGAGAGTAGATGAGAATTTTAACCGTAATCCCGTATTTGCTGTTGAATCCAAATGATTTGTGAACAGCAACTTGCAGCAGCAACATATTCGGCTTCACAGGTTGACAATGCAACCGATGTCTGCTTCTTACACTGCTAGGTAACTAATCTTCTCCCAAAGAATTGACACCCCGCTGATGTAGACTTGTAGTTCATCTTGTATCCCCCGTAATCCGAGTCACTATACGTGGTAAGCTCAAAGTCATCATCATAGGATACCACAATCCATGTGTGGGTGTACCCTTCAGATAACGAAAAATCCTCTTGACCCCGATCAGATGGTTGACCTTTGGTTTAGCCTGATATCTAGAACATAGACATGTAGCATACATAATATCAGGTCTCGAGGCAGTGAGATACATGAGGGATCCAATCATTCCTCGGTACATAGTGGCATCTACAAGATCTCCATTTTCACCAGGTGCTATATCATGATTCATAGCAAGTGGAGTCCCAGCAGCAGAAGCATTCTCCATGTCAAAGCGACTGAGAATGTCTCCTACATACTTGGTCTGATGTAGAAAGATCCCATTAGGTGTTTGATCCACCTGTAACCAAGAAAGAACTTCATCTCCCCCATAGCACTCATCTCAAACTCTTTCTTCATAACTGCTTCAAACTCTTTGCATAACTCTTCCTTCTTTGACCCGAAGATTATGTCATCAACATATATCTGTACAAGCATTAGGTCGCCATCCTTTTCTTTAATAAACAGTGTACAGTCAATGACTCCCCTGCGAAAGCCGTGTTTCACAAGATGAGTCGAGATTTTCTCATAACAAGCTCGAGGAGCTTGATGAAGCCCATATAAAGCTTTGTCGAGCTTGTAACTCTATCCCGATGATAAGGGTCTTCAAATCCCTCGGGTTGACTTACATAGACTGTTTCCCTGATTTCCCCATGAAGGAATGCACTCTTCACATCTAATTGGTAGACTTTAATCTTCATTACGATGCATAGGCAAGGAAGATACGAATAGCTTCCATCCTTGCCACGGGTGCAAACACCTCATTATAGTCAATCCCCTCGACTTGGCGAAAACCTTGAACCACCAGTCAGCTTTGTTCCTGATAATGACTCCTTGGTCATCCTTCTTGCATTTTAGTACCCATTTGGTGCCAATGACTTTAGCACCTTTAGGTCTATCAACCAGAGTCCATACACCTAACTTCTTAAACTGCAGAAGTTCTTCTTGCATGGCACTCACCCACGCCTCATCAATTAGTGCTTCACTGACATATTTGGCTCAACCTGCGAAACAAAACATCGATAAGCACCGTCATGAATGTAACCTTTCTCCATAACTGAGGCGTAATCAGCTGAGTATAGCTGATTTCGTGTTTGTACTCCTAATCTGACATCCCCTATAACATTGTCAAGGGGATGATAGACGTTTAGTCGTGATCCTGGAGTAGTAGGAGTAGCACAGCCACCTCAGAACCGAGATTGTGAACATTTTGTTCTGCATCTGAGGAAGATGGAGTTTGAGGTTCCGAAGTCGAAGGTGCATCACTCATGGATGCTTGTGGACTTTCAGGAACTGGAACCTGTTCCTCCTGACTGTTCTGGTCATCTGCTTCAGTTTCATCTTCAGAGGAGGAGTCACTGTCATCGACTACCCCCCTGACTGAGTAGATGATTCTCCCTGGGTGCTAGATGGTGTATTTAGAATATCATACATCATCCTAGTAGCTAGTCTCATCATCCGAGGGAGAGAGAGATGTTGAAGGACTTGAAGAATCCATCATAATCGAAGAAGTATGCAGGTCCTTTGCCTGTAGGTGGTGTGGTATATCTCTGAACGTCGACATTACACCACACTTCTACAAGACCCGTTGAGTTATTGTAAACTCGCTTTTTCGGTATGTTGTATCCTAGAAAAATTCCTTCATCTGCCTTCTCGCTGAATTTGCCTTCTTGTGTCTTCTTCAGAAGTGTACACGACGCGCCAAAAGGTTCAAGATACTCCAAATTCGGTTTGCGTCTTTGTAGTAGCTCATAACATGTCTTTCCGTGGCGCTTGACTATTAGGACTCGATTTAGTGTATAACACGCATTTGCCACCGCCTCATTCCAGAATTGGATAGGCAGTTTCGAGTCTGCCAGCATAGTCCGTGCTGTCTCTATCAAACTCCTGTTCTTTCTCTCAGCAACGCCATTCATCTGAGGTGTGTAAGCAGAAGTGAATTGATACACAATTCCCTTTTCCTTGCAGTATGCCTCCATCCCTTGATTCTTGAATTCTGTCCCGTTGTCTGAGCGTACTTGTCTAACTTTTAGCTTGTAGAGAGATTCCAGTGTGGTTACTAATTCCTTGAATGTCTCCAATGTTTCTGATTTGGATTTCAGAAACATTACCCAAGTGAACCTTGAGTAGTCATCAGTGACCACAAAACAGTACACGTCGCCTGCAATGCTCCTTGTACTAACTGGACCAAACAGATCCATGTGAAAAAGCTCAAGAGGAAGTTCTATTGAATGAACTTTCTTTTCCTTATGAGACTTCTTTGTGTTTGCCTTTCTTGCAAGCTACACAAAAGTCAGGAAGTTGGAAGTTCTTGACATTTACTCCTTTCACTAAATCCTTCTGAATCAAATGATTCATCTTCCTTTGACTAATGTGTCCCATTCTCCTATGCCAGGAGATTGAATCCTTCTCAGTAGCTTTAATAGAAAGCACTAAACCTCATGATCCTTGTAGCAGCTGTTGACAGATCCAAGACATAAAGGTCTTTATATCTTGAAGCAGTCATTAGAACTTGGTCCTCTGGGATCATATATTCTTTCTTCAGCATGTAACACTTCTTGTTGTCGAAGATGACTTTAAATCCTTTATCACAGATTTGGGAAACAGAAAGTAAGTTGTTCTGAAGTTGTTGAACGTAGTTCACCTTATCAAACTTAACTTTCTGATTTCCCACTTCTCCCTGAGCTGTGATATAGCCTCCTTTGTTTCCTGCAAAGGAAACATGCCCTCCTTTTATTTGTTTGACGTTTGATAAAAGGGCTCTATTTCCTGTCATGTGCCTGGATGCACCGCTGTCTATAATCCACGTGTTAGTCTCAGCACTGTATCGAACACCCTGCACATACAAAGTAAATGAATTAGTTTAGGTTAGGAACCCAAGCTTTTACTGTCTTGGGTTTCCCAGAGGCATCACACATCATAAACTCCACCCATTGACCCTTAGAGGGTGAGGGTAGCTCAGGTTCCTTCTTGTCATCAGTATCAGACACGTAGGTGACTTTTCTTTCCATAAGCCAGATTTGTGCAATGCCTGTTTATGATAAACAGTCGTATGGCTTACAGGTTGGACTTTAGGTTCATTAGCTCTTCTAGGTGGAGTTAGAGAACTCCTCTTAGAAGACCTAGGTCTAGAGTCCTGAAGATTAATCTTCTTCCTAGGTGTCTGATAGAAAGGACAATAGGAAGCAATGTGTCCACATTCTCCATAGTTGTAGCATGACCTGCTATCAACTTTATGAGTAGACTTTCTTTGTGGAGAAGTGCGTGACACTCTAGTAACATCAATCACTTTAGGTTTTGACTCTTGTATGTTTGATGTTTTCTCTGGTTTAACAAAATTCACTGTTTTAACTTGTTTAACATGTTCCACTTTTTGGTTAACTGGTTTTTGACTTGAAGCATGTGAGAAAGTAACATTTGAAGTCTTTTTAGGTTCTGATTTGACTCTGTTTGACCCTGACTTTAAGTTAACTTTTTCAAATTCATTTTCCAGATTAACACAAGGCAATTTACCCTTTGCCTTTGAAGTGGCCTCCTTTTGTTTCTGTCCAGATTCAGTAGATGAACATGAGGTGTCTGGATCAGTAATAGAGGAGTAATCACCACATGATCCTTGATGGGGTTTTATTATTTATGGTCTAGACTTAGTGTTCATCAAGGTCTCAGGTGGTGGTGGAACCACTTTGTAGCCTAATCCCTCCCCGTTATTCCTTTCTCTCACTAAGTGTTGAACTATGTGTGAAGAACTAGTCCAACTATGCAGTTTCTGTTTTATGAATTAACTTCTACTTCTAGAACTGCCTTTTGCTTCTTAGTTTCTGCTAGGGATTTTAGATAGTACCTAATGTCATTTGCTTGGTTAAAGGCCACTACTTCGGTTTCCCTAAGTTGTTTAGTCAATAGGTCTATCTTTTCTTTCTAATTATGCTCATTTTGTTTTAGTACTCTATTAGCCTTAGTGCACAGTCGTAAACCTAGCGAATTTTTCATCTATGCTATTCCTAAAAGTATCACAATCAGAACAAGCATGATTATTAAACATTTGGTCAGTAGTACTTACCTGAGTTGGTTCAGAAGAGTTAGCCATCAGTGCAGCATCAGATGTCTCTGGTTCTGGTGATTCTGACTTTTCTGTCTCTGACGTGGAAATCTCCTCATTTGGCTTGTAACTGACCTCGGCTGCAGTTGTTTCTTCACTATGTGACATTGCTATCTCAACTGCTAGAACACCTTCACTCGTAGAATCATCATCAATATCCTCAACACTGGCAATGTTAGATTCTCCTGGTGAGACAAACCTAAAACTCCATCCTGTCCTTCATCATCATGAGCAGTCAAGGCTTTTGGATCCTTGTTTGATGAAGTAGAACTGGAGGCTTGCTTGTCTTGGAGAGTAAAGGACGAGAACGGGTTCCCATTACCCGTCTTCTTTGGCTTGACACATTCTCTTTTGAAGTGCCCTTCTCTCCACAGTTGAAGCAGGTCACTTTGCTCTTGTCAAAGCCAAATATGGTATCCTTAGTAGCTATCAAGTTCTGTCCAGTCTTCTTAACAAAATTCTTCGCCCTTCGGACAGCGCTAGCTAAGGCCCACATTATATCCATCCTCTCAAGCTCCATTCATCCACCTGCTCGTAGTCCTCATCTGCCAGATGGCAGTTTCCAATCTTCCTGGCAACAAGTCCATCATATGAATGAACCACTGCTGCTAAAAGATCCATATGCTCTCGAGCTACTTCTATGGTCACATTACCGAGGTTCTCGATCTTCAGTTTGGTAGCACTTGCTTCTGATCCAATATAATGGGTACATGACGACCCAGACGTGTCTGATCCAGAAGGAGAAGCATGTGAAGGACCTAACGAGCTAGACACAAAAACAGTCTGGAGTGGTGCTCCAGATGTCTTAGCTTGAGGCGTGGCGTTGTATAAAGCTGGATTTTGTGTGTACAAAGACTTTTGAGCTCTATACTTCATCCTTAGTGCTTCTTCTCGCAACATAAGAATGAAGTCATTTATATCCAGCTTTACAAGCATTCCATTCTGTCTCAGGTTAGACACGAATGTAGCCCACTTATCAGGCAATCCGTCGGCGAAGTTGCTTACTTTCTCTTCCATAGTCGTTTCCACTCCATGTGTATGCAATTCGCTCATCAAGTGGTAGAATCTGTCTATGACTTCGTCTAAACTTTCATTACCAATCGATGAGAAGTTATCAAATTCCTTCTTTAACTCCTTTGCCTTGATTGCCTTCAATGACGCATTCCCATCATATCTCTTCTCTAGCTCATCCCACAGTTTCTTGGACTGCTTGTTCTCTGAATACTGGTGGAATATAACCGATCTCAATGGCTGAGTGATCAATGCATAAACTCTTTTCTCTGCATTGTACTTTATTTTCTGTGCGTCTGTCATCCCGCTTAATGTTAGCTTAACTCCATCAGCTCCCACCGGTGTACTATAACCGATCTCAATGGCTTCCCACTGATTAGGATCTACTCCATTAAGGTAGATCTCAAAACGTTGTTTGCAGTTGGGAAAGTCATCTAAAGTCAAAAGCTTTGGTGGTTTATTGTGATTACCCACCTCACTCTCAAGCAACAGTAGGTTCTGTATCCTTGAGTCCTTCCCAGCAGTAAAGGCTGACATCTGATCTTCCATGACTAATAAACTTAGAATCTAATCAAACAAACTTTCACTGATGCGACTGAAGGATGCGAATGATCTAATCGTGCGTATGAACTCTGCGACTGGTTCAATCGTGCGGCTGAACTGGGCGATTGGTTCAGTCGGGCGAATGAATCTGGTGCGTATGAGCTACGCGAATGAACGGTTCAGTCGGCCGAATGAGGGTGCGACTATGTCCAATCATGCGTATGAGCAATGCGAATGGAGTCCAGTTGGGCGAATGAGTCACTCGTGCGACTGAAGCTGCTGTTTTGCGAAAATTTCTAGGTTTGACGAGTTTCAGCCGTAAAGATTCGAAATTTCACAAGTTCTAATCGCCTAAGTCCGTAGAAACCAAACTTCGATGAGCAAGGAACTTCCAAGATCACTTTTGATGCCAAAGATTGCGTTTTTTAGTGCAAAATCACAAACTTTTATGCAATCTTGATTGAATCAACACGTAATCAAGAGTCAAAGCTCTGATACCACTTGTTGGGACCTGGTATTTGACCGAAATACCTAGAGATTAACGTGTAAACCAGATCAAATACTGCGGAATCCTATTTGATTGGCGATCCAATCAGTGAGAACACACGAAGAATCAATCAAGAATTGAAACTAACGTTAGAAATCGATTGGGAATCGATCTAATGTGTTCTATGAACTTGGAGAACGAATTGAGAGGTTTCTGGACGGCTAGGGTACGTCTGGAATCGTAATAGATTCAGAGTCCCTCTTTTTCACGAATTGAGTTGTATTTATAGGTTGGTATTATTCAATCGTGCGACTGAACCATTAGTCTAGTTCAGTCGTGCGATTGAACCATGCGGTTGATTCATTCGTACGACTGAGTGTTCAGTCGTGCGACTGAGCCAATCTTATGTTACAATCGTACGACTGATCCAGTCTCCTGGTTCAGTCGTGCGACTGAGTCAATCGTGTGAAGTTATTCATGCGTATGGTTCATTTGCATGAGCCATTCGCATGAGAACTTCATTAAGTTAAGTTTGAATCTTTTAATTAATATAACATAATGTGCAACCAGTCAAACAATCATAAACCCAATCAATTCAATCACGACTCATTAATAAAATATTAAACATCACAAGTAACAAACAATTTATGTCATTTCATTAATCAATACAAATTACATCATACTCAGACAGACAAGATTCATTACATTTCAAATCATGATCTAGGGACATACATGCATCAACAACATCATCCTTCAGATGGAACTTGTGACTAGAGTATGTGTGAGAAGGAAGTTGTTGGACCAAAAGAACCAATGAGCCGGATCAGAAAACCTTTAAGTCCCACAGACATCATAACAACTACCGAAGACCACAACAGCTGAAGACAACGACTGATTATAAAGTCTGAAAACACAAGTCTGAAGACAGTCTGAAGACACAAGTGCTGAAGACAAAGTCTGAAGACACAAGTGCTGAAGACAAAGTCTGAAGACACAAGTGCTGAAGACAAGTCTGAAGACACAAGTGCTGAAGACAAAGTCTGAAGACACAAGTGCTGAAGACAAAGTCTGAAGACACAAGTGCTGAAGACAAAGTCTAAAGAAACAAGTGCTGAAGACCAAAGTATCAGACGTTGTCACAACAGCTGAAGAGGTCTTCTTCAGTAGTTGTGATGGTTTACCTTTCAGTAGTTTCTTTGTTTCAGTATTTGTAAAACAACTGAAGAGTATGTTCTTCAGTTGTTTTTGTTTCAGTAGTTTCTTTTCAGTAGTTGTAATAATAGTTAACACTTAGTATTTTTGTAAGAAGATGTCAGTTGTTTGACATCTTCAGTAGTTGTGTTAACTATCAGTAGTTTGTGATAATTCTGTTAGATGTCACTATCAAGTGACATCAGCAGACGTCACATCTCTTATATAGAGGTGTCGACCTAATTGTAAGTGTGACATTCCGTTACCACGAAAGCGAATATTGAATGAAATATATCTGCAGATTCTCTCTATCTATAACCGTTTTGTTCTTACATTGAATATGTTTTGTTCTTGTGATTTGGCTAATTCATTGTTAGAATTCCGCTGCTATACTCTCTAATCAATCAAACGTAGATCACTGATCCTAACAAGTGGTATCAGAGTAGGTTAATCATTGATTGATCTAACAATTGATCATTGAAACTGGTAATTGATATCTATGTTTGATTGAATTAGCATTTTGCAAGAACTGGTTATAGATTATTGAATTTTTGATGCTTTCGTTCATTTATTCTGAGATCTCTCTTGGTTCAATTGGTTGTTGTGTTTTGTTCTAAATCTGTTATAGCTTAATTGAATTTGATTGAATCTGAGATGACTACTCCTTCTAATGATCCTCACAATACTGGTTCCTCAACCAAGCCCCCGATGCTGGTTAGGACCGAGTATAACATATGGCAGCGAAGAATGCTTCATCACCTGTCTGTTAATAGTTCAGGTTGTTGGACATCTGTGGTACACGTACCACATAAGCCTATGGTGAACAATCCGGAAACCAATCAAATGGTTCCGAAGAAGAAGGAACAATACTCTGATGAAGATCGGAAACTATTTGAGATTGATGCTAAAGCCCATGGAATTCTGGCCATGGTACTGCCTAATGAAATCTATTCAGGGCTTATGCATCACGAAACTGCTAATGATCTCTGGAATGCCCTGAAGGAACAATTCGGTGGCACAGATGAGGTCTTAGCAAACAACAGAGAAATCCTTGCCCAACAATATGAGACATTCTCTCATAGAAAGGGTGAGACACTAACTCAACAGTTTGAGTGTTTTTCCTGCTTGATCTCTGAGCTGAAAATGGTGAAACAGGAATACACCAATAGCCAGATGAATAACAGGTTCCTCAGATCACTGCCTGAGAGATGGGACACATACACTATTGTCCTACACTCCAGTGCAAATCTGGATAGCCTATCTCTCACCCAACTTCATGGGAAACTGCTTACATTCGAAAAGAGATAGAGCAGAAGAGGAAACTGTCCTCATCATGAAAGCTCACTGATGACTTTGTACCAGGGAATACTGCCTTGGTTGGTCATGAGTCAGAATATGCTGCATCTGAAAGCAATTATGATGAGCATATGATTTCTCTTCAATAGTTCTCATCATGCATTTATTGGTATTGAGAGTCATTCTGGCAATAATAGTGACAATCTATGCTTCATCATGGATGATTTGAAAGGAATAGCTGATGATTATCTAGAAGAGATGGATATTCTGAGCCAAATGGCATTGATTAATATCAGAGCTCAGAAGTTCTATAAAAGAACTGGCAGGAAATTTCCTGGACTCTCTAGCAAAACAAAAGTTGGTTTTGACAAGAGTAAGTTGAGGTGTCACAAATGCCAAAGGCTGGGACACTTTGCAAAAGAGTGTAGATCAACTGGATCTAACTCTTCTGCACCCTTTATGACTTTTCCTATTACTAGTCCACAAAACGGACGGCAACATCCTGCTGGTTCTGGTCATCATTCACATCCCAGGTCTCCTGCATACTTTGTCCCCCAGGGTCCAATTTCATATCCTTATCCCTGCTATTATATGCCTCAACCAAATCTTGTTCAAGCTCCAATTGCACAACAACCACAAGCATTGCCTGAACCACAACCTTCCCAATCTCATCAACAAACTCAACCTCAATAACACAGCTTCTTCACCCCAGGAGTTGTTGACTGGAGCAGTATACCAGATGATTTGTCTGGTCATGAACAACTGTTCACTGGTGCTGGTCAACATGGTGGTGACAGTCCCTTTGGAAATCTAGCTCTTATGGCTTTGGATTCTGCTGATACTTCATCCACTAATGCCTCCACACCTAAGGTATCACAGGTATCCTCTGAGGCAAAAGCCAAATTATGTTCTGAAACATGCATAGCAGCATTTGCATCTATTAGAGAAGCAAATGTAGATTTGATTAACAAGAACATTGAGCTAGAACAAACAATTTCCAAAAGAAAAGCTGAATTTGAGTCTGTGTTTAATGAAAAGAATGATGAGATTTACAAACTTAAATGCCAAATCACAGATTATAAGGCTAGGGAAGAGGTACTTCTAGAGAAGTACAAAGATCTCAAAGAAACCCTTGCAGTCACCCAAGTAGAATGTGATCGATGGGTACAATCATCCAAAGGTTTTGAAATTCTTCTTAGTAAGCAATCTGCTTCCAATGTGAAGTTTGGCATTGGTTACAATCACACTGCTCCACCTACAGATTTTACTCCTAGAGCAGAGGTAGAATCTGATGGTGAGAGCAATAACCAATCCATTTCATCATGTGATCTACTTTCTGATACAGCACCATCAGAAGTACAAGTCAGCACTACGCCCTCTCAGAACCTATCAGCTGATGTTGATGGTTCCACTGCTGACACTCACATGATCAAAGAGTTGATCAACTCAGGAGTTAATTCTGAAAGTCCTGAAAGGTCTGGAGAGCAAGATTTAACACCTGAAGTTCAAACTCCAACTACTGTCAGTACTGAAAAGAAGAAAACTGTCAGTAGAAAGAGTTTGAAGACTACTAAAGAGGAAGTCAAGAAAGCAAACAATGCTTTCAAAGCACTAAAAGCAATTCTTCAGTAGTTTCATCCTCTTTAGTTGATGATCAACATATGATGAAGAAGAAACCATGTGAAGTATGTGGTTTGTTCAATCATCTTACAGATGATTGCTGGTACAAAAGAGGATCCAAACTCAAACATAAAGAGGAAATTAAAGAGAAAATAGTTAAAATGAAAACTGAGTTTGAGACCACATTTGTATCAGCAAAATCAAATCCTGTAACCCTTAAGTCCATAAAGAAATCCAAAAAGGAAGGGGTTAAACAGGTAACAGCTGAGATTGCTCAGAAGAAGAAGGTGCAACATAGGAACTTATCAAACTCCATGGCAATGTGTTTGATGAGCTGATCCTCTCAGGCTATTGTTTCCATCAAACCTGTTAGTTTACCATCTGTTGATGAGACCAGGCCCAAAACCAAAAAGGTTTGGGTCTCCAAAACTAACTGATTGTTTATAATTGTAGGGTTCTTCAACATGCCAAAGTAGCATCTGGTATGTAGACAGTGGGGGATCTATGCACATGACTGGGAACAGCTCTCTTCTTCATGACTACTCTCAAGGAAAGAAGGGGTTTGCTTCTTTTGGCAATGATGCTAGGGGTTACATCATTGGCAACGGCTTTGTCTCCAATGGAGAAATAAAGTTTGATGATGTTAATCATGTGGAAAATCTCAAGTACAATCTCTTGAGTGTCAGTCAAATGTGTGATAAAGGCCATGTTGCTCTTTTCACCAGTCAGAACTGTAGGATTCTGTCATCCAAAGTTCTGCATTTGATTGATAAGGTGTTGGATGATCACACTCTCCTGAGAGCCAACAGGACAGGAAGAGTGTATGCCTTAGATCTTTCCAAGAACATAGATCTCAGAGGCAATCCTTGCCTATTTTCCAAAGCCTCTTCTCAAGAATCTAAACTGTGGCACAGAAGGCTGGGTCATGTAAATTTCAAAAACATGAATCAGCTAATCCATAATAGTTTAGTTAGAGGCTTACCAATAAAGGAGTTCCACTGTGATGAAACCTGCACTGCTTGTTTAAAAGGAAAACAACACAAAGTCTCATTCCTCCTATTGAAGAGCCTAAGTCCACTGCCTGCTTGCAATTACTGCATATGGATCTATTTGGTCCTGTGAGAGTAATGAGCATGGCAAAGAAGAAATACTGTCTGGTAATGTGGATGATTACTCTAGTTTTGTATGGACTTTCTTTCTACATTCAAAGGATGAGGTTGCTCAGAAGATTATTCACTTTGTGTTGTATGTTGAGAAGCAGTATTCCCTTCCAGTCAAGTGTATTAGGAGTGACAATGGAACTGAATTCAGAAACCATACTCTTGATGACTTCTATCTTTCAAAGGGAATCAAAAGGCAGTTTATCATACCACGGACTCCAGAACAAAATGGAGTAGTGGGAGGAAGAACAGGACCCTAATTGAAGCTGCAAGGTCCATGCTGGCTGACTCTGGTTTGCCACTGACCTTTTGGGCTGAAGCTGTTAACATAGCTTGCTATGTGCAGAATAGAGTCTTAGTAAATCAGAGGTTGATGAAGACTCCATATGAAGTTCTCCATCACTTGGCTCCTCTAATTTCATTTTTCAAAGCATTTGGGCGTCCCTGATTTATTCTCAACACAAAGGATCAACTCCAAAGATTTGATCCTAAGGTGGATGCAGGGTATTTTGTTGGTTATTCATCTACTTTCAAGGCATACAGAGTCTTCAACTGCAGAACAAAGATAGTTGAAGAGACTTTGCATGTGAAGTTTAATGAATCTCCTATGGACAAGATTCCACAAAACCCTGTGGAGTTGTTTGATTTGGACATACTGCAATATGTTCCTTATCAACCTTCAGCTGTTGCAGATCATGTGGATAAATCATCTTCTGTAGCATGTCTTCCACCTGGTGGTATTGATGATGATGATGATAATATCAATACTCACCTATTCATGTTAGTGACCAACTCCCTATGTCTGCTAAATTTGATGTTCCTGTAGCTTTAGCAGTTCCATCCACAACAAATGCTGATGAGATCTCTGATTCCTCTACATCTTTTGAGTTACCATCTAATTCTTGGTTTCAAGAGTCTGCATCAACATCTGCTGCTGCTGAAGGTCCTACAAACACTTGCACAGATCTCATTGTTTATCAAGAACTGAAGAATCCCCAATGTCTCAGATTATTGGTGATATCAATGCTGGTGTTTCAACAAGAAGTCAATTGTCTAACTTCTGCTTCTATGCTCTCTTCATCAGTCACTAGAGCCAAAGAACTACCATGTGCTTTGAGAGACAATGGATGGGTTGAAGCCATGCAGCTTGAGCTACTTCAGTTCAAGAAACAGCAAGTGTGGGAACTGGTTCCTCATCCCCCAGGTAAGTGTGCAATAGGCACTAAATGGGTGTTTAGGAATAAAACTGATGAAAATGGGCTTATTGTTAAGAACAAGGCTAGATTGGTTGTACAGGGGTTTTCACAAGAAAAAGGTATTGACTATCATGAAACCTTTGCCCCTGTAGCCAGACTAGAGGCAATCAGATTGTTTTTAGCCTATGCTGCATTCCACAATCTTAAAGTTTTTCAAATGGATGTCAAAAGTGCATTTCTATATGGTAAAATAAAAGAAGAAGTTTATGTGTGTCAACCACCAGGTTTTGAGGATAATAAACATCCTCAATGGGTGTATAAACTTGATAAGGCTCTTTATGGGTTGAAACAAGCTCCTAGAGCCTGGTATGAGACACTTTTACTTTTCTTCTTAAGAATAATTTCACTAGATGCTCCATTGATAAAACTTTGTTTATTAAGAAGGTGGATCAGTATAAGCTACTTGTTCAGATTATGTTGATGATATCATTTTTGCATCCTCTGATCCCCAGTTGTGTGATGATTTTACAACATTAATGAAAAAGAGGTTTGAAATGAGTGCAATGGGAGAATTACAGTTCTTTCTAGGCTTGCAAATTAAACAAAAGGCTGATGGAACCTTTATTCATCAGTCAAAATATACAAAAGGTCTTTTGAATAAGTTTGGTTTACAAAACTGTAAGCCCTGTTCTACTCCATGTGCAACACCACACAACTGGATGCTGATCAGAAAGGTAAAGCTGTTGATGAAACACTTTACAGATGTATGATTGGGTCCTTGATGTATTTAACAGCTTCTAGACCAGATATTATGTTTGCTACATGTGTTTGTGCTAGATTTCAGGCTGCTCCTAAAGAGTCTCATTTGATTGCAGTCAAGAGAATCTTTAGATATTTGCAAGGTACACAATCTCTGGGTTTATGGTATTCCACTGGAAATCTTGCAAATTAGTTGCTTTTTCAGATAGTGACTATGCAGGGTGCAAGTTAACTAGAAAGTCAACTTCTGGTGGTTGTCAATTCCTAGGCAACTGTTTGATTTCTTGGCAGTAGAAGAAACAAACATCTGTTGCTACATCAACTGCTGAAGCCGAGTACATTGCTGCTGCAAGTTGCACTTCTCAGGTACTTTGGCTTCAAAACCAACTTCTGGATTATGACATTACAGAGACTAAGACTCCATTATTAATGGATAGTGCTTCAGCTCTGTGTATTGTCAAAAATCAGTCCAGCACTCTAGGACCAAACATATAGAGATCAGACATCACTTTATTCGGGATTGTTTTGAAAAAGGTCTGATTGATCCTAAGTTTGTGCCTAGTGCTGATGAGCTTGCAGATATTTTTACTAAGCCTTTGGATAGTTCTACTTTCCAAAACCTTGTGTTAAGGCTTGGTATGCTGCAATAGAATAAGTGACAACTACTGATGATTTCAGTAAACAGTACGGTGATCATTGGTAACCATGTCACATATAAGTACTGATGAGTTCTTTCACCTTCAGTAGTTTTATAACTACTGACGGCTAAATGCCTCACAAGTACTGAAGTACTTTATCTGTTCTAAACCACTGATGTAGTTACAACTACTGATGTAGTTACAACTACTGAAATCAGTACTAACAGATAAGTACTGACGTCCTATGAAACACCTAAAAAGCAGATGCAAAGTCTGATGAGTAAGTGTTGAGGACAGTATGAAACAGCTGAAAGGCTATGACTTGACGTAAACTACTGAAGAGAACTTCTCTTCAGTTGTTTCTACAACTGCTGTTTCATCCTAAACAACTGATGACAAAACCATGTCTTCAGTAGTTTCAAACTACTGAAGACTAATACCAAGTCTTCAGTTGTTTCATCATCTGAAGTCAAAACCATGGTCTTCAGTAGTTTTCTAACTGCTCATCCCTAAAACCACGATTTCAGCTGTTTCAACGTCTGAAAGGGTAATACCATGTCAACAGTCGGTTTAAAACTACTGATGACTAACACTAAACCCTTCAGTCATTTTCTACCCCCTACCCTATAAATACATGTCCTCTTCTCGAATGTTTCATTAGCCGTTATTTTCTGAGCTTCTCTCTCTCAAACATGGCGACCATGAGTCTGAAACCACGACATAACTGCGTTGCATACCTTACCAAGTCGGCTTTCTGGAACAAATATGATAATGCCATTGACTTAATGGTGGATTGCCCATATCGCACAGCCTTTCTCTTTAATCCGACCATCTACCCTGAATCCCTCAATCAATTCTGGTCAAATGCTTTTGTTCATACTGATGAGTCTACCGGCCAAATCTCTGTTTGGTCCCTTGTCAACCAGAAACCAGTGGTCGTTACAACCGACATCATTCGTCAGGCATTACACTTACACGACTCCACCGCTGTGACTGAATACCCAAAGGGAACAACAGATATGTCCTTTATCAATCATGGGTATGAAGGTGATCTTCGGGCTACAACCATTCTGAAGAAACATTTCCATGATGCTGGGAAATTTATTTTTCATATTGTAAATGTCTGCTTAGCCTCCAAGACATCCTCTTGGGATAAAATGTCATCCCAATGGCAACAGGTATTGTATTCTATTCTAGAACACCAACCGCTAAATTTTTCTGAAATCGTGTTTCTAGAAATAAAGAACTTGGCTCAGAAACCTGCGGCAAACCGATGGCCATTATATCCCAGGTTTCTGATGGCCATTATTTTAGATGAATTAAAATCTGATGGCCTTGTTGGCCTTGGAGTCCCTGGACCAGCTGTTTTGGCTGAGGTATACTCCAGGCACAACTCAGACCTTACTCTCAAAGAAGCTGTCCGAATGCTAAAGCCCAAGCACAGGGAACCCACAGCTTCCACCACTAGAACCAAAGTCCCACTAAACCAAAACCAAAACACCCCAAAACAGCTATTCAGGGAGATGACTCCCCTGAAGATGCTCCGTATCACCCAGGCAGGATATACTTGCTGATTTAAACCCCCAGCAGTATCAGAGACTCTACCAGCCACAGCCGCTCAGGATTCCTCTCAAAAGGAGCCTGCAGCCACCACAGAAGGGGTACCCACACATCTGGGATCTTCCTCACTTGAGGAGATTGCCATTGAAGAGCACCATCCTCCCCAGGTGCACACTGCTTTTACCCCATCTCCCCATGCAACCGCCCCCCAAAGTCCAACCATAATCATTGCAAATGTGCTGACTCAGCTGCATGCCTCTCCTCTTCCCAACAACACCAACAAAGGGGAGAACCACAGATATTGAGGAAGAGGATCACCATGCTTCTGACAACCCACAGCACCGGGGTTACAAGTTCTATCTCCTGGTGTGGATAGGGAGATTAGAACATCTAGTGAGGTTGCCACCTCTTCTGAATCCGCACATGATCAGAATGAGGCTGGTAACATAGCTAAGACCTCACTAGAGGCAACAGCTGATGAAGGACACAGTCCTGAGGCTGGAAGTCCCTAGTTCCAAGACAAAGGGGCACATGCTAAAAGGTCTACACCCAGTGCATGTACATCCTGCTACAAGCAGGAGGTCAGGTGATTCAGCATCTGCTGATGATGACCTGGGCTTTTTCTATGATGTTCTAGCCCACAACACCATCCTGGAGGCTGAGGTAAGCAGACTACAAGAACTGCTTGCCAAGAAGTCTCAGGATGTAAGTCCATCTGCCCCACCAACCCACAGATGGCATCTTCATTTGAAGGTCCCCCAAACACTTTACCCTCTCACTTCACTGAGCCTCCAGCCTCTGCTTTTGGCACTATCTCTCCGGGACAGAACCCCCCTGAGCAGATGGTTGCTATATTCAACATCCCTACCTCTCATCACTCCCATCATCAATGACATTGTTTATAAAGCCATTGATGAGAGGATCTCCTCAAGTCTACAACCACTCATTGACGATGTTGTGCACAAGAAACTTTCTGCGGTACAAACCCTGCCACCAATGCATCCAAAAAGGGGGAGAGTACAGCAGTGAAAGAAAAGAAAAGAAAAAGACCTGAGGATGAGAAGGCACAAGAGAAAACCAAGGAGTTGGAAAAGAAAAGGAACAACAACTGATCACTTACAAAAGAAAGAAAAGTGTGGTGATCAAACGAATGCTGAAGAAAAATCCTTGGAAGAGCTGGTAAAAGATGCAGATGAAACACACAGCCGATCCATGGACAAAATCATTGAGCAACTCTTCAAGCAAGACTTTGATACAGCCACACTAGACAGTGAGATCAGGAGGTTGGAAGTAGAGGAAATTCAAAACAGATGGGCTGGGTACAATGTGCTGGAGAAAGAGAGATTGGAGATCATGATTCGATTCATAGCCAATACTTAGGAAGATCACTGATGGAGATTCGTTCATGGACCAGAGACAGCATTCTGGCTATAGCCACCAGAATCTGTTTGTCTGAGCAATTTCATAAGGGGATAATCATTGAAGCACTTGATGAGGCTGGGGCTGGAAAAAGGTTTGAAATGGCAAGACTCACAAAAGCCAAACTCATAACCAAAATGCTTGAACAACCTTCCCTATCACCCACTCAAAAAAGCCTACCCCTCAAATCTCCAAACCAATCTCAAAACCCAAATCCAAACATCCTCAACCTTCAAACCAACTCCCTTACCATCTAAACCAACACACGATGATGCACCTAAGAAGAAGAAGAGAAGGGTGTTGAGGCTAGAAGAAGAAGAAGAGGATGATGTGGAAGAAGATAGGCTGCCTCTGTGTCAGTTCTAACATTGGCGAAAGCCAAACCCATGCCCATCACTCCCACCTCATAGATGGAAGTGTGAGAGTAAAGATTGAAGAAGAACAGCAGCAAAAGCTTCATGATGATGAAATGCTGAAAAGCATTGACAAAACTATGCTGCTTCGTCATAATTATTAGTATGAAGAAAGAAGCTCTGAGGTTGTACACTCTTGCCAACACATTTCAATATCAGAAGGAAAAGGTGAGAGTATGGCCTGATCCTAGGGTAGCTCACAGGATTGTAAAGAAAGACATTCCTTCGAGATACAAGGGCCAAGTCAAAAGGATCGTAGATGAAGAGATCACAGTGGTCCTTGTAGTATCACCCTGGGAGATTGTAAAAGACTTCAAGAAGGCCTATGAGACTAAACAACCACCCCAAAAGATGTTAGAGAACAGAATTATTAAAAAGGGGTTAGTCCACAAGAGGCTTGAGAACTTCAAACAAATGAGTTAGTCTATACTTGAAGGGACTCATCCTGATGAGTTTGCATACCGACAGATTACAACAGTTGAGCTCAAAAATGGTAAACAGGCCAAGTACATCTCAGAGCTATATGGGCGAGAAGGATTGTTTGATGGTGAAGCCGAGAACCTGACCATGGCTTATACATGGGAAGTGAGTCTCATGGATGGGGGAACAGCTCAGTGTCCAATTCCCCAATACAGAGCTCCCATCCATACATTGCCAACCAAATCTTCAGAGACTCATTTCCGGCCAGTGCTTATATGGGTCATCTTCTCAACTGATCAAGAAGGAAAAAGACCAACCATTCTGCCAATAATAAGTGGGACCTTAATAAAGTTAATGGTTTGGCTGCATTGGTTCAGGGGGAGTTTGTTGGACCAAAAGAACCAATGAGCCGGATCAGAAAAACCTTTAAGTCCCACAGACATCACAACAACTACTGAAGACACAATAGCTGAAGACAACAGCTGATTACAAAGTCTGAAAACACCAAGTCTGAAGACACTCTGAAGACACAAGTGCTGAAGACAAAGTCTGAAGACACAAGTGCTGAAGACGAAGTCTGAAGACACAAGTGCTGAAGACAAAGTCTGAAGACACAAGTGCTGAAGACAAAGTCTGAAGACACAAGTGCTGAAGACAAAGTCTGAAGACATAAGTGCTGAAGACAAAGTCTGAAGACACAAGTGCTGAAGACCAAAGTATTAGACGTTGTCACAACAGCGAAGAGGTCCTCTTCAGTAGTTGTGATGGTTTACCTTTCAGTAGTTTCTTTGTTTTAGTATTTGTAAAACAACTGAAGAGTATGTTCTTCAGTTGTTATTGTTTCAGTAGTTTCTTTTCAGTAGTTGTAATAATAGTTAACACTTACTATTTTTGTAAGAAGATGTCAGTTGTTTGACATCTTCAGTAGTCGTGTAACTATCAGTAGTTTGTGATAAATTATGTTAGATGTCACTATCAAGTGACATCAGCAGACGTCACATCTCTTATATAAGAGGTGTCGACCTAATTGTAAGTGTGACATTCCGTTACCACGAAAGCGAATATTGAATGAAATATATCTATAGAATTCTCTCTATCTATAACCGTTTTGTTCTTACATTGAATATCTTTTGTTCTTGTGATTTGGCTAATTCATTGTTAGAATTCCGCTGCTATACACTCTAATCAATCAAACGTAGATCACTGATCCTAACAATGATCTAGGGACATACATGCATCAATATGATCATCCTTCAAGATGGAACTTGTGACTAGAGTATGTATGAGAAGGAAGTATTGGAAGAAAATCTAGCTTTAATGGCTCATATGGAAAACAAAGTTCCACCCATGGCTAGTGAGGTAAGAGATAGGTTATGTTAATCAATATGTGTTGAGGAAGTTGAAAGATCTACAGTACATGCTCAGCAATTGAAAGATAAAGTTAAACAAACTATGATTTTAAATGAATCTCATGTAAGTGAACATTAATTATATCAAATAAAAATTAACACTTTACAAAAGGATTTAGATAAAATAGCTTCAGAAAATTAATGCTTAAAGGCACAAGTAGAGCATCTGACCACTTCCTTAACTAAGTCCATGGTTGATCATACATCAACTAAAGTGAAACTTTAGAAGACTCAACTTTCATCTTAGCGGTATGAGAAATTATTAAATTCTCATATTGAATCTACGACCATGTCTGGGTTGGGATATAATGTTGTGGCACCTCCTATAAACAATAATTACACACCTTTTCCTGAATCAATGACAAATAACTTGTCAAATCATTTTGTGCCAAGCACCAAGTTTTAATCAAATTCTAATTAACAATATATTCATAATAATACTGAGGTGAATGAAACTGAGTCTTCTGAATCAGAAAAGATTAATCAAAAGGATTCAGAATTTGACTTCGATGAGTGTGATGACTTGGATGATTCTGATGAACATGATGATGATCTACTAAACAAGGGTAAGAATTTTGATTTTGAAACAAACATTCCAAAAGTCTTTGAAGAAATTTTTTTGCAAATCCTCCAAAACAAAGAAACATGCTCAAGACTATTTGCAAGAGAATAGCTAAGCTAAATGAAGGTCTTCAAGAACTACATCAGCAACAAAAACCTTCACATGAACAAATTGAAAAATGTGCTTGTACTGAGGAAGTACACCAGTCATCTGTGGAAAAAGCAAAAATAGCTATTAGCTCATCTTTAGCGGAAGAAGAAACCTTCTTTAGTAGAGGATCTACAGAAGAAGAAACCCTCAGTAGTTCATATTGTTTTACTAGAAGATCTGTGGAAGAAGAAACATTTGGTAGAAGTTCATACTGTTTTGGTAGATGATCTACAGAAGGCAAAGTCAACAACAAACAAATCACTTCAAAACTGAAAAAGGATGCTAAGTCTCAAAAGTTCACAAATAAGAAGACAATAACTGATTCTGGCAAAGAATCAGAGTAGATGTATTGCAAATGGTGTGACATGAAGAACCATAATACTGATGAGTATTACTTCAGTGGTTACTATTCTATTTGCAATATGAACAATCACATGACATTTGATGTTACTTCAACAAACCTTGTGCTATTTGTAACAAAAATAACCATTCAACTCAGGAATGTTATTTCAACAAAAAGAACAGACAAAAGCTCAAAAAGAGACAATCAGATAAGGCTGAGTTAGACACTCCATCCACCGATTATGAAAAGGATTCAAAAATTAAGAATCCTTAACAAAAACAAAAGCAAAAACCGAAGGAGAAAACATCCACTTATGTTTAAGCTGAGAAGAAAAGAACAACATTCACAATCGAAACACCTCATAAACGGTGGATTTGACTGAAAAGGAAACAAATGTTGATGATGCTTTCTGTGTTAATTTTGAAATGGGAACTCATGTACCTCACTCAAAATCAATGGATAGTGATACTTTCAACAATCAAGAATCATCATCAAAACCAAAGCATCAATTCAACAAATTAAGGTGAATGATGAAGAGATTGAGAAACAAGGACATAGTTCATCAACATCATCTTCAACAGAATCATCCTGAACTGCAATAACTCAGAAAGGAGTAACAATTTTAGATACTACTATAAAACCCAAGATCATTAAGGCTTGGGTTGTCAATTCTAACTGATTTCTTTCTGTGTGTAGGAACAATCTTGATGAACTGAAAACAAGTGGTATGTTGATAGTGGTTGTTCCAGGCATATGATAGAAAACTATTCACTTCTCCGTGACTTCAAACATAAAAATGCTTCTTATGTGGCATTTGGTGGGGGTAAGAAGGGAGGTCAAATTATTGGTGAAGGAATGGTAACTAATGGTATGCTCAAATTTGAGAAAGTAAACTACAATGAAAACTTACAATATAATTTACATAGTGTGTCTCATATTTATGATCGAATTAATACCATATTATTTGATAACACTAACTGTTACATTCTTAAGCCAAGTTTTTTTGTTCTAGAAGATTGGGTCCTTGTTAAAGCATCAAGAAAAGGAAATACATATGTTTTGGACATGAACAACACTTTATCACAACACATGAGACATGCCTCCTATCTAAGTTATCAAAAGATGAATCTCAATTGTGGCATAGAAGGCTTGTTTATTCTAACATGAAGAACATGAACAAATTGGTGAAACATGACTTAGTCATTGGATTGCTAAAGAAAGAGTTTTATTGTTCAAATCATTGTTCTCCTTGTTATAAAGGAAAACAACACAAAGTGTGTCATAAATCCAAAACTATTAATACAAACACTACACCAATCAAATTGCTTCACATGGATCTATTTGGTCCAACCAATATGATGAGCATTGGAAAGAAACAATATGTTTAATGATAGTTAATGATTTCACTAGATTCACTTGGGTCTTTTTTCCTAAAACAAAAGAGTGAAACATCAGAAACATTAATGGACTTTGTCATCAAGATTGAGAATCAACTTGATTTAAAAGTTAAAGTTTTCAATAGTGACAATGTTAATTCTAACTTGGATTCCTTTTACAGGATATAAGGTATTGCAAGGCAATTTGGTCACCAAGAACTCCACAACAGAATGGAGTGGCTGAAGAAAGAAACAAAACCCTTATTGAATCAGCTAGAACAATGCTAGCTGATTCATATTGCCTATCACCTTTGGGCTGAGGAAGTGAATATAGCATGCAATGTTCATAACAGAACAGGATTGTCAAAAAACATAACAAAACACGTTATGAGGTTTATTTAAGATAAAACCCCGTATAGGATATCTTTGAGCTTTGGGTGTCATGTATTTCTTTTAAACATAAAAGAACAATTGGGAAATTTTTTAGAAAGGCTTATGATGATTTCTTTGTGTATATTCTTCAACATCTAATATTACAAGATCTACATTCCACAAGATAACATTGAGGAAGAAACTCCTAATGTATCTTTTCATGAATCCGTATTACTAAATGAGTTAAAGGATCATCATGGCTATTGATAAAGATGCTTAACAGAGTCCTTTAACTCTGGTTATTGGAATTATACACGATCTAATGATACATGCTATCCACTTGTTCCCCCAAATTTGAATGAAGTATCATTATCTGCTGATCCTCCAAGGATAGACACTTTATCAACAACTAATGACTCTGCATTAGCAGATGTACACTGTGTATCCAGAGATATGAATAATGTATGAGCAATTGTTCCAGACTCTCTAGAAGATACAACAAACATTGAAATGATTCATCAATTCCTCATATCCCATCTAGAGAAGTTCATGTAACTCCTACCGATGAACAAAATGGTTCCAGAGAAGTTCATGTAACTCCTACGGATGAACAAAATGTTTCCAGAGAATTTGTTGTAACTCATACAGAAGAATAGAATGCTTCAGGAGAAATTCCTATGCAAGATTAATTATTCTCCTGATGTCTAAACTGAGGAAGGCCACTCAATACCAATGATGTACAAGAAAGACTTTGACTACTTCCTAAATTCACAATCTGGATTGGATCAATATGCAACAATGGATATGACTAACTTGGAACATCTACTCCAGTCAATCAACTCCATCAACAAGAATCGTAAGACTTATCCAGTCAATAACATCATTGGAGACCTCCCAAAAGAACTACATAAAACCAAAGTGGACATCTATGTTGACACTTGTTTTCTTTCACAACTGGTTCCTCCAAACAACACAGCTTCTCTAAAGGACAACAACCGGATAGAAGCTATGGAAGAAGAGCTTCAACAATTTAGAAAGCAAAAAGTGTGGACTCTAGTTGATTTACCTGAAGGCCAACATCCAATTGGAACTAGATGGCTCTTCAAAAATAACCTAGATGATAGAGGTGTAATTGTAAGAAACAAAGCAAGTTTGATTGCAAAAGGTTACACCAAGAAGAATGTTGATACATGTATGTCCCTAGATCATGATATGTGATGTAATCGATCTTGTTTGGTATGATTGATGAAATGATATTGATGTTGTTAGTTAAAATGTTTAATGTTTCATTAATGAGTCGACATTGAATTGGTTAATTAGGTTAGTGATTGCTTGAATGATTACACATAATGTTTATTAATTAATACATTCAAACTAACATAATGAAGTTCTCATGCGAATGGCTCATGCGAATGAACCATACGCATGAATAACTTCACACGATTGACTCAGTCGCACGACTGAACCAGGAGACTGGATCAGTCGTACGATTGTAACATAAGATTGGCTCAGTCGCACGACTGAACACTCAGTCGTACGAATGAATCAACCGCATGGTTCAATCGCACGACTGAACCATACTAATGGTTCAGTCGCACGATTGGATAAACCAACCTATAAATACAACTCAATTCGTGAAAAACAGGGCTCTCGATCAATTACGATTCCAGACGTACCCTAGCCGTCCAGAAACCTCCCATTCGTTCTCCAAGTTCATAGAACACATTAGATCGATTCCCAATCGATTTCTAACGTTAGTTTCAATTCTTGATTGATTCTTCGTGTGTTCTCACTGATTGGATCGCCAATCAAATAGGATTCCGCACTATTTGATCTGGTTTACACGTTAATCTCTAGGTATTTCGGTCAAATACCAGGTCCTAACAAGTGGTATCAGAGCATTGGCTCTTGATTACGTGTGATTCAATCAAGATTGATAAAAAGTTTGTGTTTTTGCACTAAAAACGCAATCTTTTGTGTCAAAAGTGATCTTGGACGTTCCCTGCTCATCAAAGTTTGGTTTCTACGGACTTAGGCAATTCAACCTTGCGAAAGTTCGAATTTTTACGGCTAAAACACGTTTAACCTAGAAATTTTCGCATAACAGCAGCTTCAGTCGCACGAGTGAGCCATTCGCACGACTGGACTCATTCGCATTGCTCAGTCGCACGATTGGACATAGTCGTATCTCCATTCGTACGATTGAACATAGTCGTATCTCCTTCGCATTGCTCATCGCACGGTCATCATCAGATTCATTCGCACGACTGAGCTAATCACTTAGTTCAGCCGCACGATTGAACCAGTCGTAGAGTTCATACGCACGACTGAGTGTTCATACGCACGCCTAGTCCATTCGCACCCTTCAGTCGGCCGAGTGAAAATTGCTTATTAGACTTAAAGTTATTTACAATGGAAGATCAAATGTCAGCCTTTACTGCTGGGAAGGACTCTAGGATCCAGAACCTGCTGCTACTTGAGAGTGAGGTGGGTAATCATAATAAACCACCAAAGCTTTTAACGTTAGATGAGTTTCCCCACTGGAAACAACGTTTTGAGATCTACCTCAATGGAGTGGATCCGAATCTATGGGAGGCCATCGAGATTGGATATAGTACACCGGTGGGAGCCGATGGAGTAAAGTTAACCTTAGGAGGGATGACAGACGCGCAGAAAGTCAAATATAATGCAGAGAAGAGGGTCTATGCATTGATTACACAGTCTATCCCTAAAGAGATATTCCACCAGTACTCAGAGAATAAGCAGTCCAAGAAACTATGGGATGAGCTAGAGAAGAGGTACGACGGAATGCCTCGTTGAAGGCAATCAAGGCTAAGGAGTTAAAGAAGGAATTCGACAACTTCTCATCGATGGGAAACGAGAGTTTGGACGATGTTATAGATAGATTCTACCATCTGATGAGAACTGCATACACATGGGTGGCTACTACCATGGAAGAGAAAGTTAATAATTTTGCAGACGGATTGCCTGAAAAATGGGTTTCATTCGTGTCTAATCTTAGACAGAATGGAATGCTGTCAAAACTGGATATTAATGACTTCATTCTTAAGTTGCGAGAAGAATCACTTAGAATGAAGTACAGAGCTCAGAAGTCTACGTACAATCAAAATCCAGCTTTATACAATGCCACTCCTCAAGCTAAGACATCTGGAGCACCCCTCCAGACTGCATTTGTGTCTAGCTCATCGAGTCCTACACATGCACCTTCTTCAGGTTCAGAAATGTCAGGGTCTTCTTGTACCCAATACATTGGATCTGAAGCAAATGCTACTAGACTGAAGACCGAGAACCTCGGTAATGTGACTGTGGAAGTAGCTCGAGAGCACATGGATCTATTAGCAGCAATGGTCCATTCCTATGATGAACTTGTTGCTGGAAAGATTGGAAACTGCCATCTGGCAGACGAGGACTACGAGCAGGTGGACGAAATGGAGCTTGAGAGAATGGACATAATGTGGGCCTTAGCAAGTGCTGTCCGGAGGGCGAAGAAGTTTGTGAAAAAGACTGGACAGAACTTGGTTGCTACTAAGGATACCACCTTTGGCTTCGACAAGAGTAAAGTGACCTGCTTTAACTGTGGTGAAAAGGGGCACTTCAAGAGAGAATGTGTGAAGCCAAAGAAGACTGGGAACGGGAACCCGTTCTCATCCTTCACTCGTCTAGACAAGCAAACTACCAGTTCTACTTCCTCAAACAAGGACTCAAAAGCCTTGACTGCTCATGATGATGAAGGACAGGATTGGAGCTTTAGGTTTGTCTCACCAGGGAATCAAACATTGCAAATGTAGAAGATATTGACAGTGATTCCGCTAGTGAAGGAGATCTAGCAGTTGAGATAGCAATGTCACATAGTGAAGAAGCAACTGCAACCGAGGTCAGTTACAAGCCAAAAGTGGAGACTACCATGTCAGAGACAGAAAAGACAGAAGCAAAAGAATCAGAATCATCTGATACTGCATTGATGGCAAACGCTTCTGAATCAGCTCAGGTAAGTACTACTGACACAAATGTTTAATAATCATGCTTGTTCTGATTGTGATGCCTTTAGGAATAGCATAGATGCTAAATTTGCTAGGTTATTAGATCATAATGATAACTTGATAAAAGATTTGCATCTATGCACTGAGGCTAATAGGGTATTAAAACAAAATGAGCTCAGTTATAAAGAAAAGATAGACCTTTTGACTAAACAGCTTAGGGAAACCGAAGTAGTTGCCTTTAATCAAGCTAATGACATTAGGTATTATCTAAACTCCCTAGAAGACACTAAGAAGCAAAAGGCAGTTCTAGAAGTAGAAGTAAATTCACTAAAACAGAAACTGCATAGTTGGACTAGTTCGTCGCACATAGTCCAACACTTAGTGAAAGAAAGGAACAACGGGGAGGGACTGGGTTATAAAGTGGTTCCGCCACCACCTGAGACTTTGATGAACACTAAAACTAGACCTTTAAATAGTAATCCCATCAAGGATCATGTAGTGTCTACTCCTCTTGTTAGTGATCCAGATTCCTTATGTTCATCTATTGACACTGGAAACAAACAAAAGGAGACCACTTCAAAGGCAAAGGGTAAATTGCCTTGTGTTAATCTGGAAAAGGAATTTGAAAAGGTTAACTTAAAGTCAGGTTCTAACAAAGTCAAATCAGAACCAAAAAGGGCTTTTAAGGATAACTTTCACATACTTCAAGTCAAAGACCAATTAACCAAAAAGAAAAGGATGTCAAACAGGTTAAATCAGTTAATTTTGTTAAACCAGTAAACACATCAAAAGAACCAGAGTCAAAACCTAAAGTGAGTGATGTTACTAGAGTGTCACACACGTCTCCACAAAGAAAGTTTAATCATAAAGTTGATAGCAGGGCGTGCTACAACTGTGGAGAATGTGGACACATTGCTTCCTACTGTCCTTATTATCAGACACCTAGGAAGAAGATTGAACTTCAGGACTCAAAACCTAAGTCTTCTAAGAGGAGCTCTTTAACTCCACCTAGAAGAACTAGTGAACAGAAAGTTCAATCCGTTAGCCAGTCGACTGTTTATCACAAACAGGCATTGCACAAATCTGGCTTATGGAAAGAGAAGTCAATCTCTATGTCTGGTAATGATGACAAGAAGGAACCTGAGCTACCCTCACCTTCTAAGGGTCAATGGGTTGAATTTCTGATGTGTGATGCCTCTGGGAAACCCAAGCCAGTAAAGGCTTGGGTTCCTAACCTAAACTAATCCTTTACCTTGTATGTGCAGGTTGTTCAATACAGTGCTGAAACTAACACGTGGATAGTAGACAGCGGAGCATCCAGGCACATGACAGGAAACAGAGCTCTTTTATCAAATGTCAAACAAATAAAAGGAGGGCATGTTTCGTTTGCTGGAAACAAGGGAGGATATATCACAGCTCAGGGAGAAGTTGGAAATCAGAAAGTTAAGTTTGATAGGGTGAACTATGTTCAGCAACTTCAAAACAACTTACTCTCTGTTTCTCAAATATGTGATAAGGAATTTAAAGTCATCTTCGACAACAAGAGGTGTTACGTACTGAAGAAAGACTACGTGATCCCAGAGGACCAAGTTTTATGACTGCTTCAAGATATAAAGATCTTTATGTCTTGGATCTGTCAACAGCTTCTACAATGGATCATGAGGTTCAGTGTTTTCTATCCAAAGCTACTGAAAAAGACTCCATCTCCTGGCATAGGAGAATGGGACACATCAGTCAAAGGAAGATGAATCACTTGATTCAGAAGGATCTGGTGAGAGGTGTAATGTCAAGAACTTTCAGCTTCCTGATTTCTGTATAGCTTGCAAGAAAGGTAAACAGACAAAGAAGTCTCATAAGGAAAAGAAAGTTAATTCAATAGAACTTCCTCTTGAACTTCTTCACATGGATCTGTTCGGTCCAGTCAGTACAAAGAGCATTGCAGGCGACTTGTACTGTTTTGTGGTCACCGATGACTACTCAAGGTTCACTTGGGTAATGTTTCTGAAATCCAAATCAGAAACATTTGAATCATTCAAGGAGTTAGTAACCACACTGGAATCTCTCTACAAGCTGAAAGTTAGACAAGTACGCTCAGACAACGGAACGGAATTCAAGAACCATTGGATGGAGGAATACTGCAAGGAAAAGGGGATTGTGCATCAATTCACTTCTGCTTACACACCTCAGATGAATGGCGTTGCTGAGAGAAAGAACAGGAGCTTGATAGAGACAGCACGGACTATGCTGGCAGACTCGAAACTGCCTATCCAATTCTGGAATGAGGCAGTGGCAAATGCATGTTATACACTGAATCGAGTCCTGATAGTCAAGCGCCACGGAAAAACATGTTACGAGCTACTACAAAGACGCAAACCGAACTTGGAGTATCTCGAACCATTTGGGGCGCCGTGCACACTTCTGAAGAAGACACAAGAGGTAAATTCAGCGAGAAGGCAGATGAAGGCATCTTTCTAGGATACAACATACCTAACAAGCGAGTTACAATAACTCAACAGGTCTAGTAGAAGTTTGGTGTAATGTTGATGTTCAGCGATTCACCACACCACCTACTGGCAAAGGACCCGCCTACTTCTTTGACTATGATGGATTCTTCAAGTCCTTCAACATTCCTCTCTCTCCCTCGGATGACGAATTAGCTACACGAATGATGTATGATAGCTTGAATCCACCAACATCTAGCTCACAGGGAGAATCATCTACTCATTCAGGGGGAGTAATCGACGACAGTGACACCTCCTCTGAAAATGAAGCTGAAGAAGATACCCAGAACAGTCAGGAGGAACAGGTTCCAGTTCCTGAAAGTCCACAAGCATCTACCAGTGGTGCACCTTCGACGTCAGAGCCTCAAACTCCAACTACCTCAGATGAAGAACCAAATGTTCATCATCTTGGCTCTGAGGTAGCTGTTCCTACTACTCCAGGATCACGTCTAAACGTTTATCATCCCTTAGACAATGTCATTGGGGATGTCCGATCAGGAGTACAAACCCGAAATCAGCTGTACTCAGCTGATTATGCCTCTGTTATGGAAAAGGGATATATCATGATGGTGCCTATCGGTGTTTTGTCTCACAGGTTGAGCCAAAATATGTCAGTGAAGCACTAAATGATGAGGCGTGGGTGAGTGCAATGCAAGAAGAACTTCTTCAGTTCAAGAAGTTAGGTGTATGGTCTCTGGTTGATAGACCTAAAGGTGCTAAGGTCATTGGCACCAAATGGGTTTTAAAATGCAAGAAAGATGACCAAGGGATCATTATCAGGAACAAGGCTCGACTGGTTGTTCAGGGATTTCGCCAAGTCGAGGGAATTGATTACAATGAGGTATTTGCACCCGTGGCAAGGATGGAAGCCATTCGTATCTTCCTTGCCTATGCATCGTACATGAAGATTAAAGTCTATCAATTAGATGTGAAGAGTGCATTTCTTCATGGGGAAATTAGAGAAACAGTTTATGTCAGTCAACCCGAGGGATTTGAAGATCCTTATCATCGGGATAGAGTCTACAAGCTCGACAAGGCTTTATACGGGCTTCATCAAGCTCCAAGAGCTTGGTATGAGAAACTCTCGACTCATCTTGTGAAACACGGCTTTCGCAGGGGAGTCATGACTGCACGCTGTTCATTAAAGAAAAAGATGGCGACCTACTGCTCGTACAAATCTATGTTGATGACATAATTTTCGGTTCAAAGAACGAAGAGTTATGCAAAGAATTTGAAGCAGTTATGCAGAAAGAGTTTGAGATGAGTGCTATGGGGAGATGAAGTTCTTTCTCGGGCTACAGGTGGATCAAACACCAAATGGGATCTTTCTACATCAGACCAAGTACGTAAGAGACATTCTCAATCGCTTTGACATGGAGAATGCATCTGCTGCTGGTACTCCACTGGCTACGAATCACGACATAGCTCCTGATGAAAATGGAGATCTGGTGGATGCCACGATGTACCGAGGAATGATTGGATCCCTCATGTATCTCACTGCCTCTAGACCTGATATCATGTATGCGACATGTTTATGTTCTAGATATCAGGCTAAACCTAAGGTCAATCATCTGATCGGGGTCAAAAGGATTTTTCGCTATCTAAAGGGTACACCCACACTTGGGTTGTGGTATCCTCATGATGATGATTTTGAGCTCACGGCGTATAGTGACTCGGACTACGGAGGCTGCAAGATGAACTACAAGTCTACATCAGCAGGGTGTCAATTCTTTGGGAGAAGATTAATTACCTGGCAGTGTAAGAAGCAGACATCGGTTGCATTGTCAACCTGTGAAGCCGAATATGTTGCTGCTGCAAGTTGCTGTTCACAAATCATCTGGATTCAACAGCAATGCGGGATTACGGTTAACGTTCCATTCTACTCCTATTTTTGTAGATAACTCTGCTGCAATTGCAGTAACTAAAAATCCGGTCCAACATCCTAAGACCAAACATATCGGTATTAAATATCACTTCATACGAGATTGTTTCGAAAAGAACTTAATTGATGTGGTAAAAATTAATACTGATTTTCAACGCGCTGACCTCTATACTAAAGCCTTTGATAAACCACGTTTTCAATATCTGCTAGAGGTCAACGGCGTTAAAAGAGAAGTGATGTTATTCCTGATGATGATCATGTGTAGTCCGATGTAGTTTAGTTAATTTTTTTTTATTTTATTTTATTTGTTTATTTTAGTCTGTTTAAATTAAACTCATGTTATTCTGCTGTTTATTAAAATCCTAAAATAATTAAACCAGGTTTGATTTTAGTATTTTAGGGGAGAATAAGTCAGCAAGCAACATTAAAAAAAAGAGAAAACCGAGGGAGAAGGAGTGGAAAGCTGATACAGGTAGATCGTATCTGTGATACCGATTCAAACCTTTGGAATATGATAGTACACAGGAACAAGTCAAGAGGGACTTTAAAATCCTAATTTAGAAAAGATGAAAAAAAATCAAAGTATAAGTCTGTGTAGTCTAAGCAATATAAAAGGAAGATGATAGAAAAACTGGTAACTCCTAAGGTAACACAATGAGAGTAGACCTAGAGGTTGCTAGACCACAATTGATATGTCGGTAGATTCAACACAATAGATGATTAGACCAGACTGGTGATCTCAAGATCAAACTAAGTTGTTCAACTGACTGTGGGCTTCCATCTTATCACTGGTTAACACAATCAATAATATTCCAATAAGGGGTAATGAGCATGTAAACGCCACAAATGTGTGCGGATGACCATAAATAGAGCAAAGCACGAAAAAAATGAAAGAAAAATGCTATCAAGCTAATGACCTATGTTGTTGGTGCATTTGGTGCAAAATAAAAGCTGCTCTAACAAGGAGATAGGTTGTGTGCCTCTCTGCTGTGCGATGACACTGACCTGAGGATAAACATAACCTAGATATTCTAGAATTCATTGTTGTTTGCCACCTCTTTGCTGCGATGGCACTGACCTGAGGACTGGTTTCTCTATGAAAGCTCTAAGAATAGTCTCTTCTTGTAACAATACCCGTAGACCGCTCAAAAGCTCCTGAGGGATGTTGATTACCATATAAGTGTGGGATCCACAAATGTTCGTTGAATTAATAAACCAAAAACAATCACCGGTTTGAGTCAAAAGTCTGTGTATGGATTTAAGTGGACAAACATATTGACAATCATTATGGCTGCAATTCTTGAAAGTTCAAATCAATATGGTAATCTAAGAGTTCCAGTATGATTCCCTAAAGCTGCTGATGACTCTGGATGAACACCAAGAATTGAGCATCGAAAGATTTTGATAACAAGTCCCAAATGATTTGATGTTCCTGTATGATTCCAAAATTGAATTGGTCCAGGTGTGGTCAATCTAAGTTGAAGCTTTCGATTCCGGAACCAAATCCCGTAGATTTCCATCTTAGGTTTTATCTCTCACAAAAAGTCCAAAAACAAATTTTATTTGTGTATTTAGTTTAAGTTTCTAGTTTAATCTTTTAGTGTGTGTGTGTCTGTCGGACTACATCAGGAAAATCAGAATGGAATTAACTCACCTAAAAGGGTCATGTCTGAGATGGCCACATGTTTTTCAAAGTTTAAAGAGTCACGTCAGGTGACAACGTGTTTTAAAGAGTCACGTCTGAGGTGACTGAATTGGTTAAGAGCTTATAATGTTATTGTCAAAAGTTAAAAGGGTCTTAAAAGTAAAATGTTCAAAATGACTGTAAACTCACTAAGTGTGACCCATTCGCACGATTGGATCATGGTTATGGACCAACTATGCGAATGGCTCCCAATCGGCCGAATGGACATGAGAATGATCCATTCGACCGAATAAAGGGGAGAATGAAGCAGTCGACCGACTGAGGCTCAGTCGGTCAACTGAAGATGCGAATGAAGAGACCGAATGAGGAAGTCGACCGACTGAGACTCAGTCGGCCGACTGAATGCGATTGACTAGGCAATCGTACGACTGAGACTCAGTCGCCCGAATGAACTGAGCGAATGAGGCCAGTCGGCCGATTGAACTTAGGTTCAGTATTTAAGGGCCTCAGTCGATCGCATGTTCCTCATCACACAAAATCGCACCCAAATCGCATTCTTCCCGTTACTCTGCCAAAATTGCTACAGATCCTGATTTACATTGCTGTTGAGTTTCTTACATTCGAGTGACGATTTTACAGGTACATTACTCTTGAACTTACCAAAATCAGAAGATTAAAGAACCTACATAAGAGACACTCGATTGAATCAAGAACCGAACTGTGAAATGACCTAATCACCTCCGTAAACTAAGCAAAATGTTAAAATTAGTTTAATAGGTTATTAGTGACAAGTAGGCGAGTCTAATGGACCATTAAACACTGTTAAATGACTTAAATTGGTCAAGATTCGACCCACAGGCGATCGAACAGTGGGGCAAGCGACTGGTCGTTCGAATGAACTCCAATCGCACGATTGAACCTTGCGATTGGGTCATTCGGCCGAATGAACCACCCGAATGAGTTCAGTCGGCCGACTGAACCATCGAAGACTCAGTCGGCAGATTGAACTCAATCGCATGTCTCATTCAACCGAATGAACTCAGTCGTACTTAAGAACAACCGAATGACTCCAGTCGCATGATTCATTCGCATGAATGAATCAGAATGGAAGTGAAACACTACACTTAGAACTGAATTCTGATGTATTATGTACTAATGATCATGTGTTTTGTGTTTCAGGAAAAATGGCTGACAGATGGTCTCTTAATCCAAAGCACAACATATGTGCCCATTTGGACCACACAACTCGGAACGGGGCCAAGTTCTCCGAGATTATAGCCTTCCTCAAACGCTCACGGATACATAAGGCTATATCTACACCGTGCACGCCTTACAAATCACTACACCAGGCATTCTGGAGAATGCCTCAGTGGATCGCTCTCGTGAGCCATACAGCATCCGAAGCACCATTATGGGTCAAGCTATCGACATTACCGCTACTGACATCCAGAGAATCCTTGAGTTTGGGGATGACTCCACTCACCCCACTAAGTTACATCCTTTGACAGTGAGAGGGTGTTTCCTCCGAATCAAGTATGCGGGGGACATTAACTCGGGGGTGCTAAATAAGAGCAACCTGTGCCCACAATACAAATATCTGGCACATGTGATTCTTAAGTGCATTGCTTCGAGAAGGGGTGGTTTCGATGACCTATCAGATCAGATACAAAATGCCTTCGTGGCTCTGGTGCTGAACCACCCTTTCAGCTTCTCGAATATGATCTTTGCTTATTTGGTAGAGAACATTGAAGCAAAAGGGAAAGAAGGTTTTTGTATGTATCCAAGGTTTCTTCAGATGATATTCAATGAGAAGCTGCCTCTGCTCCCCAAGGAAGTCACGATGCAGTGACTTTGGAACTTATGGATGACACTACTTTGGGTAGGATGGTGGTGTACCGGGGCAAGCAAGTGAAGCCCCAGGCAAAGAGGCTGATTGGCCATTTAGCAGATGAAAGTTATGTGGCACCGGGGAGACGCCAATGGCGTCACGAGGATAGTGACTCCGACGTGGAGCCAATTGTCCTACCCACTGATGATTCAGATGATGATGATAGTGGGGTGCCGGAGACAATATGCCTGTTCCACAGAGAGGCACTACGTCTGATGTCGTGCCTCCAGCATCCGCCTCGGCTGCAGAAGTTACCGAATCAGCTGGGTTTCATCATGATTTTGTCCTTGAGACAGAAGTAGAAGAAGAAGAGTCTGATGAGGAGCCCCTCACCAGGACTGTGGGAAGAAAAGTGGTTCCCACAGTACATGGGCTTCGGGTGGTTGGTGAGCACCCAAGAGACTCTGGAGAGACAAGACCGACCCGACCTATGCTCCAGGGTCAATCGGCAGGTAGGAGGGGGAGCATCCACCTCGAAGGAACGAGGAGAAAACGGATGGCTCAACCCCATGGGCAGAAACCAAAGAAGAAGCGTCGTTTGACCTTCATCACTACTACCTCAGCCACTACAGCCACCACCACCACCACTACCACCTCTTCAGACACACCATCCACCACCATAGCCACCACAGCCCCCACAGCAACCACAGACACCACCAGACCGACCACCACAATACAGATCCCAGCCACCACTACATCATTCACCCCTACTCACCACCACTATCATCCCGACCTGACCCGATATTCACCACAGCCACCACCACCACCACTAGCCACCAACCGAGCCCTCAGCCTATCCCTCATTCACTTACAGATCACCTCTACCTACAGTTGCGGTAGAAGAACAGTTGTCGGCACTAAAAAAATGGTAATGCGTTTGCTGGCTGCTGAGGGAAAAGGCCTCCCAAATCCGCCAGCTTACTGACTGACTGCTGCACAAACTCACCAAATTGCAGAGCAGGCTCAAGTGATAGAAAGGCAGGCCCGACAGATGACTGCCCAGAGCAACGAGATAGCCCTTCTCCAAGCTCAAAGCGTCACCTCAGGGAAGAAATAGAGGAGTTGGAAAAGGCTAAAAAGACCATTTTGCTAAAGCTGAAAGGATCGAAGGAGGAGCCATTAAAGATAAGGGATGGGGACAGAAATGATGATGATGATGAAGACGATGATGATGATGATGAGAGTGAAACTGACGAAGAGAAAACTGAAGAATGGCACGAAGATGATGACACTGACGGAGGAGAAGCAGCTGAATCTGTCTCAGCTCCAGGGCAAGAGAAAAGATCAAAGAACAGACAAGATCTGCCAGCTTCTGCTTCTGCACCTCCATGTGATGAGCTGAGTATTCAGGATAAAAGTAAATAGTAGATGTTTATGTATTATTTACTTTTGTATTCTGTATTGAAAAACCATGTATTAATTTTTATATTAAGTTAATGCATTTCGTTTGATAAATTACTAATGATTTGAGTGTGAAATGTGTAAATCAAACAGATCCAAATTACAAAGAGATGAGTTTGATATTGCTCCCCTTCAGCAGGTCAAGTCTCAACTCACAATGGTTCTTGATCTGCAAGGGATTGTCAGAAGGTCAGTGAGTTATACCCCTGAAGAAGGGGAAATAATTCACGATCTATCAAACGAGCAACTGGCAGAAATTTTCAAGCTCAATCCTGATGAATAGTGAAAGATGCTCCGACATGTAATTCTACCTGTGATGACGAGCTAAATGACGTTGATGAAATAGAGATAGAAGATGTCACTGCAGAGCACTATCCTCAGTATGCTGACAATGAGGGCAATGTGGTTCCCAATCTGGTGAATCCCTTGTCGGTGATACATTTGAGGTGTTAGACAAAATGGAGCAAGAGTCAGAGAAGACAGAGGGAATGGCCCAAGCCTCAAAGGATGATGTTGATATCCGTAAGGCTGAATGGGCTGCATGTTTTAAAGAAGTTAGAGCCCAACGTGCTGCACCGAAGAGGGATGCCTACACCAAGCTCTACAGAGTCAAGAAACATCTTAAGGTGTCAGGCAGGATTATAGCATGGGCATATTTTGATGATCTTAACGTTTATGCCGTTAAGAGGGAGAAGGGCATAGAGTACTTTAGATTTCCACATGATCTAAAGACTCTACCAGGTTTTGAGCTCAACCAGCTAGCCAAACTGAAGCTGTTGTATGCTGACCCGAGAAAGATGTCAGGCTGGTTTGAGGCTGCCCTAAAGAAAGAGTACCACACCAGGTGGATTAATTCAGACCTCAACAACCTACAAGGTATATTAGAAGGTCTGAGATGGATGCCATTACTGGAAAACCAAAGATAGTGTTGAAGTGGAATCCTCCGCGCACAATGTCAAGAATCCCACTCCGGGAAATGACAAGGATTTCACACCACACTTTATGGTGGTACTACGATTGGAGAACAGCAGAAGCGGTCATAGTTCTAAATAAAGAGGGCCAAATGGATACAATCAGAGTATTCGACCCGATGTGGCTTACCAACTTGTCGGAAAAGGATGTCTATACACTATACAAGTGGCCACTGTTCTATGATACGCAAGATATTGTACAGGCCCTCCAGTTCCAAAATGTCATAAGACTTTGCTTCGCGTTTGATATTCACGCGGGAGTCACAAAAGGAACAAGTACAAGAAATATGAGGAGGTAATGAAGAAAACAAGACATTAGAGAGATCTAGGTCCAAGGGGAGTTTGTTGATACATGTATGTCCCTAGATCATGATATGTGATGTAATAGATCTTGTTTGGTATGATTAATGAAATGATATTGATTGTTTGTTAGTTAAATGTTTAATGTTTCATTAATGAGTCAACATTGAATTGGTTAATTAGGTTAGTGATTGCTTGAATGATTACACATAATGTTTATTAATAATACATTCAAACTTAACATAATGAAGTTCTCATGCGAATGGCTCATGCGAATGAACCATACGCATGAATAACTTCACACGATTGAATCAGTCGCACGACTGAACCAGGAGACTGGATCAGTCGTACGATTGTAACATAAGATTGGCTCAGTCGCACGACTGAACACTCAGTCGTACGAATGAATCAACCGCATGGTTCAATCGCACGACTGAACCATACTAATGGTTCAGTCGCACGATTGGATAAATCAACCTATAAATACAACTCAATTCGTGAAAAACAGGGGCTCTCGATCAATTACGATTCCAGACGTACCCTAGCCGTCCAGAAACCTCCCAATTCATTCTCCAAGTTCATAGAACACATCAGATCAATTCCCAATCGATTTCTAACGTTAGTTTTAATTCTTGATTGATTCTTCGTGTGTTCTCACTGATTGGATCACCAATCAAATAGGATTACACACTATTTGATCTGGTTTACACGTTAAACTCTAGGTATTTCGGTCAAATACCAGGTCCTAACAAAGAAGGAATAGACTATGATGAAGTTTTTGCACTAGTTGCATGAATTGAAGACATAAGAGTGTTCCTAGCATATGCATCATATAAGAAGTTCACTATGTATCAAATGGATGTCAAATGTGCCTTCCTATATGGGAAAATTGATGATGAACTCTATGTATCACAGCCTCCTACATTTGAAGATCCTCACTACCCACACAGGGTATACAAACTTGATAGACCTTCGTATGGTCTGCACCAGGCATCAAAGAAGTGGTATGAAACACTATCATCTTTCTTGCTCAAGCATGGATACAAATGGGAACTATTGATCAGAATCTCTTTCTCAAACAAGAATATCAAGATCTCTTAGTTGTTCAAATTTATGTTCATGACATTATATTTGGATCAATTAACAAGAGATTCTATGTAAGCTTTGAAGAATTGATGAAATCATAGGTTTAGATGAGTTCAATGGGAGAATTAACCTTCTTTCTTGGTCTACAAGTTCATGAGAAGACAGATGGGATATTCATCAATCAAGAGAAATACATACATCAAATATTGAAGAAGTACAATCTTGTGAATGCGTCTTCATGCAAAACACCAGCCTCAACAGTTGAAAAGATTGTACCAGATCCTACCAGAAAAATTGTTGATCAAAGATTATATAGATGAATGATAGGATCACTTATGTATTTAACTGCCAGTAGACCTGACATTATGTTTGTTCTGTGTTTATGCTAGGTACCAATCAGATCCAAAACAGTCTCATCTGAATGCTCTGAAAAGAATCTTCAGATATCTCAAAGGAAAACCAAGACTTGGTCTTTGGTATCCAAAAGATGGTGATTTCACTCTCTACTCATACTCAGATAGTGACTATAGTTGCTCTCAAGTCCTTTGGTTGTAAAACCAATTGATTGATTATGGTTAAATTTCCTTCAAACTCAAATTTACATTGACAATTCAGTTGCTATGTTATAAATGGTAATCCTGTGCAACATAGTAAAACAAAGCATATTGAAATAAGATACCATTTTCTAAGAGATTGCTCAGAAAAAGGTTTGATCAAGTTAGTAAAAGTGGATACAACAAATCAACTTGCTGATTTATTCAATAAAGCCTTGATTCAGTTAGATTTAATTTTCTAGTTGAGTCTCTGGGCCTGATTAACTTAGATTAAGCATAATAAACAAACAAAGAAAAGCATGTGTCTGTCCTTGTACATTGTCTTAATAATAAAGATTAAGCATTATATATGTTTGGGAAATGATAGTATATTATGTTTATGCTTCTACCTGAATTCTACAATATTATTTAAATCTGATCTAGTTACTTGATATGTAAGTAGGTTCATCTTGAAGTGGAAAACACACTTAGTGCATACCTAACATAATGCAAAGTGACTGTTTGTGGGAAACTTCATTTTAAGGATACAGAAAGTGAGTCATATTCTAATGTGACCAAATCATTCATCTAAGCACACTATGTACCGACACTTTATAATATCTATCTTTCAAATCTTACTCCCCTTGTTTTGTGTAGACAAAGACCTGGGTGTATGATCACCATGGTTTACATTTGTAACAAACTTGTGAGAAGATTATGATCCTCCTCATCCCTTTGTTTTGTGTAAACAAAGACCTGGGTTAAAGGCACCTCTGTTTTACATAAGTAAAGTCTTGGTGACCTGATGATGATCATATCTAAGCTCTCAAAAGGATCCTATGTGATCAACTGTATATTATTTCAAGAGCTTTTTCAACGATGCATTAATGAGATGTCCAATGCATCTCAAGATAGAACTTATAACTTAAAGTACATAGTTTGTAAGTGATGATTTGATTGACAAAGGGAGGACAAACTTTAAGTGAATTGAATGTGAAGCCCATAATAGTTACTCACTAATAAACATGGAAACATGATAAACAACATGCCTAGTTGATACAATACTCTTGTATGGATTTAAGTGGACAAAAATACTTGCAATCATAACTAAGATCACGTATCATTTCAATAAATTAACTCGTTGGGAAGATGCTTAGTATTATAGTATGATCCCACCATATGTGTATGCTTGTACATAGTCCTCATTTCAATTTTGTTTAGTTTAACTTCTTTCGGTTTAGACATACATATGTCTTTCATATTCTTCTTAGAAATTTATGATAAATTCATTCATTCATCATTAATCAAAAATTTAAAGGGAGTAGAATCATGAAAATAAATTAACAATAGAATGGTCAAATGAATTATCAATATGAAGGAATTGGAACATGAGCACTATCTTGACTTTTGGATACATGAAGTTATTGAATTTTAAACCTTCTTGTGCACAATTGTCATGAATAGAAAGTCAAAAAGGTCGAATAGCAATAAATGGTTCTAAGCAATTGACTAGGACCATACAACAAAGTATGTTTCAATTGTGCATCTCAAGCATCAGCAGAAGCTAGAGTGCATGCTAAACATCAGCAGAAGCTATAGTGCCTTTAGCATAAGAAGAAGCAACAGTGTGAAAATTAATAAAACTTGTCTATCCGTAGATTGGTAAAGTACGGATGAGCCAATACTCCAAAAAGTATAATCTATTTCAAAGATTGGTAACCAATGAAAATGTAAGTTATACTTCATCAGCAAAAGGTTTTAAGTCATCCGCAGATGTTATACGAAATCCTTAGATGATCTCCGAAAGAACTAAGAACTGTGGATAAGTTAAATTGTATAGTGGGTCCCACATCATTAAATAAATGAAATTAATGTGACTGAGAGAGTATAAATGATGTTCTTTGGCTTCAATATTCATTATCCACTTTTTCATAACACTTTTCAGACCTAGAAAAACGCACTCAACAAATTTTCCCCCCTTTCTCAATCATTCAAAATCACTGAATCAAAAACATCAAACAAACACATAATCCTCATTCCAGATCATTTTATTCAAGGTAAAACATTTCGTAATGATAAATAATGAACTATTTGATTCTTGGTTATCCTCACAACTGTTCGCATTCTCATGACAATAATGCTGATTCTAACATAATATTCTTTATTCTTATAAACAGATGGCTAATCGATTTGCGAGACAGTACAATATGTGTGTGTTCTTAAATCCTAACGACCCCATTTCAGAAAGATGCAAAGACATCTAAGATAATTACAACGATCCAGGATCTTCTATGCTTTAACGGCAGAGCCTGTGATTCATAAAGATCACATAGTCAATTTCTCGAACGCGGCTCGAATTGAGAAAGATAGATAATCTGAAGTGATTATGGCTGAGCTTAAAAATGAAAGACTAAGGATAGATGAGCAGACCATAAGAAGGGTACTAGAATTGGGAGATGAAGAATGTGGTCATCCAGATGTCTTTGATCCTAAGTAGATTAAGAAGATATTTCTACTGATGGGTTATGATGGTGACTTTAAAAGAGGAGAGATCAAAAAAGGAAGATTATGCAAGCCCTATTGCTTTCTGTGTCACCCTTACATGAAGTGTATCTCAAACAAGAAATCAGGAGGATAGATTCTTAAGGCACATATCTTCTGGAAACATAGGAATCTTTGAAGGGAGAACATATAACTACTCTAAGTACATTTTCAACTATTATGTGACGTGGAGAAGAATGATAAAATGTTCATGTTTCCAAGATTCTTACAATTAATCATGAATGCTCATCTACCTGGTATTGCTAGAGATGGTGATGTGTTTGTTCAAGCACACATAAGGACATGTGTACTCAACAATATTAGTGGGAAATATCAAGGAGAAGACATCCCTATGTTTGCTCATATGGTGGATGCTAATACCAACATTCCACAAGAACTCATATGGGAGGACCAGCAAGGAAGTTCACCTGCTAACACTGAAGAAGTCGCACCTTCACCTCATCAATCAACCATTCACCAACAACCTCAATCATCCTAACCACAATCGCCAGCCAATAAAAACACTCAACCAATCTTTCCTATCCACCCTCTATCACTAAATCAACCACAAACACCCCAATCATAATTAATAGCCAGCCAAGACACTAAGCCAATCTCTCCCATTCACCCTTTTTCATCAAATCATTCTCCAATCAAAGAAAAGAAATCCACTAAGAGCTTTTACACAGGGGAGACAGTCTTAGCCTCATAAGCAAGTACTATTCAATTGTCTCTAACCAAGACTAAATCCTTGTCTATTCAAATAATACTGAACTAGTCTTTCTAGTCATTGTCCATCAACAACAACAACCACACCAAGATCAAGCAGAACAAGAAGTTGAGTCAAGTTCAAGCTTAGCTAGTATAACTGTTGAAGATGTGAATGATGGTGAGATTGCTGCTCAACATGAGAATGAAGGAGAAGAATCCAACTATGTGGATGTAATTTCTTACAATGAAAATGATCTTAGAGATAATGATGCCCAGTGAGCAAAAGCAATCTAGTTGCTGAATACAACAAGCTTGTTATGAATCTAATTGTAAAAAAGAAAGAACTCAAGAGCTGAAAGGGATAATCAAAGAAAAGGATGATAAGCTAATGCAGCAAGTAGCAAGAATCAAAAGATTAAGAGACGATGCTCAATGCAATAATGAAGTGATTGATGCTTTGCTTCAACAAGAATCTGAGTTCAAAGAATCTGTAATGTTTGAGAGGGATGAAAAAGAGAAGTTGATGCTGAAAATTGATCAAGTAACCAACTCTCTTTCTGCTCAATCAGCCTTGTTGAAAAGGAAAGAAGAAGAGCTTGAGCAGCTAAAAATGAAAATCTATGTGCTTGAGTCAAATGTTGCTCCTACAACCAATCAAACAAAAGAATCTTCTGATACGGCAAAGCAAATTATACAATACAGAAGAAAAAGGAAGTACTTGGGATTGGTGAAGAAGGAAGTGATTGAAATACAAGATTCGCACAAAAGGTCAAAATCTGTTTAATCTTCATCCTTAAAGCCTATGTGTCCTACTGAAACAGTAAGTGATGATGAATGGAATGCGCTCACAAAGGATGTATCTACCAAAGATCAGAAAGTACAAAAGGATGATGAGCTACTAACCACTAAAGACATACTTGAAGAAAGACCAGAATCCTCAATGTTTATGACCCTAATAAATCATGGCTTTTCGTATGACATGGCGGAAAGGATGAGCATGAGTGATATGAAAGATGTGTTGAAAGAGTTTGAGGTGGCTAGATTTACGATTCCTAATTGTGATTATGAAACATTCACAACATTTCAAGCCATTTTGAAGATCAAGAAGATCTAGGCCACTGTGACACAGCAAAGCTCAGCAAGTACAATATGGTCTATTGGCTACAGGGTCACAACTACAAGGCACATAAGCTTAAGGGAAGAAAAGTTGGTGAACTCAGGAGGATGATGGAACATGTAATGGAGGTTGTATTTGACACAAGGGTGAGATTCAGAACCGAAGCTCTAATCCCATCCTATGTGCAACAAAGCAAACTCCATTATGATTCTATAACTATTGAATCTAAAGATCAGCACAAAGGGAAAGAAAAACTAATTAGAGAGCCCCGAGCAGTTGTACCTAGCAAAGTGTGGCCTTTGGGTACAACAGTTAGAGAGATTACAGAGCAAAAATCTACATTGATAGAGTTGTATGACCAGATCGCAACTCCTAGTTGAAAGGATCGGGATCTAGTTTGAGCAATTAGATTAAGATTTGCAGCGGAATAGCACAAGAATTAGACGAAATTTTAGCAATAATAATATGAATATTCAATCAAACAGTAACGGTTATAGAGAGGAATGCTTTCTGCAAAGAGAATCTTTTCATTCACGCACATGCTTCGGGTTACAAGGAAATTAGGTCAACATTCCTTTTATAAAGGAATGTTACATCAGCTGACGTCACTTGATAGTGACAGCTAACTGACTATACAAACAACTGAAAGTAAACTAAACTACTGAAGATGTCCACAACAACTGAGGACACCTTCACAAAAAGCTAAGTACAAACTAACATTACAACTACTGAAGTTATAACATCTGACGTGTAAGAAGTTCAGATGTTTTACATAATATAAAACTACTGATTACAAACTACCGAAAAGTAAACCATCACAACTACTGAAGAGAACTACTTCAGCTGTTGTGACAACTTCTGAGAACTTGGTCTTCAGACTTTGTCTTCACACTTTGTCTTCAGCTGTTGTCTTCAGACTTTGTCTTCAGACTTTGACTTCAGCTGTTGTCTTTAGACTTTGTTTTCAGACTTTGTCTTCAGGCTTTGTCTTCAGACTTTGTCTTCAGTTGTAGTCTTCAGACTTTGTCTTCAGCTCTTGTAGACCACTTCAGTTGTTTTTATGTCTGTGGGACTTAAATGTTTTGCTGACTTGGCTCATTGGTTCTTTTGGTCCAACAAACTCCCCCTGAACCAATGCAGCCAAAACCTTTAAGATTATTGAAGTCCAGTTATTGGTAGAAACATTTTCTAGATCAGCTCAGAAATCTTCAAATTACGCTCAGGCCAGGGAAGAGGTTTTAGAAAGTTTGATTGACATAGAGCTATTACCCCATCCATGAGACCTACTTCCAATGATGAGTCTGTAAGACTCTCTGACATAGGCCTCGAGGAATACTACTTGTTCTTCCATTGTGAGTTCTTCAGCTTCACTTTCAAAGAAGAACTCAGGCCCATAGTACTCTAATAAGTACTTAACATGCTTTCCATTCTTCAGCTCCACAGTAGTATTTCTCTATATGCAAACTCATCAGGATGAGTGCCTTCAAGCAACAACTGGAGCTCATTTCTTCTTATTTCTTCAATCTTCTTATATATCAACCACTTCTTTACCATTTTGTTTTCTAGTAAAGTTTGTGGAGTCATCTTAGACTTGTAAGCTCTCTTGAAGTCATCAAGGATTTCCTAGAGTGACACTACAATGGCCAGCATTATCACAACATCTACAATCTTCTTTTCTTGGCCATTGTATCTACTTGGAATCTTCTTTTTATGAATTTTGTCACTTACTTTAGGGTCAGGCCAAATTCTCACTCTCTCTTTCTGATATTGAAATGTAAATATGAGAGCATACAACCTCTGAGCATGTTTCTTTATAGCTTGTATGGATGAAGGCTTAGGAAACTCTTTATCAATCATCCTTAACAGCTGCTCATCATGTTGTTTGTGATGTTCTTCTTCTTCAAGTTTGACTTTTTACCATTTGCCTTTGGATGTCAGGTGTGATTGTTGTTGGTTGATTTTTGGGCTCAGGCATCTTTATTTTAAGAACAACAGAGATTGGCAGACTATCATCCTCATCATCTTCTTCTTCTTCTTCCATCCTCAACACCATTCTCTTCCTCTTAGGTGCATCATTGGTAGTGGTTTGAGTAGGTTTCTTGGGTAAAGGAGTTGGTTTTGAGGGTTGTGAAGTTGGTTGTTTTGGTGTAGGAGATTGTGCAGGCTGCTCTAGCATTTTGGTTGTGAGTGAAGCGTTGGATAATTTTGCCATATCAAACCTTTTCCCAGCACCAGCTTCATCAAGAGCTTCTATGATCAATCATTTGTTGAATACTTCAGAAGAACAGATTCTGGTGGTTATCTCCAAAATACTGTCTCTGGACCATGACCCCACTTCAATGATTCATCTTCCCATATGCTTTGATATGAATCTTGTCATAGCTTCTATCCTTTCCCTTTCTTTCTCACTCCAACTTGCCCATCTATGTTCAATCTCTTGAATCTCTAGCCTTCTGATTTCAGAGTCAAGTTTGGCTATGTCAAAACCATGAGTGAAGAGTTGATCAATGATCTTATCCATAGATCTTCTATGTTGCTCACCAGCTTCTTTGATCAGTTCTTCTAACTTTTTCTCACCTTCAGTCTGTTCAGAGCTCTTCTTTCTCTTATAGGTGATCATCTCCTTTTCTTTCTTCTCTTTTTCTTCTTCCTCTTCAACTCTCTTTCTTTTGTCTACTTTCACTAACTTAGAATCTCCCTTTTTGGTTACATTGGGTTCAGGGGTTGAATGTTAGAAAGTCTCTTAGAAATAGCAACATCAACTAAGGTTTGAAGATTTGAGGAAAGCCTCTCATTAATGGCTTGATGCACAATGTTGTGATTATGGAAGTGATGAGAGGTAAATATTGATTGAAAGGCAGCAACCATTTTCTCAGAGGGGTTCTGTCACTGAGAAATGGTGCCTGAATCAAAGGCTGGTGGCAAAGTTGTTGGGAGTGGCTCAGTGTTTGGGAGAGTTTCAGAAGAAACTGCCATCTGTGGGTGAATGTGGGCAGATGGACTTGATTCTTGTGACATTTTGGCAAGTAGTTCTTGTAGTCTGCATACCTCAGTCTCAAGAATGGTGTTATGGGCTAGAACATCAAAGAAAAAACCCAGGTCATCATCAGTCTTTGCTGAATCATCTGACCTCCTGATTAAACCAGGATGAACATGTGCTGAGTGTAGATTAGTATTCACATGTGCCCCTATTTCTTGGAACTGGGGACTTCCTGCCTCAGGATTATGTCCTGCGTTGGCAGTTGCCTCTGGTGAGGTCTTAGAAATGATACCACCTTCATCCTGGTCATGTGCTGAAACAGGAGAAGAGGCAGCCTCACCAGATGTTCGAATCTCCTCCTCTACACAGGAAGATTGAACTCTGTAATCCTTATGCTGTGGGTTATCAGCCATATTATAATCCTCTCCCTCAACTGTTGTGGTTTTCCCAATGGTAATATGTTTCTGGGGAGGGTTAGAGGAATGTAGTTGAGTCAACACTTGTGCAATAACCACAGTTGGGCTTGTAGGGGTGGCTTTAGTGGGAGATAGGTGTGAAGATGATTGCACCTGGGGTGAATGGTGCTCTTCAATGGCAATCCTCTCAAGTAAGAGAGATTCCAGTAATGTGGTTTCCCTATTTTTGGTTGCAGCAGGATCCTGTTGAGAGGATACCTGAGCGGTTTCAGCAGGTAGAGTCATGGAAACTACAGGGGGATTACTACCCACAGTTTCATCCTGCCTTTGTGTTGCAGGGGCATCATTAGGGGACTCAACTCCCTGAGTAGCCTTTTTGGTTTGTTTGGATTGTGGTTTGGAGGGGACTTTGGATCTGGAGTATGAGGCTTTGGGTTCTTCTACTTGGGTTTTAGCAGTTTGGCAGCCTCTTTGTGGTGTGGGTCAGAGTTGTGCCTCGAGTATACCTCTAGCAAAACTACCACAGCAGGGACTCCAAGGCCAACAGGGCCATCAGATTTTAGTTGATTTATGATTATGGCCATAAGAAACCTTGGATATAATATCCATCTATTAGCCACAGGTTTCATTGCCAGATCTTTTAATTCCAAAAATATAATTTCAGAAATATTTATGCTTTGGCGTTCAAGGATAGAATACAATACCTGTTGCCACCTGGATGACATTTGATCCCATGAAGAGGATTTGGAGGCAAGGCAGACATTGATCATGTGAAAGATTAGACGTTCAACATCATGGAAGTGCTTCTTCAGAATGGTTGTAGCACTTAGGTCGCCCTCATATCCATGGTTGATGAATGATACATCAATGGTGCCCTTCGGGTATTTGGTGACAAAGGTGGCATCATTCAGATCCAGGGTTTGGCGAATGATAGCAGGAGTGACTACCACCTGGTTTACAAATGACTGGGGAGTGATCGCGACATCATTCTCACCAGTATGGACAGTGACATTTGTCCAAAATTGGCAAAGGGTATCGGGATAGATGGTTGGATTCAGAAGAAAAGCAGTTTGATACCGGGAATCAACCATCAGATCAATGGCAGCATCAAACTTAGTCCAAAAGGCCGATTTTGTGAAGTAGGCAACACAGTTGTGTCATGGTTTGATTTGCATGGTCGCCATTAATGGAATTTGAACGTTTGGAAAATGACTTATGAAAAGTTTGAAGTTAGGGTTAGGTATTTATAGGTTATGAAATGGCTGAAAGAAAACAACTGAAAGTTTTAGTGTTAGTCATCAGTTGTTAGAAAACTACTGAAGACATGGTTTTAACTTTCAGATGTTGTAAACAACTGAAGACTTGGTGTTAGTCATTAGTAGTTTGAAACTACTGAAGACTTGGTTTTGGCTTCAGTTGTTTTGAAATGAAACAGCAGTTGTTAGAAACAATTGAAGAGTAAAATTGCTCATCAGTTGTTGTCATCAATTCACATATCTCAGTTGTTTTATTTGACCTTAACACTTACTCAGTAGATTATCTGATTTTCAGATGTTTCATTGGTCATCAGTACTTATCTGTTAGAACAGACATCAGTAGTTGTAACCACAGCAGTAGTTGTAACTACATCAGTACTTTGCAAGAAATAAAGTAGTTCAGTACTTTTAAGTAATTTAGTCTTCAGTAGTTATGAAAACTGCTGAAGATAAAATAACTTATCAGTACTTATTTTTAATAGTTGTATAAATGCTCATCAGTACTTGTGAACTAAGATCATCAGTAGTTGTCAAATCATTCAAGCTACAGCATACCAAGCCTTAGCATAAGATTTTGGAAAGTTGCACTGTCCAAAGGCTTAGTAAATATATCTGCAAGCTCATTAGCACTAGGAACAAACTTTGGATCAATCAGACTTTTTTCAAAACAATCCCTGATAAAATGATGTCTCATCTCAATATGTTTGGTCCTAGAATGCTGGACAGGATTCTTAACAATACAAAGAACTGAAGCATTGTCCATCAATAAAGGAGTCTTAGTCTCTATAATGTCATAATCCAGTAATTGATTCTGAACCCAGAGTACCTGAGATGTACAACTTGCAGCAGCAATGTACTCTGCTTCAGCAGTGGATGTAGCAACTAAAGTTTGTTTCTTACTCTGCCAAGAAACTAAACAATTGCCTAGAAATTGGTATCCACCAGAACTTGATTTTCTGGTTAATTTACACCCTGCATAGTCACTATCAGAAAAAGCAACTAATTTGCAAGAGTGCCTAGTGGAATACCAAAGTCCTAGAGATTGAGTTCCTTGCAAATATCTAAAGATCCTTTTTACTGCAATCAAATGGGATACGTTAGGTACCGCCTGAAATCTAGCACAGACACAAGTTGCAAACATAATGTCTGGTCTAGAAGCTGTAAGGTACATCAAGGAACCAATCATACATCTGTAAAGAGTTTCATCAACTGCTTTACCTTTCTGATCAGCATCTAGTTGTGTGGTGTTGCACATGGGAGTAGAACAGGGCTTACAGTTTTGTAAATCAAACTTTTTCAACAAATCCTTTGTATATTTTGACTGATGAATGAAAGTTCCATCAGCCATTTGATTGATTTGCAAACCCATAAAGAACTGTAATTCTCCCATGGCACTCATTTCAAACTTTTGTTGCATCAACTTAGTAAAGGCATCACACAACTGTGGATCAGAGGATGCAAAAATAATATCATCTACATAAATTTGAACAAGGAGCTTATGCATGCCTACTTTCTTAATGAACAAAGTTCTATCTATGGAGCCTCTAGTGAAATTATTTTGAAGAAGAAAGTTAGGCAGTGTTTCATACCAGGCTCTGGGAGCTTGTTTTAACCCATAAAGAGCCTTATCAAGCTTATACACCCATCTGGATGTTTATGAACTTCAAAACCTGGTGGTTGACACACATAAACTTCTTCTTTTATTTTACCATATAAGAATGCACTTTTGACATCCATTTGAAAAACTTTAAGATTATGGAAAGCCTCATAAGCTAAGAATAATCTGATTGCCTCTAGTCTGGCTACAGGGGCAAAGGTTTCATCATAATCAATACCTTCTTCTTGTTAAAACCCCTATACAACCAGTCTGGCCTTGTTCTTGACAATTTGACCTTTTTCATCAGTTTTATTCCTAAACACCCATTTAGTGCCTATTGCACACTTACCTTGGGGTAGAGGAACCAGTTCCCACACTTGCTACTTTTGAAACTGAAGAAGGTCAAGTTTCATGGCTTCAACCCATCCATTGTCTCTTAATGCAAGATGATAGTTCTTTGGCTCTTGCTGACTGATGAAGAGAGCATAAAAGCAGAAATTGGACAATTGACTTCTAGTTGAAACACCAGCATTGATGTCACCAATGATCTGCGACATGGGGTGATTATTCAGTTCTTGATACTCAATAAGATCTGTGCAAGTGTTTGTAGCTGATTCAGCAGCAACAGATGTTGATCCAGACTTTTGAAACCTAGAATGAGATGGCAATTCAAATGAAGTAGAGGAATCAGAGATCTCATCAGCATTTGTTGTGGATGGAACTGCTGAAGCTACAGAAACATCAAGGTTAGTAGACTCAAGCAGGTGATCACTAAACCTTGCATTTGTATCACCAGATGAATGACTAGTTACAGGAGATGATAGATTCACAGAATCTGCAACAGCCGGAGGCTGATAAGGAACATATTGCAGTATGTCCAAATCAAATAACTCCACAGGGTTTTGTGGAATTTTCTCCTTTGGAGATTCATTAAATTTACATGCAAGGTTTCTTCAACTATCTTTGTTCTGTAATTAAACACTCTATATGCCTTGCAAGTAGATGAATACCCAACAAAGTTCCCTGCATCCACCTTTGATTCAAACTTTTGAAGTGGATCCTTTGTGTTAAGAGTATAACAGGGACACCTAAATGCTCTAAAGAAGGAAATCAGAGGAGCCAAAATGATGTAATACTTCATAAGGAGTCTTCATCAACCTCTAATTTACTAACACTCTATTTTGCACATAGCAAGCTGTGTTGACAGCTTCAGCCCAAAAGGTTAGTGGCCAACCAGAATCAGCCAACATTGACCTTGCGGCTTCAATAAGGGTCCTGTTCTTTCTCTCCACCACTCCATTTTGTCCAGGAGTTCTTGGAATGCTATACTGCCTCTTGATTCCCTTAGAGAAATAGAATTCATCAAGTGTGTGGTTTCTAAATTCTATGCCATTATCACTCCTCACACACTTGACAGAAGGGAGTACTGCTTTTCCACATGCAACACAAAGTAGATGATGATTTGACCAGCCTCATCTTTTGAATGTAAGAAGAAGGTCCATACAAATCTGGAATAATCATCCACAATTACAAGACAGTATTTTTTCTTTGCCATGCTCATCACTCTTAATGGACTAAAAAGATCCATATGCAGTAATTGCAAGTAGGCAGTGGACTTTGGTTCTTCTATGGAGGGAATGATACTTTGTGTTGCTTTCCTTTTAAACAAGCAAAGCAATTGTCATCATATTTGAACTCTTTTAATGGCAGACCTCTCACTAAACCATGATGGATAAGCTGGTTCATGTTTTTAAGATTCACATGACCAAGCCTTCTGTGCCATAGTTCAGATTCCTGAGGAGAGGCCTTGGAGAATAGACATGGATGGCATTTTAGATCAATTTTCTTTGATAAGTGTAAGGCATACACTCTTCCAATCCTGTTGGCCTTTTAGGAGAGTATATTCATCCAATATCTTGTCAATCATTCTCAAAACATTGGAAGACAGAATCCGACAGTTTTGACTGGTGAAAAGTGTAACATACCCTTTATCACACATTTGACTGACACTCAACAAGTTGTACTTGAGATTCTCCACATGGTTAACATCATCAAATCTTATCTCACCATTTGACATAAAGCCTTTGCCGATGATGTAACCCTTAGCATCATTACCAAAAGATATAAATCCTTTCTCTCCTTGAGAGTAGTCATGAAGAAGAGAACAACTCCCTGTCATATGCATAGATCCTCCACTGTCCACATACTAGATGCTTCTATGGCATGTTGAAGAACCCTACATTTGCCACAACAAACTAGTTAGCTTTTGAGACCCAAACCATTTCGTTTTTGGGTCTGTTCTCATCAACAGATTTTATACTAACTGATTTTTCATGATTAACAGCCTTTGAAGGTGGAGATGGTGCTGAAAAGGATTCCTTTGATTTTGGATTAGTTTTCCTTTTGAGTGGTTTAATCACAGGTACATCTATTTGGTTAACTCTCCCCAACAGATGTTAAACCATCATAACAAGTTGTGTCTGATTGGTTGTTAAAGCCTTCAGTTAGCAGACACATCAATACTTGTTTTTGATTAGTTCCTGTGACTCACCATGTCCTCCTTTTTGAAAGACACAGACTTAGTCTGGTGTTTTGATACTCCATTAGGAATATTTTCAGCTGTTTTATGATAAACCCCTTCCTTCTTTTTAGATTTTTGTAAGAACTTTGGGTTATCAGTTTGAGATGTTTATGGCATAAACTTGGTTTCAAATTCATCTTTCATTTTATTAATCTTCTTTTTAATGATTTTATATTTGTTGAATTTGGAACCCTTTCTGTACCAACATTCATTAATGAGATGATTGAATAGACCACATATTTCACATGGCTTTTTCTTCATCTTCTGTTGTTCAACTGCTGAAAAAGATGAAACTACTGAAGGTGTGTTCTTCAGTACTTTCTTCCTCTCAGTACTTATGTTAAATACTGAAGGATTTGTAACAACTGAAGACTTGTTCTTCAGAAGTTTTCTATGAGTATTTTTGGATTTCCTGATAGACTCTTCAGCAGTTGTCAAACCATGTTTGTTTTCATTTGGTTTGAAATGTTCTTCAGGTGTTGTTACTTGCTCTTCAGTACTTTGAATACTTTGTGAGACAACACCTGAAGTGCTCAGCTTTTCTTTGATCATGTGTTTATCAGCAGTGAGACCATCAGCAAATTGATTAGCTGAGGTACTATTACTGACTTCATCCTCTAATTTTGCATGATCACTTGAGGATGAGACACATGATGATGTGGTTTGGGAATTGCTTTCACCTTTAGATTTTACTTCTGTCGTGGGAGTAAAATCTGTAGGAGGTAGAGTGTGATTATACCCAATCCCAAACTTCACATTTGAAGCTGTTTGCTTACTGAGAAGCATTTCAAACCCCTTGCAGGATGATACCCAGCGTTCACACTCTACTTGAGTAGCTGCAAGTGTTTCTATGAGATTCTTATGATTCTCTAAAATGACCTCTACCTTTGCCTTTTCGTCCGTGATTTGGCATTTTAATTTGTAAATCTCATCATCTTTTTCCTTTAAGACAGACTCAAACTCAGCTTTTCTTTTGGAAATCACTTTTTCTAGGTCAAGATTTTGATTAATTAAAGCTACATTTGCTTCTCTAATAGAGACAAAAGCAGCTATGCATGACTCAGAACACAACTTGGCCTTAGCCTCAGAAGATACATGTGGTACTGTGATGATGAAGTATTTGAGCATGAACCATCAGTAGACTCCAGGGCCATAAGAGAAAGATTTCCAAAAGGATTTTCATCACCATGTTGACCAACACCAGAAAACACTTGTTCAGAATAACTAAAAGATCATCTGGTAAGCTACTCCAGTCAACAACTCTAGGGTGAAAAGCTTTGATGTGATTGAGATTAAGATTGTTGATTTGATTGAGATGGTTGAGGCTCAGGTAGGCATGTGGTTGTTGAGCTATGGGTACTGGAACTGATTGGACTGAGGCATGTAAAAACAGGGATAAGGATATGAAATTTGACCTTGAGGGACAAAATATGCAGGAGATGATTGAATTTGTGAATGATGACCAGAACTGCAGAATGTTGCCCTTTGTTTTGAGCTATTGCATGGAAAGGTCACAAAGGGTGTAGAAGAGTTAGATCAAATGATCTACACTCTCTTGCAAAATGTCCAAGTCTATGGCACTTGTGACACATCAACTTGCTCTTGTGAAAACCAACTTTGGTTTTTCCAGAGAGACCAGGGAATTTTCTACCTGTCCTTTTGTAAAATTTTTGAGATGTGATATTGATTAATGCCATTTGGCTCAAAATATTCATCTTTTCCAAATCATCATCAGCAATTCCTTTCAAATCATTCATCAAAATGCACAAATTATCACTACTACACCCTGAATTACTATCAATACCAACAAAATCAGGATCTCCACTGTTTTAAGAGAAATCTATATGCTCATCATAAGAACTTTCTGATGCAGCATATTCTGACTCATGACCAACCAGAGCAGTATTCCCTGGTACAAAATCATCAGTGAGCTTCCCACATGAAGCCAGTTTCCTTTTCTGTTCTCTCTCTCTTTCAAATGTTAACAGTTTCCCATGAAGTTGGGTGAGAGATAGATTGTCCAGATTTGCACTGGAGCGTAGGACAATAGTATATGTGTCCCATCTCTCAGGCAGGGATCTGAGGAATCTGTTGTTCATCTAACTATTTGTATATTCATGTTTAACCATTTTCAGCTCAGATATCAAATAGGAAACTCGCTCAAACTGTTGAGTCAGTGACACACCCTTTCTATGAGAGAATGTCTCATATTGCTGGGCAAAGATCTCTCTATTGTTTGCCAAGACCTCATCAGTTCCTCCAAATTGTTCTTTCAGAGCAACCCAGAGGTCATGAGCAGTTTCATGATGCATAATTCCAGAATAAATTTCATTAGGCAGTGCCATGGCCAGAATTCCATGGGCTTTAGCATCAATTTCAAACAGTTTCAGATCTTCATCTGAGTATTGCTCTTTCTTCTTCGGAACCATCTCATTGGTTTCCGTATTACTCACCATAGGCTTATATGGTCCATGAACCACATATTTCCAACAACCTGAACTATTGACAGACAGGTGATGGAGCATTCGGCATTGCCATATGTTATACTCACTCCTAACAAGCATCAGAGGCTTTGTTAGGAGCCAGTATTGTGAGGATCATTGATTGATGTAGCCATTTTCACCAATTCAAACAGGTTCAATGAGATTTTAATAGATCTAGCTCAAAAACTCAACAACACAGTTTGAAACAAGACGAATATCAATTAATTCACCAGAAGCAATAGAAATCAAACTCTATAACCAATTCTTGCAAATTTGCTAATTCGATCAAACCTAGATATCAAAAGAGCAGTTACAATGATCAATTGTTACAATGATCTAGTTTGATCAATTAGATTAAGATTTGTAGCGGAATAGCACAAGAATTAGATGAAATTTTAGCAACAATAATATGAATATTCAGTCAAACAGTTCGGTTATAGAGAGAGAAAGTTTTCTGCAAAGAGAATGTTTTCATTCACGCACACGCTTCGGGTTACAAGGAAATTATGTCAACATTCCTTTTATAAAAGAATGTGACATCAGCTGACGTCACTTGATAGTGACAGCTAACTGATTTATACAAACAACTGAAAGTAAACTAAACTACTGAAGATGTCCACAACAACTAAGGACACCTTCACAAAAAGCTAAGTACAAGCCAACATTACAACTACTGAAGTTATAACATCTGAAGTGTAAGAACTTTAGATGTTTTACATAATATAAAACTACTGAATACAAACTACTGAAAATTAAACCATCACAACTACTGAAGAGAACTACTTCAGCTATTGTGATAACTTCTGAGAACTTGGTCTTCAGACTTTGTCTTCAGCTGTTGTCTTCAGACTTTGTCTTCAGACTTTGTCTTGAGACTTTGTCTTCAGCTATTGTCTTTAGACTTTGTCTTCAGTTGTGGTCTTCAGACTCTGTCTTCAGACTTTGTCTTCAGACTTGTCTTCAGACTTTGTCTTCAGACTTGTCTTCAGACTTCGTCTTCAGTTGTTGTCTTCAGACTTCGTCTTCAGCTGTTGTCTTCAGACTTCGTCTTCAGCTGTTGTCTTCAGACTTCGTCTTCAGACTTCGTCTTCAGACTTCGTCTTCAGACTTCGTCTTCAGACTTTGTCTTCAGCTGTTGTAGACCATTTTAGTTTTTTTGATGTCTGTGGGACTTAAAGGTTTTTCTGACTTGGCTCATTGGTTCTTTTGGTCCAACACTAGTTATGTGGAAGAAAACAAGATTGGGTCTGGAAATATGATCCAGACTAGGATTGTGCAATCATTAAAAGAACATATCAAAGAATCCAATACTTCCATGATGTAGAAGCAATAATGAGTGTTCCTGAGAGAGATGATAAAGATTTACAAGGCTTAATCATCTCTAACTATCAATCCATCCAAGGGGAAGAGACGTTTCTGTGTTTTGGGGTAGGAGGAAGACAAAATACATAGATTATGTGCTCAAGGCGGGTAAGAGAGATGATGCTGAGCACAGAAAGAGAAATCAAGGAAAGAAAAGAACAACATGTAAGCCATCTACTCTTGTGGATGATGAATTGTTAAAGATGGTTGGATATAGTAACAAAAATTTAGCAACTATAAAAAGCTTTAAGGGAAATCAATATACATCTCCCATAACAGAATGGGGATATGTTGAGAAACAAAAGAGTTGGTGCTGTTGAGGAATGTTCAAGGGAAGAAAGCTGATAAGATAAGAATTTTTGACCCAGTGGAGATCTAATTGCTTCACCCAAGCTATACATCATATCTTCATGACAAATTCTTCCCAAAGCTAACTGATGAAAAAGCACAGAATGACCTATGTCTATATGTGCATATGATTCAAGTGATTGAAAAATTGCTTTCCAAGGCATACAAAAGAAGAAGACATGAAGCTTAAGTACAAAAGGATCTACATTTGAAGAAGTTTCAAAACTGATAATCTCAGAGGAAGAGGAGCTCAAAATTATGAACAATGAAAGTGTAGCGGAAACACTTACTATTGAAGAAGACATTTTGGGCTTAAGTTTTGAGACTCTACGAAGGATATGCAGAATGGAAATCAAGTACAAGTTAGATGATCAAAAGGATGCAGTTTCATTCTTCAACAAGAAAATGGTGTATAGAATGAAGGAACTTTTAGTTTTGAAGAGCTGATTACAAGTGTCTAAGCCTAAGGGGGAGTATTGTTAGATCTAGGAACTATAGGACTAGATCATTTTATATAGTCTTAGAACTTTAATATTTGTAATGAATAATTGGATATCATTATTATGTCATATGCATTATATATAGGTTAACACATATGTGTATTGTTCTGTGTATGGTTGTAGGAACAAACATAATTCTTGGTCAATTACTCAAATTGACTAAGTGCAAGAAACATCTAAGGATGAACATTTTTGTACTTCGGTAGATATGTTTCTTACACTATCAATCATCCGAAGATCTTCTACAGATGAACAACAAGCTGAAGTCAGAAGTGAATATTCCTCGGAAGAACAAAGTACCTTCGGAAGAACAAGACTCCTTCAGAAGAACAAGTACCTTTGGAATAACAAGACTCCTTCAGAAGAACAAACATCTATGGAAAACCATATTCCGGTAGAGTCCAAACACTTGTATTTAATAATACAAGTGTTACAAGTCAATAAGTCAACAAGTCAACATGACGATGTGCGAATCCGAAGAGATCCGGTGTTTCTTTAATAGAAACACTCATGACCATAAATATGGATCCTAGGCTTCACATCAAAGAGGATGATGACGACGACAAGGCGACACACGATCACAAACCACTAAACTTCAAATTACACAAACACAAACCCTAGCAGCCGTCACATCAACATCAATACATTCAAACCAATTTTATTTCATTCATGTTTATTCATCTATAATCATTAACATGTTTTAATGAAATACGTTTGAATTAAATATTTTTGTTTGATTATTAATTGTGTTAGTCTTATTATGTTTGTCTTTATCATTAATCATTATTGTTGATATTGAATTTACTAGAAACAATTAAACAAAGTTAATGTTGATTCAGCAAACAATAACTTGACTCAAGATTAACACTATAATTTCTGATTGCATCCCCTAGATCCATAAAAAATCTAAGATGTATATATTTTTTTCCTAGTTATGTATATGTTAATCTATTACATTTTGATGTTTTTTAATTGTCATGTACATGTAACTTGGCAAGTTGCATATACGTAACAATGTCTACAAAAACTAATTTTACGTTACATATACGTAACACACTCACCTGAAAATAATTTAAACTTGGGTTACTCATATGTAATACACCAATATGAATTAAGTAGATGATTCTCCTAAAAAACAGGAGAGTCAAAAGAAGAGAGAAGAATTGATTAGGAGAAATGAGAGAGGAGAGAGAATAATGATTAATAGGGATGTATCTTTCTAAAGTACCCTTATAGGTTTAGTTAAGGCAATTACCTACATATTATTTTCAAAAATGACATTATGGATGTTAACCATTGATTAAGGTTGATCAATGGTTAGATTTTAGGTTTTATGATTTTTAGCTAAAACGAAATTTTCATTACATCTCATCCATACACACACACACACATACACACACACACACGTATATATATATATATGTATGTATATATATGTGTATGTATATATATATACATATACATATATATATATATGTATGTATATATATGTACACATACATATATATATATATATATACACATATACATATATATATATATATACATATACATATACATATATATACCTACGTGTGTGTGGCTGGGTTATTTATATATGTACTACGTGTTACCATGTATACAGCTAAGTGCTACGTACATATGACTCATACAAGTTACGTATACATAACTCGTTTCATTATCATTATAGTTGTTTGGAGTTTAAATTAAATAATATAAAATGACCTCAAGAAATAAGGTTGAATTTTACTCAAACATATTTTAAACAACTAAAAACTTAAATCACTTATAATATATGTGATTGGGTAGTGGTGGTTTTCACGGTTTTAAATTATAAATATTGTTTTTATTTGATTCTCCTCCTATATTGTAACCCCAGTTATTTATAAAGACACAGAAAGAAAGAATTAAGCGAAGGAAAAAGAAGGAAAAAAATAAATTCCAAGTCTAGGGTTTAAAAGTGACAAATAGGACAAAATGTTTAAAAGCTGATGATAAAGATGGTATGGCCGCCCATATGTCACACACATCTCCAATTCTCGGATTTTTAGAGATAGAGAGTAGCTGGAAGCAGAGAACTCTCGGTTTTGAAGAGAAACAAGAAGATAACTGTGAACTCAAGGTAAGAATTCAAGTTTTTATGGTGTTTTTAACCGGTTATGTCCTCGAGTTTATGCTTATGTGTGTTTTTATGTGTTCGGGTAGTTTTTAGTGGGTTTCTAGGCGACTGAACTCAATTACAAACGAGTTTGGAAGAAGCCATACTCAAGAGCTGCAAAGGTGAGTTCTAGAACCCCTCTTTTACTGTTTTTTAAATAATTTTGGGATGGAAATGCATGAATATATGTTTTCATTAAACTAGGTTTCAGACCCGTATGTTTGATTGTGTGTATGTTGAATTTATCATGTGATGTGTGGCTATTTTCATGGTTGATGATGTACGATGGTGTTTCTAAGGCTTAGATGGCAAGACTTAAGCTTAGAACATAATGGATGTTGATTGTGAACTGAAATCAAACGTATAAGGCTCATAAGTAATGGAAGCAAATGCGGATAAACTAAAACAAATACGGATGAGGTGTTAATGCGAATGAGCAGTTAATGCGGATGAGCGTTAACTATTAAGTAAGTTAATACGAAAGAGTAATGGAAGTCAATGCGGATGAGTAGTTAATGCGGATGAGTAGTTAATGAAGATGAGCATTAACCATTAAGTAAGTCAATGCGGATGAGTATGAGATGAAATGTTGATGAACATTGACTAAGCATGGGAAATGTGGATGAGTAAGAACAATAAGGATGAACAAATGTGGATGAACAGGAACACATGCGGATGATGTAAAACAAATGCGGATGAACAATAGCAAATGCGGATGAACTATATCAAATGAGGATGAACTATAGCAAATGGGGTGTGTTATGATGTAGGCTTTGACTTGGGAGGTTCCTGGGGGCTATGTAAGTTGACTTTTTGAGGTCATAGGTGATGTGATAGGTATGATGTTATGATGTATGTTTGATGCTTTTGCATGATGATATGTTATGATGTATGTTATGTGTGTATGATGCTCTAAATGCAGATGTTGACTATTTATGTATATGTTCCTTGTTGTATGATTATTTTCCCTGACTTTACGTCGAATGTTATTGAACGAAATGAAAAGTTTTATGTAGCGTAAAGTTGAAGATAATGAAAAGAGGAACAAAATGATGAATGCATGCATTAATGAATGAACGAAAGTATGAAAGGATTGTGAGCAAATATAAGGAGGTTCACACCCAATGAAGGGTGTAAGCTCAACCGTGTGCGGGTTAGCTACCCTAGAAGGATGCACACTGGGGCTTGGTCTCTTAGATTAAGTATATGTATGGAGGTTCACACCCAATGAAGGGTGTTAGGTCAACTGTGTGCGGGTTAATTACCCCAGAAGGATGCACACTGGGTTCGAATCCTTGTGATGGACCATATGTATGGGACCGTTGCCGCTCACCCTAGGTAACTGGAGTCAGCTTCGTGCACAATGTTCGGGGTCTATGAAAGACCTCAGGCCCAGTCCCAGCTTTATGCATGACGGGGGGGTGACGCACATGGCATTGGTCTGAATGAAAGTAAAGATGTAATGACGAATGTACGGAATGAATTAACAAATGATGAAGATAATAATGATATTATCTATGTGTACGTATGATGTGTGATCACATGCAAAAGAAATGAACGGTTTAATGAAACAAAAAGTATGTTTTATTGTATAAACTAGAAATCGGTTAGCAACGCTGACTTTTTTGTGCATTTTCCAGTTGCCAGGTGAGCATTGCTGAGGATGGTACGGGGTAGCTACTTGACATTTTTGATGGCATTCTATTGTTTAATGCTTTTGCATTGTAATGCGAAACAATGAAACTGTATAACGAATGTTGTATATTTTGCAAAAGCTTTTATCATGAAATGAAATGTCAACTTTTGAATGTTTCCGCTGCAACGTTTATTTCAAGTTAATGTAATCATATGTTTTATGGGCAATGGTTGGCCAGCTGTAAGCGTCCTGGGAGCGGGGCTTTATAAGTTGATATCAATGCCAAAGTTTAAGTGAAATGGGTAAATTTTCGAAACAAACCTAAACTTAAACTGAAAATGGGACGGAAAGGGAAGGGATGCCAGTCTGAGTAGCTGCGTGCCATTAGGTATTTTCATAATGTTAACTAGTGTTACGTGTGCATGTTATGTGGTTATGCGTTGCTCGTAGATTTGGATACTGATGTAGTCAGGACAGGTAATGCTTGGAGTATGAAGAGTAAAGTAAGTGGCTAATCACAACTGGGCACTGTAATTAGGAACTGAGTTGTTCCCTTGAATGACCATGTTGGTGTTTGAATCTTTTAGCGTGTGTGTGAGGATGGACGGTGGTAGATCATCTAAAGCTTCACGTGCTGGAGGCCGTAATGATGACCCACAAGATACGACATGAAAGCCTAGAGCCGAAAAGGTGGTTCATGACGAACTAGAGACCCCTCATCCGGAGGGTGGTGATGAGAGTGCTAATTTGAGAGCCTCAGTGAAGGAGGCGGTTGTGGAGGAAGTACATCAGGTCATGCAGACGATCCTACCGTCTGTGGTGACTAAAGTGATAAAGTTTGTTAGAGATGGGGAAAGACGGGAAAGGAGTAGACCTACGGGCGAAAGGAGACAGCCCAAGACTGAGACGGTTTAGTCAGACGACCCTACTTTTGATGGTAATGGCACTGCTTCTGCTGCTCACCAGTGGGTGAGAGAAATGGAAGTTGTTCTAAATATTAGCGAGTGCCGAGAGGATCAGAAAGTAAAGTTTGCTACCCACTCGTTTGTGGACTCGGCTCTGTGCTGGTGGGATAATATACTCCAGGCAGAGGGTAGTCGAGCAATAGGGAGGATTAGATAGTACGAACTGAAGAAGTTGGTGATTGAGGAGTTCTGTCCTTGTAGATAAATGGACAAAGTTGAGAGTGAGTTCCTGTAGTTGGAGGCAAGAACCATGACACATCAGCAATACACCACCAAGTTCAACGAGATGGCTCTTCAAGTGTCAGACCAGGTGATGCCTCTATCGCGGAAGATTAAGAGGTACATTCAGGGCTTACCAGTGGATATTCGTAGGCACATGATCGCTGCCCGACCGAGCATGTTTAGGACAGCAGTTGATTTGACAGGAAGACTGTACGATGATCGAGAGGTGGTGGTGGCTGAGGCAAGCAAGAAGGGTGGTGGTGATTGGAATTGGAATGGGAAAAGGGTCGATCAGGATGGTGCCTCAACAAGTAACAAGAAGACACGAGTGGATGACCGACGCATGGTCACATCGGGTGCAGGGTTGAGGAGGTTTGGCATGTGTGGGAAGGAGCACACTAGCGATGTAGATTGGGATTTAACGTGTGCTTCAAATGTGGGAAACCTGGCCACATGGCGAGGGAGTGTAAGACTGTGAAGTATTTTAATTGTGGTGGGGAGGGCCACATGAGCCGAGACTGCAAGAACCTAATGGATGAGAGTTCTGGTGCAGGGAAGAAGACGACTGGGGGAGAAGGACCAAGGGTGAGCGCTAGGGCATTATGATGACACAGGATGAGGCTAGGACGGACCCTGATGTCGTCTTACGTACGTTTCTAGTAAACCAAAATTTAGCCTCTATGATATTCGATTCTTGTGCTAGTAGAAGTTTTATCTTTGCTGCTTTCTGTGCTAAACTGCATGTTAGTAGTAGGAGTGTGGATGCGCCCTTTGAAGTAGAAACTGCCATAGGTAAGTGTACCAGAATTTCTGAGATTATAGAAGGATTTGATGTGGAATTAGAAGGTCATAGGTTTCCGGTTAGACCGTTCGTGATGACCTTAGGTGGTTTTGATATGGTTCTTGGTATGGATTGGTTAGCAGACTACGAGGCAAGCATTGTGTGTTGCAAGAAGATGATTCGATTGACAGCACCTGATGGGAATTCGGTAACGATTTACGGTGATCGGGTATGTAGATACACGTGTCCCTAGTTTCTGAACTTAATGTAATATGTTTTATTGACTTACACATATTTAATTGTATGGTTACTTAATGAAATACAATATGTGGTTGTGCTTATAATGTTGAATATTTCATTGGTTGGTATGTAATAACGCGTATTGAACTAACTATATAGCTTATGGTTGTTTGAATAATATCTAAATCAATTAATGATTATGAAACATATTCAAACTTAATCATGTGAAGTTCTCATGCGATTGGCCCATGCTAATGGACCATACGCATGAACAACTTCATGCTAATGAACTAGTCGTACGAATGTACCAGGAGACTGGATCAGTCGCATGATTGAAACATGAGATTGACTTAGTCGCACAACTAAACACTCAGTCGTGCGAATGGATCAACCGCATGACTCAATCGCACGACTGAACAATGCAAATGGTCCAGTCACACGATTGAGAAACCTTAACATATAAATACCACTTAAACCGTGGAAAAACAAGACACTTTGAATATTTTGATACCCAGACGTACCCTAGCCGTCCAGAGACCTCTAGTAACTTGTTCCAACTTCAACGACCGCAGTAGATCGATTGCTAATCATTCTTGATGTTTAGATTCATCTTTAATTGATTCTACGTGCATTCTTACTGACTGGATCGCCAATCAAATAGGATTCCGCACTATTTGATTTTGTATATGCGTAAATCTGTTACTATTCGTCTAGTACACGATCCTAACAAGTGGTATGAGAGCTTTGGCTCTAGATTTATGTGTGATTCAATCGTTTTTGGTACAAAAATTGTTTTTTCCACTGAAAACGCAATCTTTTTATGTAAAACGGTGTCTTAGACGTCTCTTGATGGTAAAGTTTAGTTTGTCCAGCATACGTCAATTAGGGTTAGCAAGAAATTCGTGTTTTGCATTCAAACACCTTAAACCTACGAATTTTCGAAACCCAACAGGCCCAATCGCACGATTGACGCAATCGCACGACTAAGTTCATACGCATCCCCCAAACGCACGATTGGACTCAGTCGCACTTCCATTCGTCTGACTGGGAAGACTATTAGTTGTTTTCAACCGCATTAGTTCATTCGCCTGACTGAGTCATCTGCATTGTTTCTATCACACGATTGAACCATTCGCATAGGACAATCGCCCGAATAGCCCAATCGCACACCATCATTCGCACTAATACAACAGTTTGGTTTAAAGTTAAAGTTAATAACAATGGAAGACCAATACTCAGCATTCACAGTAGGGAGAGACTCACGTATTCAAAACTTACTCCTATTGGAGAATGAAGTGGGGAATCACAACAAGCCCCCAAAGCTAATCACTTTAGATGAACACCCACAATGGAAGGAACATTTCAAGATCTACTTAAATGGATAGATCCCAATCTGTGGGAATCTATAGAGATGGGGTACAGCATGCCTGTAGGAGCTGATGGTGTCAAACTCACACTTGGTGGCATGATTGATGGACAAAAGGTCAAAAACAATGCCAAAAAGAAAGTTTATGCTTTGCTTACACAGTCAATTCCAAAGAATATTTTCCACCAATTCTCGGAATACACACAAGCAAAGAAACTATGGGATGCATTGGAGAAAAGGTATGATGGAAACGCATCATTGAAGGTCGTAAAGGCTAAGGCTTTAAAGGAGTTTGACAACTTCTCCTCGATAGGAAAAGAAAGCCTAGATGATGTTATCAATACGTTCTACCACTTGATGAGTGAGATGCACACTCATGGAGTATCGACGTCAATGGAGGACAACGTGTCCAACTTTACAGACGGGATGACAGAGAAATGGGTCACATTTGTCTCCAATCTCAGACATAATGGTATGCCAACGAAGTTAGATATCAATGACTTCATTCTGAAGCTAAGAGAGGAAAACTAAGTATGAAGTACAGAGCTCAAAAGGCTTCTTATGATCATAATCCTGCATTGTACAAGGTGACTCCTCAAGCCAAAACATCTGGAGCACCTCTTCAGACAACTTTTGTATCAAGCTCGTCTGGTCCTTCTCAAGCCTCTACTTCAGGGTCAGAAATGTCAGGGTCGTCTGGTACCCAATATATTGCACCTGAAGCAAATGTAGCAAAGCTGAAAACCGAGAACTTCAGAAATGTGACAGTTGAGGTAGCTAAAGAGCACATGGATCTCTTAGTTGTGGTAGTCCACTCCTATGATGGACTAATTGCTGGTAAAATTGAGAACTGCTATCTGGCAGATGAGGATTAGAGCAGGTGGATGAGATAGAGCTAGAGCGGATGGACATAATGTGGGCCTTAGCTAGTGTAGTCCGGAGAGCTAAGAAGTTTGTCAAAAAGACCGGACAAAATTTGATTGCGACTAAGGACACTACCTTCAACTTTGATAAAACCAACGTAACCTGCTTCAACTGCAGTGAGAAAGGGCACTTCAAAAGAGAGTGCGTGAAGCTAAAGAAGACTAGCAATAGGAATCCTTTCTCCTCCTTCAATCGTCAGGATAAACCCACAAGCAGTGTTACTTCATCAAGCATGTATCCCAAACCCTTAACAGCTCATGATGATGAAGGACATGACTGAAGCTTTTAGTTTGTCTCACCGGGAGAATCCAATATCACTAATGTGGAGGATATTGATCATGATTCAGCTAGTGAAAGGGATATAGCAGTTGAGCTTGCGATGTCAAACTCAGAAGAGACTGCACAAGTGGTCAACTACCTGCCTGAAGAAGGGAGAACTGCAATAATGTTAGAATCACCAGCTACAGAAACACCAGATTCCGTATTGACGGCTGATTCTTCAGAAACCACTCAGGTAAGTACTACTGACCAGCTTTTTAATAATCATGCGTGTTTTGATTGTAATAAATTTATGGAAAGCATTGATTTAAAATTTACTAGGTTATTAGATCATAATGATAACTTAGTAAAGGACTTGGAACTATGCACTAAAGCTAAGAGAGTGTTAAAACAAAATGAGCATAGTTACAAAGAAAAGATAGACCTTTTGAACAAACAGCTTAGGGAAACAGAAGTAGTAGCCTCTAACCAAGCTAATGATATTAGGTACTATCTAAGCTCCCTAAAGGACACTAAGAAACAAAAGGCAGTTTTAGAAATAGAAGTTAATTCCCTAAATCAAAAATTGCATAGTTGGACTAGTTCTTCACACATACTCTAACACTTAGTAAGAGAGCGTAACAATGGGGAGGGTTTGGTTTATAAAGTGGTTCCACCACCACATGAGACCTTGATGAACAAAAAAAGTAAACCAATAATAACAATCCAATCAAGGATCATGTGGTGTTCACTCCTCTTGTAAGTGATCCAGATTCCACATGTTCATCAAATGAATCTGGCACTAAACAAAAGGAGGCCACTTCAAAGCCTAAAGGTAAAATGCCTTGCGTTAATCTGTACAAAGAGTTTGAAAAGGTTTGTATAAAGTCTGGTTCAACAACTATCAAATTTGAACCTCAAAAGACAAGTAATGTTAACCAATCACGCGCATCATGTGAAAGCCTAGAAAATAGAAAAGAAAAAGATGTTAAAAATGTTAAAGCAATTGACTTTGTTAAACCAGACAAAACATCTAAACAAGCAGAGTCAAAACCCAAACAAGTAAGGTCACCCGAGTGTCACATACATCTCTATAAAAACAGTTAAATCGTAAGGGAAAGCAGATCTTGCTACAGTTGTGGAGAGTATGAACACATTGCGTCTCATTGTCCTTACTATCAAACATCGAGGAAGAAAGTTGAACTTCCTGACCAAATACCTAGCTCTTTTAAGATGAACTCAGTGACGCCACCTAAAAGAGAATGAAACTAAAGTTCAACACATTAGCCAGTCGTCTGTTTAACACAAACAGGCCTTACACAAAACTAGCTTATGGAAGGAGAAATCAACCTCATTGTCTGATAATGAGAACAAGAAGACATCTGAGCTTCTCTCACCCTCTAACGGTCAATGGGTTACATTTATGATGTGTGATGCCTCTGGGAAACCCAAGCCAGTGAAGGCTTGGGTCCCTAACCTGAACTAATGTTTTCAGACTGAATGTGCAGGGTGTTCAATATAGTGCTAAAACCAACACGTGGATTATAGACAGCGGAGCATCAGGCACATGACAGGGAACATGGATCTCTTATCAAATGTCAAACAGATAAAAGGAGGTCACGTTTTGTTTGCAGGAAACAAAGGTGGGTACATCACAGCTCAATGGGAAGTAGGTAATCAGAAAGTGAAGTTTGACAAGGTAAACTACGTTCAACAACTTCAAAATAACTTGTGATAAAGACTTTATGGTAGTATTTGACAACAAGAAGTGCTATGTCTTGAAAAAGGACTATGTCATCTCGAAGGATCAAGTATTAATGTCTGCCTCAAGTTATAAGGACCTTTATGTTGGATCTATCAAAGGCCTCCATAACGGATCATGAAGTTTAGTGCTTCTTGTCAAAATCTACTGAGAAAGAATCCATCTCCTGGCATAGGAGAATTGGACACATTAATCTATGGAAGATGAAGAACTTGATCTAGAATGATCTAGTGAGAGGAGTTAACATCAAAAACATCCAACTTCTAGATTTCTGTGTTGCGTGCAAGAAGGGCAAACAGACGAAGAAGTCTCATAAGGAAAAGAAAGTTCACTCTATCAAACTTCATCTTGAACTTCTTCACATGGAACTGTTTGGTCCAGTCAATACAAGAAGCATCACAGGCGACTTGTATTGCTATGTAATTACTGATGACTACTCAAGATTCACTTGGGTGATGTTTCTGAAATCCAAATCCGAAACATTTGAGTCATTCAAGGAGTTAGTAACTACTCTGGAGTCCCTATACAAGTTGCAGGTACGTCAAGTGCGCTCAAAAAACAGAACCGAGTTCAAGAATCAATGGATGGAGGCTTACTGCAAGAAAAAGTTAATTGTGCATCAGTTCACTTCTGCCTACACTCCTCAGATGAACAACGTTGCTGAAAGGAAGAATTGCAGCTTGATAGAGACAGCACGAACAATGCTTGCAGACTCAAAACTGCCTATCCAATTCTGGAATGAAGCAGTTGCAAATGGGTGTTATACGCTAAATTGAGTTCTGGTAGTTAAACGCCATGGAAAGATGTGCTATGAGTTACTACAACAACGTAAACCTAATCTAGAGTATCTTGAGCGTTTGGCGCTTCGTGCACCCTACTAAAGAAGACTCGGGATGGAAAATTCAACGAGAAGGCTGATGAAGGTATCTTTCTAGGATACAACATACCAAACAAGAGGGTCTACAACAACCTAACGGGTCAGGTAGAAGTGTGGTGTAATGTTGATGTTCAAAGATACACCACACCACCTACTGGAAAAGGATCCGCCTTCCTTTTCGACTATGATGGATTCTTCAAGTCCTTCAACATACAACTCTCCACTTCTGATGATGAGTTAGCAACAAAGATAATGTATGATGTTCTAAACGTAGCATGTCAGGAATCTACATCATCTGGACTACAAGGCGATTCATCTAACAACTCAGGGGGAGCCCTTGAAAATAGTGACTCTTCCTCTGATGAAAGCTGTGGAGACTGATCAAAACAACCAGGAGCAACAGGTTCCTCCTACAGAAAGTCCACAAGCATCTGACATTGATGCCTCTGCGCCTTCGGAACCTCAAACTCCTACTGCCTCAGATACTGAACCGAATGTTCATAATCTTGATTCTGATGTAGTTGCTCCAACCACAACTAGATCACGCCTAAATGTCTATCATCCTTTGGATAATGTCATTGGAGATGTGAGATCAAGAGTTCAGACCAGAAATCATTTGTATTCAGCTGATTATGCCTCGGTGATGGAAAAACATTATCTTCATGACAGTGCATATCGTTACTTTGTGTCTCAGTTCGAGCCAATGTATGTTAGTCAAGCCCTAAATGATGAGGCATGGGTGAGTGCCATTCAAGAAGAACTTCTTCAGTTCAAGAAGTTAGGTGTATGGACTCTGGTGGATAGACCTAAAAGTGCTAAGGTCATTGGCACAAAATGTTTCTTGAAATGCAACAAAGATGATCAAGGCGTGATCATTAGAAACAAGACTTGACGGTTGTCCAAGGATTTCGACAAGTAGAGGGCATTGACTACAATGAAGTGTTTGCACCCATGGCAAAAATGGAAGCAATCCGTATCTTCCGTGCCTACACATCGTATATGAAGATTAAAGTTTATCAACTTGATGTGAAGAGCGCATTCCTTAATGGTGAAATCAGAGAGACAGTGTACGTCAGTCAACCCGAGGGATTTGAGGATCCATATAATCGGGAGAGAGTTTACAAACTTGACAAGGCTCTATATGGCCTTCATCAAGCTCCTAGAGCTTGGTATGAGAAACTCTCGACTCACCTTGTGAAACATGGTTTTCGCAGAGGAGTCATTGATTGTACACTGTTCATAAAAGAAAAGGATGGGGATTTACTGCTTGTCCAAATTTATGTAGATGACATAATCTTCAGTTTAAAGAATGAAGATCTATGTAAAGAATTTGAAGCAGTAATGAAGGCTGAGTTTGAAATGAGTGCCATGGGAGAGATGAAATTCTTTCTCGGGTTACAGGTGGATCAGACACCAAAAGGGATTTTCTTACATCAGACCAAGTATGTAGGAGATATCCTCAGTCGGTTTGACATGGAGAATGCTTCCACAGTAGGGACTGCACTTGCTACAAACCATGATGTAGCACCCGACGAGAATGGTGATCTGGTCGATGCCACAATGTACCGACGAATGATTGGATCTCTCATGTACCTCACTACCTCAAGACCTCATATCATGTATGTGACATGTTTATGTTCAAGATATCAGGGAAAGCCAAAAGTTAACCATCTGATAGGGGTCAAAAGGATCTTTCGTTATGTGAAGGGTACTCCAACACTTGGGTTGTGGTATCCTCATGACGATGACTTTGAGCTGACAGTGTATAGTGACTCGGATTACGTTGGCTGCAAGATGAACTACAAGTCTACATGAGTGGGATGTCAATTCTTTGGGAGGAGATTAGTGATCTAGCAATGTAAGAAGCAGACCTCGGTTGCTTTGTCAACCTGTGAAGCCGAATACGTTGCTGTTGCAAGTTGCTGTTCACAAATCATATGGATTCAAGAGCAAATGCGGGACTACGGTTTGAAATTCTCTTCTACTCCTATTTTTGTTGATAACTCTGCTGCGATTGCAATAAATAAAAATTCGGTCCAACATCCAAAGACCAAACACATCGGCATAAAATATCACTTTATACATGATTGCTTTGAAAAGAACCTAATCGATGTGATTAAAATAAATACTGATTTTCAACGCGCTGGCCTTTATACAAAGGCCTTTGATAAACCACGTTTTCTATATTTGTTAGAGGTCAACGGCGTTAAAAGAAAAGTGATGTAATTCCTGATGATGACCATGTGTATTGTGATGTGCATTATCCAGTTTTCTTTTAATTTTTATTTTTTTTATTTTTATCTATTTATTTGTTTAAGTAGCTTAATTAATTTGATGTTATTTGGTCACCTGTTAAAATCCTAAAAAGCGAAAATCGGTTACGGTTTTAGAGTTTTAGGGGGAGAATAGGTTAGTTAGTAACATTATATAAAAAAACGAGGGAGGAGGAGAGGCTAGCTGATAGAAAGTAGATCGTCTCTATGATATCGATTCAATGACTTTGGAAAATGATAGTACACAGGTACAAATCAGTTGGGACTTTAAAAGTTTAAATAAAATAAGATGCAAAGTTCAAGGTATAAGTCTGTGAAGTCTGGGCAATATTAAAGGAAAAATGATAGTAAACTAGCTACTTCAAAGGTAACACAAAGAAAGTAGACCTAGAGGTTGTTAGACTACAGATTATATGTCAGTATATTCAACACAATAGATGATTAGACCTTGTTGGTGATCTCAAGAACAAACTAAGTTGTTCACCAAACTGTGGGTTAACATCATATCCCTAGTTAACACAATCAACAAAATTCCAATAAGGGGTGACGAGCAGAATAAGCACCAAAAATGTGAGCGTAAGACCAAAATATGAGCAAAAGCAATTAAACTAATAACTCATGTTGTTGGTGAGAACTGTGCAAAAGGATTAAAATTGCTCAAATAAGAAGATAGGTTATGTGCCTCTCTGCTATGCGGTGGCACTAACTTGAGAATAAGCATAACCTATATATTCTTGATATCATTGTTGTTTGCTGCCTCTCTGTTGTGCAGTGGCACTGACCTAAGGCTTGGCTTCTCTCTAAAAGTTCTAAGAATAGTTTCTTCTTGAAAACTACCCTGAGACCGCTCAAAAATCTCCTGAGGAATGTTGATTATCATATAAGTGTGGGATCCACAAATGCGTATTGAAATAATCAAACCTTAAACTATCACCAATCTGTGTCAAAAGTCTGTGTATGGATTTAAGAGGACCAGTATACTGACAATCATCGTGGCTACAATTCTTGAAAGTCCAAATCAATATGGGGATCTAATAGTACTAGTATGATTTCGTAAACTTGCTAATCACTCTTGATGAAAAACAAGAATTGAGCTTCAAAAAGTGTAAATAACATGTCCCAAATGATTTGACTTGCCTGTATGATTCCAAATTGAATTGGTCCATTTATGGTCAAAATAAATTGAAGCTGCCTATTCCGAAACCGAATCCATTAGATTAATATCTTCGGATTTACACCTCACACAAAACGTCAAAAACAAGTTTTAGTTTTGTATTTCAGTTTAAGTCTTTTATTTTGTTTAAATTTAGTCAATTCAGTTCGTTTGATATCAGACTACACAATGGAATTTATTAGGGGAGTTAATCATCTAAACGGGTCACCTCTGAGGTGACCATACATGTTTTGAAAGGTAAAATCAGTCACGTCTGAGGTGACAATCAAATGCTCATAAAGTTTAATCAAAAGTTAAAAAGGGTTTAAGTGAGAAATGGCCATAAAGTCAAAATCATGAGTATGATCCAATCGCACGACTAGACCATGAGTATGGACAAACTGTACGAATGGACCATACTCATGCACTAAACAGCCGAATGTCACATGAGTATGAACCATTCACCCGAATGGCTTATCAGAATGAGCCAGTCGACCGAATGGAACTGTGCGAATGAGTCAGTCGGCCGACTGAAATCTAGTCGGCCGACTGAATGTGATCGACTGAGCCAACCGCACAACTGTGGTCCATTCGCCATAATGAAACTAGCGAATGGGTCCAGCCTGCCGATTGAAATCAGATTCAGTATAAATATGGCCACAGTCGATCGCATTCAACTCATCACCCCCAATCGCCCTAAAATTTCACAGCCTACCATTACTATGCCAAAATTTCCTCGTACCCAAATATCTTGCTTATTCTCATATTCTGACATTCGTTGGTGTTTATACACGTAGAACGTGGTGTGAACATGCCAAGAACTCCTTTGATTAGACTTAAAAAATCAAGAAATTGGCCCTAACAAGACCCAACACCTTAAATGGACTAATAACCTAATTAAACCAAGTAAAATGTTGAAATAAAGGTTATTAGGTTATTAGTATAAGGAATGTGAGTCTAGAGAACCATTACTCAACGTCTAATTTCAAGAATTTGTTCATTTTCGAATCTCAGTTGATCGAACAGTGGGTCATGCGACTGGACACCAGGATGAACTCCAAACGCATGATTGAGCTGGTCGAATGGCTCAATCAGCCAAATGGATCATACGGATGAGCTCAGCCCGCCGACTGAACCAATCGCTGGCTCAGTTAACCGCTTGAACTCATTCGCTTGCTCAGTCACCCGACTGAATCCAGTCGCATGCCAAGTCAACCGACTGAACACAGTCGCATGGTTCAATGGCATGAATGAACCAGAATGAATTCAACCAAATTAATTAGAACTGATTTGTGCTATGTGGTTATCTAATGTCTACATGTCTTGTGTTACAGATTGATGGCGGACACATGGTCCATCAACCCCAAGCACAACCTATGTGCTCATTTAGATTCTACGACTCGGAATGGTGCCGAGTTTGCGGGGATCATCGCTTTCCTCAAGCGATCCAGGATCCACAAGGCGATATCTACACCATGCACTCGCTATAGGTCTCTTTAGTAGGCCTTCTGGAGGGAGCATTGGTTGACCGCTCTCATGAGCTGTATTGCATCAGGAGCTTTATTTTTGGGATGGATATTGAGGTCACTGCCAAGGATATCAGGAGAGTAGATTGGGTGATGATGCAGACCACCCCACCAGACTTCACCCGCTGATGGTGAGAGAGTGCTTCGTGAGGATGAAGTACGCTGTGGATATTAATGTAGGTGTGCTCAACAAGAGCAACCTATGTCCCCAGTACAAGTACATGGCACATGTCATCCTCAAGTGCTTGGCTTCAAGAAAGGGTAGGTTTGATGATCTTTCAGACCAGATTCAAAATGGGTACGTGGCAGTGATACTGAACCACCCTTTCACTTTTATCAAGCATGATATTATCCTACTTGATACAGAATTTGGAGGCGAAGGGCAAAGAGGGTTTCTACATGTACCCTAGATTTTTACACATGATCTTTGATGAGAAGCTGCCCACACTGCCCAAGGAGAGCCACGACGCTATGTCGTTGGAGATCATGGATGATACAACACTGGATCGTATGAAGGTTTACCGGGGAAAGCAGGTCAAACCCTCGGTAAAGAGACTCATCGGCCATCTGGCCAAGGTGGACTACGTGGTGCCGGGGAGACGTAAATGGCGCCACATAGACAGTGATTTGGATGTTGAGCAGCTGGAGCTCCCTAAAGATGACTCCGACGGCAACGACAACGGTGATATGGAGTTGCAGGGCCCACTCAAGTGAGGCCCCCCACTACTGATATAGCATCTCTAGCATCCACCCAAGGTGGAACAGAGGCTGCAGGGTTCCATCAGGACTTTCGTCTTGTTGAGGAGGAGGAGACAAACGAGGAGCCCTTGACTCGGACTATCGGGTGTAGGGTGGTTGCCACTGACCAAGGTATTCGGGAGGTTGGAGGACGCCCTGGCGAGTCTGGGGAGGCTGACAGTGATCCTACTTATGCTCCCCATCAGCCCAATAACGTTCTAAGGGGAGCATCCACCTCGAGGGGCTCGAGAAAGAAAAGGATGGCTCAGCCACACGGTTTGAAGAAGAAGATGAGGAGGATGACATTCATCACCACCACCACTACTACCACCACTCCAGCTACTACCACTTCCACCACTCTACCACCTACCACCACTACCACCATTCCATCAACCACCTTAACTACCACCTCACACACCATTACCACAACCACACCACCACCACCTTCATCTATACCTCCCTCAATCTTCACCACTCCACCACCACCTTCATCGATACCACCCCCAATCTTCACCACTGCCACCACCACCACCACTAGCCGCCATGTAGGACCATCATCTTACCCATCCTTCCCATGTGGATTCTCTTTACCTCCTAGTGGGGTAGAGGAACATCTCTCGGCACTTAATCGTATGGTGCTGAAGTTGTTGGCCACCAATGACGAGAAGACTGCCAGATTCATCAGCTAGTAGGACTTACTGCTGCACAATCTCTGCAGATATCTCAGCAGGCATAGTTGATAGAGCAGCAGGCGCAGTAAATGGCTGCTCAGAGCTCAGAGATGTCCTAACTCTAGGAGCAACATGTCCAATTAGCAAAATGGATTGAGGAGTTGGAGGCGACCAACAAGACCATCATGCTGAGGCTCAAAGGATCAAAGGATGAGCCCTTAAAGATCAGAGAAGGAGATGGAGATGATGGTGATGATGATGACAGTGATGATGATGATGATGATGATGATGATGATGGTGATGATTAAGGGCAGGATACTGATGCTGGGGATGATGTTGATGGCGTTGATGATGGAGATGATGATACTTCTGCTGCGGGTGCCATATCTGCAAGTGAAAGGAGGACCAAGAGATCTCAGGACCAAGGTGCCTCCACTTCATCCCTATCAGCAGAGGAGCACATGATACAAGACAAGAGTAATGCTTAGTTGTTTATGCTATTTAAATCATGTATATTTGAATCTTTATCGAATTAATGTAATTAATGTTTATATTAATTGTTGATGTTTACTACTTTGATTGTTGACTAATGGTTGATGTGTTACATGTTTTAAATCAAGATGATCCAAACTATCAAAGAGATGAATATGATGTTGCTCCCCTCCAACAGATCTAGACTCAGCTCATGATGATTCTTGATCTGTAGGGAATAGTCGGAAGATCAGTGAATTACACTCCTGAAGAAGGAGAGATAATTCATGATCTCACAGACAAGCAACTTGCTGAAATATTCTGACTCAATCCAGATGAGATCGTGAAAGATGCTCCAACAGTTCATGTGGAAAGTGACAATGAGCTCAACG